>CM076575.1:367112684-367480454 GCA_034641835.2 Pinus albicaulis
GGATGAAATTAAAAAACATGGTAAGATCACTTTATCATGGGCTAAATTTATTTCCGCAATTAAGCAACAATTTTATCCATTAGCTCATTTACAAAAGGCTATCATGAATTGGAAAAGTTTTAGACAACTTAGAGGACAAAGTGTTTAATATTACACTCAAGAGTTTAGACGAAGGGCTTTACTACTTAGAATTTATTATATTCAAGCTACCTTGCTAAAATATATAGGTGGTTTACACAATTATCTTATACATATTATCCTTATGTTCAATCCTACTAGTCTAGACGAAGTTTGTGTGCAAGCTACACATTTAGAGGCTAGAGGTAAACAATATTTTGATGGGAATATGGATAGTGAATTTAAAGGCAAAGGGAGGAAAATAAATGCAAACACTAGGAAAGAAAAAGGAAAGTTATTTTGTAAAAACTGTTCCAAAACAAGCCACGATGAAGACCATTGCTGGAAACTTCATCCGGAGCTGAAACCAGAGAAATTTAAAAACCAAGATAAGGCCAAAGAAAAGGGAAAAACTGTTGCAACTATTGAACAAGACTTAGGGTTTGAAACAGGTGATGAAAATAAATGCATAGCCATGGTACTAAAGAGAATAAAGGGAAAAGATATTGTTAAGGAAACAAATCTCAGTTCTAGCACTTTAAACTGTCACATAGAAGCTCAAAATGAAAAGAGGAAGATAGCGCTATTTCATATAAGGATAATCTCAAATAACACAAAGATAGACACACTATTTGATAGTGGGTCAGAAGAAAATCTCATATCTGAAGACTTAGTCAAGAAGTTGAAACTTGAGACCATTCCACATCCAAAGCCATATCTACTTGGATGGATTTGAAAGGATGCTAATTTACAAGTCTCAAGGTAGTCTGTATTTATGTGACAGAAAATAAATATTCCATCGCCATGAGAAAAAGTATCATCTGTTCAAGGATGGTAACGAGTTTATTGTGAGAGCACATCAAAAGAAGCTAGAATCTTCTTTAGTCAACGCAGGAAATTGAAAAGCCTTGTCAACGCAAATAAAAATTTGACTTTGTTGATGGTTAAACAAAAAGATTTTTTACTTTCTCCTTTTCATGTTATTATTGATGTAAATGTTGAAATGTTTCAGCCTGAAAGCAGGTCATCCTTAGAAGATGACAAGATGTTGTAGAAAGTGTCTTTGGTGTTAATCGGTGTAAAGAATGAAGTGTCTTTGAAAAGTGGTGCAAGAATCCAAAATATGGAAAGGCATGCAAGCAACGAGGTCATAAAGTTCAGCATGGGTCAATGCTAGTTTTAGAATGGCATATTGGTATGGCGAGAAAACTTGGTCAGGATTTGACGCAAGTACATGGCTCATTTGTCAAAAATTTGTCACGAGGACAGTTGGCAAGGTGAACCTTATTTTCAATTTCCTTTGAAGTTATACCATTTTAGAAACAATATGTATTCTACAAATTTCAGTTGTTTTTCAGCAAGTTTCAAAGATTTGCATCATGACACAGTCAAAGTTAGCAACAGTCGGTTAACAAATTCAAGAAAAAATTTATCTTTTTATGAGAAGCTTAATTTGATGAAGTCAGGAAGATTTCAATGGTTCAAGTTTGGAAGAGTGGAGAATCAGTCTCCTCATCTTCATTTTCTGCAAATCAGAGAGATTTTGGGGTCCAAAAGCTTCCCATTTGGGAGGTGTGATCAGGTGATCATGTCCAAGTGAAAAAAAATGTTCAAAAATGGAACTACTTAGAATTGGTTGAAACTTGAACGACCGGATAGGCGTAGTCACTGCGATTCTGGTGCTATGAACGACACTCAAATCTGACTTCGTATGTAAAAGTTATGCAGGTTTGAAGTTTTCAGTATCCTTCAAAAATTCAGCTGACCAAGGTTAACTTTTCATACTTTGGAAAAATTAAAAAAAGAATATTCCAAGGAATATTTCAGGAATATTTCTCAGAATATTCCTCAGAATATTCCTTAGAATATTCCATATGGGCATATCAGATGATGATAAGTGGCATATGCTTATTTTTCATTGGTTTCACTTTTATTATGGTGGCCAATCAACGAGTGCCACGTGGCAAGCCCGGAGGGCGCCACATGGCCCTAGGCTGGTGGAAGAATTGGCATGTTAAATTTTTTTATGAGTCCGTGAGGTTTAAACCCAGGACCTCACCGCGGACAGCACAAGCACCTACTATTAGGCCACACGGAAGTTCTTAACAGTTAAAGGAGATATGGCCTATTTGAAGTTTAAATTTGAATACGGTGAAAAGATTAAAGGGGCTAGCCCCTTAGGACTAGCCCCACTCCATATAACCATTCATGCGACTAGGCGCCCGCGTCTTGGAGCTAAGCCCATGGCTATCTATCCACCCCAATAGTTAGCCATTTTCGTTGGCGGTTAAAGCAGGCATGTGGCCACGCTCATTTAATAAGAAATGCCATGGTTTTGTCCTAGCGGATTTGTTAACAATTATGACGGTGGTTTCAGCAGAGGTGCATGTGACCAGCACCCCGCCCAACCTTTAATGCCAGCTTAACTGTTTGCCCAAATTGGGGCGCATTGTTGCACTGAAAATTGTCACCTTGACATTTCGTTGTCCATATGAGCTCATTATCACTCATACTTTCCTCCTTTACAAGTCTAAAACATCAATTCCTCATGTCAAGCCTTAAAAATAAGAGAAAAGCTCTCAAAAGTCTCTAAAACTCTCGTATCGCACTTTCTCTTTGTCTTACCTGTGGTCCCGCACCTAATGGTAATGTCTCCTACGAACTTGACTGCACTTTCTCTGTGTTAAGGGTGCAGACCCTTGTAAAATATTAAAAATGCATAAGTAAACTCAAAAAGATCACTTTCAGTAATTTCTAGAAGCCTCTGGAGGGAATCTTGTGGTGGCAGAACCACTCTTTTCAGGTTCATGTATCCCTTGCCTTAAGGAGCTAACCCCTTGATGTGAGGAGCTTATCCCTTTGGAGGAGGACTTTATCCCTTCATAGTTGGAACTGTAACCTCCTCTTTTGGACTATAAAAAGAGGCCTTGGGCAGCCTCAAATGGAGTTTAAGCTTTAATGTTGTTTGAGGTAAAGTGCTGTTGGAATTTAGACTCCTTTAACTGAGATTTTATGAGGGAAGATCACATACCTATATGTGTCTCAGTTAAAAGAGTGCAAGACCTGTCAAAGTAGAGGAAATTCCTGCTTCGGACCCCAGGAGGACCTGTTCAACATCAAGGTTGAAAAGGTTGTAAGGTTATTCTACTATTTCAATGTTAATACAAATAAGTTTGTTTTTCTGAATAAGCTGTCATCTGATTATTTATTTTATGGATTCCTTGATCACCATAATAGATATGATTGATAAATATATTCTATTTAGGTGCTATTAATGTTTTCTTGTTTGTGATTGCAGATCTTCAAGGATAACTCTTTCGGGCGAAGGACATCTGGTTCAAATAAACATTGGATCGAGGTAGGATCTTAACACCCTTGTAGCATTTACCTATAAATCGTTATATATCTAGAGAAAGATAGATTTAATTGTCTATTTGTTGCTAGACTATCTTCTGATACTAGGGAGATCGATCTTGTCTGCAAGATCGATTTATCCGACCAACAAATTACTCCGCCGGGGAAAGAATTTGATTTCTAGTTTTCCATTGTTTTGACTTGAGAAAATGATTTTTCTTGGTTTTTTATTGATGTATACTCGCCTGGGTAGCTTAGGTTTACTTTGCTTTGAAAATTTTTGAAGTCTTTTATGTTTTTCTTGAACTTTTCTCGGGACCGCATCTATTATTTCTGGGGCTTGCGGACCTTATTAAAAATTTTGAAAAACTTTAGATTTCTTCTTCCAATTTAATTTTAGATTTTATTTAGGATTCTTAGCATCTACCTAGATCTATATTTTTCTGTCAAAAATCCTTGTTTACGAGTTTCTTTCAGCAAATTTTTTATCTCATTAATCTCCGTTAAGTTAATTAGGTGTTTTGTGTCTCTTTTTTGAGTAATTCTTGAGTTGATTTCCTTTGGTCATCACTTGGAGGTTTGGCTAAATTGTGTATGAGTGTTAATCGCCTTTAAGTATTTTTATTTTTGATCTTTGGAACTCTCACCCAATTTTCTTTACTTGCACTTGATTGGTTCTTAGATTACATTAGAATCATCTTGTGTTTGAGAATTCTCTTGCATAGATCACATTTTCATAATTAGAATTCTCATTTTCAAAATATGAGTGAAAAATGTGCATAGATTACATTTGCATACTTTTCAAGTGAATTGTGCATAGATTACAATTGCATAGTTTACATTCTGAAAAATCAATTATAGATTTAGATTAGTTTTATTTAATTTGAATTTACATGTTTTTATGCTTGTTTTAAAAAAAAAAAAATATAAAAAATTGTTTTGGAATTGATTTGCATTAGTTTTTCTTGATGAAATTAGTGCATTAGAGAATTTGTTATATTTTCTCTTAGTGATCAATTTTTTTTTGCATTGTTGGAAGTGAATGGAAACTCTCTCCTTCCTTTAGTTAGGATTCATCAAATTGAAAAGATTACATTATCATATTCGATTGCATTCAGTTTTGAGTCGGGTCATAACACCATTGGTTTCATATCCATTTACCCTTTGAGTAATAATAGCCTAAATAACATAGCACTTAATAAAATTCATCTAGAAATTTTTACATTTTTAGGGCTCTTTCCACCAATCTAGCTCAGGATTAGTGCTTTGGAATAGGTTGTAGTTAACTTTCCAAAGCAACTAAAATAAACAAGTAGTCAATCTTGCGGTAGGAAAAATTCCAATTGTTGCATGTATGCTCTGGGAAGCTCCTCCTAAAGGAGTCAAGCACGAGATCATATCTGAACCAGTGAGGTAATCAATCCTTCCTCATTGCGAAAGATAGAAGATATACACGTATTAACAATGGTAAACCTCGGATTGACCATTGTCAAGGAACCTGGGGTCACTTTTCGGTATACCTTGGATTATGTCAAGGAGCCTTCAAGGGGATTGAGCTTTGTTACTTTGTCCTTATGTGTGTATCGGATCGTAGACTGTTCCCCCAGGTATATTTGTTTCTGTTGGTAACCTTAGTGGCCATAATCTATAGGATTATTTCCCAAGGTGATAGTGGAGGGAAGATCCCACTGTACATGGAGAAGATGTTGGCTAGACTCACTTGGACTCTCCAGGGGGTTATCTTCACTCGAGATGGTATAGTGGAGAAACTTGCACTAGTCTGTTTCATTAAGTAGGTTGTCGGGGTAACTGTTCCAACCACCATTTCCACATTAAAATTCTACGATGTTGGATTTCATCACCAACTAGTGTTTTTAGTGCGGGAATCTACTGTTTGTGTGTGGTTTGAATCCTAGATTTGATAACGCGTGTTCATTTGTTTGTTTTTACTTTTAGAGACCATAAGTGTGAATTGTGAATTTTAATTGTTAGGTGTTAATTGTGAATTGTTAATTTTAGTTTTAAATTGTTAATAAAATTCACTGAAGTTGAATATAATGGCAGCTGTTCCAGAATTTACTAACCAAGGTACCCCTCTTATTGAGAATCCTAGTAATTTTCCTTGATTTGGAAATGTTGGTCCTCCTTATATGGCTACATTGTCATTACCTGGATTTACAATATGTTTACTGATATGGTTATTTTCAACTTCGTTGGCCCCAAATACTCAAATTTTTCCACCTCAACCGAATGCTTCACCTCAACAGAGTTCACCATATCAACATCACCAACCTTCTGTTGACCCTTTACCTTCTTCACCTAATATTTCTTCCTCCCTTTCTTCTTCTTCGCTTGGTAAAAGCCTTGATGCTAGTAACCAGGTGACTAAGAAGAAGAAGAAGCAAGATAAGAAAGAAGTCAACCAACCAACCATGGTTGTAAATGTTAGTAGTGTTGAGGAAACCTCCAACATGCATCGTAAACCCAAATACCCTTGCAGGCTTTGTAAGGGTGACCACTTCCTTGTCAATTGTCCCGCTATTCCAAAAGTCTTGGAAGTATGGTCAGAAAAATCCCATCAACTTTCCGTTGATCCATCAACTAGTGATAGTCAAGTTCCTGGGGAAAAGGGTAAACTTAGGTTTCCTTGTAGGTTATGCAAAGGGAGTCATCAAACTCAAATTTTCCCTCACATGGATGAAGCCTCAAAATTTTTGGAAAATCTTACTATTCCACAGCAAGAATTTCCAACTGGTTACCGTAAAATTTCTCCCAACCTACCGTCAACTGACAGAGTGATTGGTCTACTTTCAAGTACAATAAATCCAACTCTTCCATTGGAAAGTGAAACTCATATCACTCAGGTTGATGATCCATTAGTTGATCAAGTGGTCGATTCCAATTTGTAGCAGAGGCTTCTCCACAAGCTTGCTTGCTGCTACGAAAGCAGACTTTGGCCTTCTTAAGCACCTTCTAAACCCAACTGTGAACCCAGCGGAACCTACTGAACCTTCACGCAACTAGCGGCCTTTCTCACGGCTTCCCTTGCCTTCTTACGGCCTTGGCGTCCATCAGTATTTTCGCGAACAACCGGCGAACTTATGGCGAACAGCAGCTTAAGAGAAAATATAATGCACAGATTTCTAATACTTAACAATGCGGAATCATGAAAACTTATCTCTTTATTGAATTTTTCAAAACTGATTACAGAATGATAGTTTCGGCTCTCTTACCAGAGATCGACTGTATTGGCTTTTACCGGACTTATTGATACTCACGAATGAGTGATCGATACCGGAGGCTTCCTGGCCAGAATACAGACTCTGTCTCAGAGCTGCTAACAAACACAGAACATCAAAAAGACTCCAACTAAGAACTGGCCACTTTAGGTTCTGATCTATGTCGAACACATAGATCCGCAGGCTTCTCAGTTCTCCTAAGGACTGTGAGTTAAGACTATGTGATCCAAGCAGATCGCAAAGATTGCGCAGACATAGAGCAGGGAGAAAAAACTCAGACTCAAAACACACAAATGCAAAAGACTCAAACTCCAAATGCCGATGGTTACAAATGAGCCTTACCCCTCCTTATATAGATTGGAGAGGGGGACAAACATTCCTGTAGCCCATCCAAAT
Source organism: Pinus albicaulis (assembly GCA_034641835.2). Classification (NCBI taxonomy): domain Eukaryota; kingdom Viridiplantae; phylum Streptophyta; class Pinopsida; order Pinales; family Pinaceae; genus Pinus; species Pinus albicaulis. The sequence continues at coordinate 367,119,791 of CM076575.1, forward strand.
ATTGACACTTGGCAGTTGGATCATCGTTTTCGGGTAACACCGAGAGGTGACGTCCGCACGGAAATGCCAATATACCGACAAACATTAGTGCTAGTGGGTGTATACACTGTGGATACCTTTTCGTGCAAGGCCCACGAGGAAACAGCATAATTATCTATAGAGGAGATACTTTTTGGACAGATGAAAAGCCTCCGAGAAAAGCTCTGTCACATTAGACCCGTGACTAGGTGTCATAATTTACACAGGGAAAGCCTTTTTAGTGGGGCTCCCGAGGACCACTTGTACTGGTAGCTGCAGGGGTATCCAAGATTGTGATACCCGGATATCTGAGATGGTAGAATTCATCATCCCATGCCTTGGTGTAGATTCTTCGGACAATCATGGGCTTGTTGAGGACGATTTGATGTTTGATCTTTGTCATCACGAGCCATTGGTAGTGCATTTGCATATAGGACTTTAGTATAGGATTAGTCATTTTATACTCTAGTCCTCCAATTTCTCCCGCTTTTTGGCAGGGATAGTGGAAGCACTCTCCGGCTGGTCCTTCTAGACAGTCTGTACAAAACCTATGACAATAGGTTTCATAAAAATTTGGGTCCATGCTGTATGGACTGACTCCATAATGATGCCACCAGTCAGATAACCATGGTACCGCCGATTCCCTTGAATTAATCCATGTAGGAGAAAATTTTAATTTTGTATAGTGGGTTTCTTCTCTTCCATCTGTATTTAGTAGATCCCACCATAGTCTTCTATATCCTGCAAAATCATAAACAGTATCAGGAAAAATCAGATTTGGATTATTATCTGGCCATGTTTGAAATCTTCCACTTGTATATTGGCCAGGATTCCTTGTCCTGTTTATGGTAAAAGACTTGTAGTAAATCCTTGATCTATCTCCACCACCAGTACATATGACGGAGAGATCCCAAAAATCTTGTGAGAGTGACCTTTCTGCTTCTTCTGAAGCTGCCATGCTATGTGAATACATCATGTCATGTATCCACCGACTTCCTTTAGGATACACCCTCCTTCCAGGTACCAAGTGCTGAAGATCATTATGAATTTGAAGATTTGCATTTAGCACTTGTGTATTTCGGAGTTGCCAGGTTGGCCTCCATTTTTCTGCATAAACAGGCCATGATTATTCATCATCTATATATCTGAGCTGCTCTCTCTGGTTGGCCTGATCCCATTCAGTAAGAATGACCATCACATGAATTTCATGCTCTTCGGGGTCATTCTTCTGTTCTTGATGCTGGAGATACTCTCTGCTCAAAAATTCTGGAATACAATTTTCAGAACCTCTAATATGTTCAACTTTAAAATCAAAATAAGCAAAGAGAGCTTGCCAACGAGCAAAATTTACATCTTCTGGGTTCTTTATTTCTTTATTTATTACTTTTTCCAGAGCTTTTGCATCAGTTCTAAGCAGAAAGTGTTTACTAGCCAGATGGATAGAAAACTTACTGATGCAGTTCCAAGCTGCTTTTACCTCTTTTTCTATTGGAGCATAATTCCGTTCTGCTTTGCTCCAAACTCCTGAGACAAACTGTACAACTTGTTCCTAGTCCTTTGGGCTGTCTTTATCTGGCTTTTGTTTAAGGACACCTCCCAAACCAATGTTGCTTGCATCTATTTCCACAATTTTAAAAGTATTTTCATCAGCAACATTCAAGATAGGAAGATTACGAACCTTGGCTTTGATTTCTCTTACTGCCTGAGTGTGCTTTTCTGTCCAAGGTTTCGGATTTTTTCTCAATCTCTGATTCAGCAGAGATCTGTCAATGGCACATGATGGATAAAAATTTCTCACCTAATTCAAACAACCTAAAAATCTTTGCAACTGAGTTTTATCCAAGATTACATCAGGAAACTTATCAGCAAACTCTAGTGCATGATTCTGGAGAGCAATCTATCCATTCTCAATCTCGTGCCCTAAAAATTTGATTTTAGTCTTGCAGAGTTCCATCTTCTTTTTGCTCAAGACTAAACCATTCTTCTGGACCAACTTCATGAAAATCTTCAAGTGTCTGAAGTGGTCTTGTAAATTCTTGGAAAAAATTAGCAGATCATCAATATAAGCAAGCAACCAATCACAATAAGGCTTAAAGATAGAATCCATCACCTTTTGGAATTTTTAAGGTGCATGTTTCAAACCGAATGGAATTACATTCCATTCATAGTGTCCATGGGGAACACTGAATGCAGTTTTCCATCTATCTTCTTCTGCAATGGCAACTTGCCAGAAGCCCGACTTTAGATCAAACTTTGAGAATATTTTGGCTCCTGAAATTCTTCTCATCAGATCTCCTTTGTGAGGGATCGAATAAGTGTCATCTTCTAGAACATTATTCATAGGTTTATAATTTATTACCAGTCTTGGAACTCCTCTGACTTGTTCACTTCTTTTGTTGACATAGAATCCATAGCAGTTCCAAGGGCTGCTGGATTCTCTGATGAGCTTCTTTTGTAGAAGCTGTTCAATCTCTCTTTGGCAGAGTTGTCTGTGTTCAACAGACATGGAGATGGCTCTAGACTTACAAGGTCTGCCAGTATAACCTTCCTTGTAAGGTAGCTCTACACAATGCTTCTTTCTATACCAAAAATCATTGGGCTCTTCTGAGCAGCATGTTCTTTCAAATTCATCTTGAAGTTCAGATATCTGTTTCTGAACTTGTGGAGAACTCAATTGTTCTTCAATTCTTATCACAGCTTTGTGATCCTTCAGTTATTCCAAACTTTTCTGTGTTTTCTGAAGCTGTTTTTCTTTTTCTTGCATTGCCTGAACCATGGGTGAGATTTTTGGTCTGGAGGTGTATGGCAGTTCAATTCTTTCGCCAGAAACAGTTATAAAATATCTTGCAGTTTTGTCAGGAAATCTAAACGACCCATGCGGCTCTACTGCTGCTAAAAATATGTTTCCCAAAATACAGTCTACTGGGATTTCAGAAACTGCAAAAGAAAGCTTTACACATTTGGAATTAAAACACACAACAGCTTTTTAAACTTCAAACTGCAACTTTTTTAACCCTAATCCCATTACTTCTTTGTTTCTTGTGGTCCAATACTTAGATGGGATTATTGAATTATGAATAAGGTTAATATCAGATCCAGAATCTATAAGTGCAGTAACCTTATAAACCTTACCAGAAACACAAAGGTTCACATCTATATGATGTTGCTGATATTGAATGGCGAGGACCTGCATATCGCCAATTTCACTGAAGCCACTTGAAGGATCAAATTTGCCTGATGCAAATTGTACTTCAGTTTTAGGAGCAGAATGCAGCGTATAACTTGTCTATTTCCCTGAAATAGTTGTGGATGTGGATGGTGGCTGTTAAGGTTGGGCTTTCAGGACAGAAAGTTCATTTTTTATGCTGCAAATTTCACTTTTTAGATCATGTATCTCCTTACTCACCTCCCCCAAAGTGAGTGTACGAGCTTTGCTAGAATTATGAACTTCATTCGGTCAATCCCACTCTCCCTGGAGAGAGTGAACTTCATACTACTCAGGTTCTTCTTGTTACATCAGATTCTTCTACGCTAGGGGGCATTTCACCTGTTTCTACAGAACCACCTCCAAGTACTGAGGTCTTTTCCTTTGATTGGAATAGACTGACAGAACCTCGTCTTCCTTCCTCCATCCCTTTCCAAATCATTGTGAAGTTTGGTGGTAGGGACATACACCACACACATGTAGATGAGGGTGCTTATGTTAGTATTTTATCCTCAACTGCTTGGAAAGCTTTGGGTTCCCCTCAGCTTGTGCCTATTACGCAGAATTTGAAAGATTTTAACAGAACCATCAATGAACCTTTAGAGATCCTTTCTAAGTTTTCTATTACTTTGGAAGGTAAAACTGTCTGTATTGATCTTATGGTAGTTTGAGGCCCCTTGGATTTCAATTTACTCCTCGGGCAAGACTATTTCTATGCAATGAAAGTTGTAGTATCGACACTCTTTCACGTGATGTCTTTCCCTCACAATGGAAATATTGTGACTGTAAACCAGCTTTTGTTCCCTAGTCTTGATTCAACTACCAATAATCTGACATCCCTGAATGTTCTTCATATGAGAGTGGTATCTACCCCACCACGGGTTAATTATGTGGCAACCAATCCCATGTTTTCAGTTACCGATGCAAGCAAGCCTCTCACTGTTTGCTCGTCTTCCTTTGCCTTAGATCCAGTAATTGACATGGAAAACTCTTCGGGATTATTTGAATACGATGTTCTTATCCCTTTTGAGTCCCTTGACATGTGTTCCTTCCAGAGAACTATTCTTCCTTCTAATGAAGACCTCTTGGAAGCCATGATCAAGGTGTGTCCATTAACATGTGTTTCTTCTAGTTGGAAGCCATGATCAAGTCACTATGAGGATAGTTCCTTTTACTGTGTCAACCTTATTAAAAAATGAATCAGTGTTCCAAGAGGATAGTTCTTGTTACTGAGTCAACCTCGTTAAAAAATGAATCAGGAATGAGGACAATTCTTTTCCTGTGTCAACCTCATTAAAAAATGAATCAGTAAGTAGATTGTAGAGATTAGTTTGATAGATTAGAAATAAGTAGTTTCTGAGGATGGTTCCTGTTACTGAGTCAACCTCGTAAAAAATGAATCAGGTATGAGGAAAGTTCCTTTTACTTTGTCAACCTTGTTAAAAAATGAAACATATAGGTGAGGATAGTTCTTGTTACTGTGTCAACCTCGTTAAAAAATGAAACACTTTGCCATGAGCATAGTTCTTTTCTTGTGTCAAGCTTGTTAAAAAATGAAACAAATCCTCCCCTAATTGAGTCGAGTCTTTAACTAGATCTCGTAAATGTTAAGTCGTATATTTAGGTTAGTTATTTCAAGTTTTCCATAATTTTCTTATAGTTTTAGGTTGGGTCTTTCATATGATCTCGTAAATGAACCTTCATTCCATCCAGCTTTTAGTAACTAGTAGTCTACTTAGTTAAATGAAATGAAGCTGGGGGGGCATGCACTCTAGCAGTTACACTTAGGGGGCATTCAAACTTGTCTCAAGCATGATTTTTCCTTTCTTTCAAGCTTGTGTAAAAATGAAACCACTTTCAAGAAAAGTTTTCATTGTTTCAAGCTTGTGTAAAAATTAAATCTATCTTGAGTCAATTTTGGTTATTATTTTCAAGACTCGTTAAACTCATTAAAATCTCGAGATTATTTTGCTATCTTTCATTCTCGTAAAACACATGAAAATGCCGAGTTCTTTCTGTCTTTTCCTGCTCGTAAATTAAATTGAAAGTCAGCCACAGAAGTATATTTTTATCCCTTTTTCAAACTCGTTAAAACTTACGAAAAAGTGAAAACCATGAGTACATTTTTATCCCTTTTTCGAACTCGTTAAAACTTACGAAAAAGCGAAACCCTAGAGTTCTCTTTTAAGCCCTTTTCAGACTCTTTAAAAATTAAAAGATTTCTGAGTACTTGACTATTTGAACTCATCAAAGTAAATGAATTATCGTCCCTTCAATATAAGTTTACCCCTTTTACGAACTAAAATGGACTATTTACGAAAAAGGTATACGTTGACTAATTACGGTCAATAGAGTTCTCTCCCGCATTATTTTATCCATTTTCAGGCTCGAGAGACTAAATTTATGAAAAATTACACCCATGGAGTTTTCTTAAGTTTTTCTTCTGACTCCCTAAAATTGAAAAACACCGAGTTTATCCTATACTGGACTCGTTAAAATTTAATAGTAAAGGACCTGTTCAATTTTAAGCAGGAACGAACCACTTCTTCTTAGGGTTCGAATCTTAAACTAAGTTGGACTCATCTGAAGGATGAGCTTATAAACAAGAAAATGTTATCCTCCTCAAGCTTGTCAAAAATAAAGAGGTACTTGCCAGAAATGGTGGGGGAAAAGAGAGAAAAACGAACCTGTTTGTTACATTTTGACTATTCGGAAAACCGTTAACCACTCTTGAACATGACACTTTTGTTCACCTGGGTTGGGAAAATCCTTTGCCTAAAAGTTAATCAAACCATATTGAAAGTCTTCAGCCAGTTTTGGGGTATTAGCTTTGGGTCAATTGTCACCCAGCCATCTGCAGTGTCGTTATGTGTTCAAGAGGACAGTTCAAACAAACCATTCATCTGCAAAATATTTGTCTTCTATTTTGACCATCCCTGAGTCAGTCCTTGCCAATATATTTCTTCAAAACTTGATCTATTATTTCTTGTTGTGGGCTTGCCTATGACAGATCACTTTCTATCGACGACAACTCATTATCTAGGAAGTCGATCTAGAAATCGCCAGTATCTTGAAATCTACATCCCTCAATGGCAAGTTTCTTGCCTTCAACGACAGGTTACATCATTGACCTTCAATCGAATGATTCCGTGACATGTTCAACTTCAGCTCATTCATTCACATTTCATGGATTGTACTGAGTACTTTGAGGGCCATTGACATTACTAATGGTTACTCTCACACTTGTTAACAATTCACATTATTGACTGGTAATCAAGTGGTTTCTTCCATGTTTGACTTCGACACATTCATTCACATGGATAGAATCGTACTAGTTAGAGAAGCAGAAATCAAGACCCTGGATCTAGTTTCTACCATCCAGGTTGCGAGGAATTTTGTTATTAATTTATATAGTAGAATATTCATAAATAGATGGTTGCATCCATACTGTGTCTATACATGTCTATACTGTTGATGTATTGAAAAATCATTCTTGTATCAGAACAAGTTTAAGTCAGTTTTCTAGTTAGTTTTGATCTGAGTATGGGAATGCCTAACTCAATGATGATATGTCTACATATATATATTTTGCATTGAATGTTTTTATAGATTCCGACTGGGTGTCCACAGGATGATCCTTGAAATGATAAAGTACTTCACTCTTCATACATTACAGACTCTATCTTCATCTATTACAGACTTCGCACTTTATGGGGCAATCTCTTGCACTGAAAATAATTATCACCTTGACATTTTGTTGTTTGTATGAGCTCATTATCACTCATAATTTCCTCCTTTGCAAGTCTAAAACATCAGTTCCTCATGTCAAGCCTTAAAAATAAGAGAAAAGCTCTCAAAAGTATCTAAAACTCTAGTATCACGCTTTCTCTTTGTCTTACCTGTGGTCCCGCACCTAATGGTCATGCACGCTGCGAACCTAACCGCACTTTCTCTGTGTTAAAAGTGTGGACCCCTGTAAAAGATTAAAAAGGTGCAAGTAAACTCAGAAAGCTCACTTTCAGTAATTTCTAGAAGCCTCTAGAAGGAATCTTGCAGTGGCAGAACTGCTCTTTTTAGGTTCATGTATCCCTTGCCTTAAGGAGCTAACCCCTTGATGTGAGGAGCTTATCCCTTTGAAGGAGGAATTTATCCCTTCATAGTTGGAACTATAACCTCCTCTTTTACACTATAAAAAGAGGCCTTGGGCAGCCTCAAAGGGAGTTCAATCTTTAGTGTTGTTTGAGGTAAAGTGTTGTTGGAATTTAGACTCTTTTAACTGAGATTATGAGGGAAGATCACATACCTATATTTGTCTCAGTTAGAAGAGTGCAAGACCTATAAAAGTAGAGGAAATTCCTCCTTCGGACCCCGGGAGGACCTGTTCAACATCAAGGTTGAAAAGGTTGTAAGGTTCTTCTACTATTTCAAAGTTAATACAAATAAGTTTGTTTTCCTCAATAAGTTGTCATCTGATTGTTTATTTTATGGATTCCTTGATCACCATAATAGATATGATTGATAAATATATGATATTCAGGTACTATTAAAGTTTGCTTGTTTGTGACTGCAGGTCTTCAAGGATAACTCTTTCGAGCGAAGGACATATGCTTGAAACAAACATTGGATAGAGGTAGGATCTTAACACCTTTGTAGCATTTACTTATAAATCGTTATATATCTAGAGAAAGATAGATTTAATTGTCTGTTTGTTGCTAGACTATCTTCTGAAACTAGGGAGATCGATCTTGTCTGCAAGATCGATTTATCCAACCAACATGCATTCCACTAAATTCAATTTTTTGCCAATTTTAGTCGGGTTAGCTACAGTTAGCCCACATTTAGTGGGGTTTTCAATTGACATTGGGCAGAATTTTGTTTTCATCATAAATTCTTCAATATTGAACCAATTTGGACAAATTTTTGGTATTTTGAGCATTTTGGAGTGTTTGGGACAAGTTTCAGAGTGAACAGAGGTGTTCTATAGCCATTTTTTCTTCAGGGAAGCTTGAAGAGCCACTAGGGCCATCAGGGAAATGGAGCTGTATTGGGCTATACTTCACTGTTTGAGGTGAAAAGGAAGCCATTTTTAGCTTATTTTTGTCTTCTGAATTTAATTTCACAGTTTTTTTTCCTGTTTAGGCATTTTTCTCACTGTAATGCCATTTTTAGCAACTTAATAGAGCAAGGACATGCCCATTGGGAGCCTTGGAACCGACAGATGTAGCCCAGGAGGGGTGAACTGCCTCATCATGTTGTTGTGTTATGTTATGGTGAAGTTTATCTATTGTGTGTTTCTAATTTAAGATGTTAAACAGTAATTTTAATTAACATCCCCTCACACCAAAACTCATAAACAGTTACCAAAAACACTTTGTTTAACTTGCAAGACATGGGGAATACTTTGCACACTTAATTTAATGGAAATGGATACTTTTCACAGCACTATCAAATAGTTCCATTTTCAGATCAGCTGGACCCTACTGTCATATACACAGAGAAGGTCACAGCAAAGCAAAAACAAGTGACTATGATGCAGGAAATTCTGAGCACCACGGTGAAGGAAGCTTACGACCTTCTGAAGCAACTACATGAGTTTTCAATCTTGTTTTGGTGGATTTGACACACGGGTGTACAAAATTTCACCAGCTTAAAAAGTATGGTCTACTCTTTAAACTATTGGTAATAGGCAGAATGTGGTGGAGCTCAAAAGCATAAAATTTAGTGGAAAAATTATGCTAAAGTATGCTCAGGTTAAACTAAAAATAAAACACAAATATAAAGAAGCTATAAAGAGAGTCAAAATGATAATAATTCAAACGATGGCTCGACGGCCTCTTCTTATTAAACATTTGATATGGAGAAGAATTTTTACCCACTTGCTAAAGGGCCCCTAGATGATGGTTCTAGGTCCCGATGCAAGGATGTTTCCTTCCAAGCTCTGTCTTTGATGCAGTCTCCCTATCTCTCTATTGTGGTGGACTAGGATTGTTGGGTGGCCAAAGATCGAGACCTTTTTAGCTCCAGCTCTGGGTCACACACTGCTGGTGTTGCTTGGTCAACTTTGGTCAGCATAAATATGTGATCACCCTTTCTTCATCTCTTGGTGGCTTTATATAAGGGAGTTTCAAATCCTCCTTCCCTCCCTTGGTACATGGTGGATGGTGACTCAAGGGAGAGGTATGATTCCATTGTGTGCTCCAAATATTCCTTTGTGTGCTCACATAGTCTCTGAGGAGGCGCTGGTGGTTGTCCTTAGGCGGCTTCATATAAGGAGTAACTGTCTTTTGCTTTGTGTGGTCCCAGAAAGTGACATTTTTCCATTTCCAGGAATGCACACTTATCGGGCAAAAAGGCACGCAGAAGGTGCTCTTCTCGAATGATTAAGCATGCATTTTAGCATTGAAGACTATTTCAAATCTAATTTCTCAAAACCTTATAGATTTTAAATACTTTTTGATTCCATAATGTGTTCCTGCCCTATAAATCCTTAGGCTTGACATTAATTAATGTTGTCTTCTGTTGTACGATTTTCTAGTGTTAACAAACCTCGCTGACCATGAAGGCACAGCTGATCTCGACACAAATGCAACATGTATCAAAGGAAATTCAAGAGGCCACATACCCCGAGGGCCTTAACCACTTGTACAAACCAAGCAGAGGAGCTGGAGACTAAGATACAGAAAATTGAAGAACATTCAGCGGCAACCAAATAGGTCCTCTGAGAATTAAGGCAACCCGTAAAGCTTACTGCCCAAATAATATAGAAAATGGCCGCTGAGGCTGATATGAAAGTTAAGGAAGTATTCATCAAGCTACCGATCGTCTCAGGAGAAAAAGAAGTAGAACAAGTCACCACAAAAACGGACTTGCTCATGAAGGGATGGCAACAAGCCATTGCCGACTTTGTCAAACTCAAGTCATCAACATTGGCGAAGGTCCACGAGTTGGGGCCCTTGTTTGGACCACGAGAGGAAATGGAGAAGACAGGGCCAGCCACGGAGGCAAGCAGACCAATGGAGATCGAGGCAATAGAAAAGGATTGACTCGGGACAAGGCAATAGCATGTGGTCGGGGCCTGTTGTGGCCCTTGTTTTGAAATAAAGTGGTTTTGAGTCAAGGGTGAAAAGTCACAGAGCGCAACCATGGTAGACAGAGAGTTTTCATGGTTACAAAGAGCTGAAGAGCAGGTGGCGCAGCAGTTGCATAAACTATCACAGATGGCAAACATGAGCGACAAGAACAAACAACGGAACTCCAAGTGATCAGGGAAATGCAACAAACATTAGAGAAGAAATGAAGGGAAAAATAACAGTCGCATTGGAAAAGGAACAAATAGGCAGTCGGCCAGCGGAGACAGAGATGTTTGTGCAATGGAGAGCAGAGGAAGGGACATGCAGGAGAGCTCTATTTGCTTTGTTCACTCTGTTCATTTTGTTTTGTTCTATTTGATGATATTGTATTCAGTCCTGCTGGGATCGCTCTGAGGAGAAATGTAGCTGTCCACTATTGTTAACGAAATATACTATTATTTGGGTTTGATGTCCTGAATCTTGTGATGTGTATCTAGTTAAGATGAATGTATTGACTGCGTTAAAATTTGATTTTTCATCCTGAATATGTTCATGAGTAGTATCTTGTGTAAAGTAGTTAACCTATTAAGAACACTTAGTTCTGTCTGTTTTATTCCATAGTCATGTTTGGTTGATATCTAATCTGTTCCTAACCTTACTAAGGTCACGATATGCTTTGGGTGAGACTCTCTGCTCCTCGGAGTAGAGTGAAAATCTCGGCGTTGTGCTAGAATACATTGGAAACCTTGTTGGTCTCTAGCCTGAACCTGGGTCTTTCTTAGAGACCTTTCTTGCCAACAGCAACACAATCTTCCACATTTAGCTTGTATAGGTTCTTCACCTGGACCCCAATCTTCTTCACTTGTATCATGGAGATTTGTCTCAATAATGCCTTTCCCTTGTTGAATATCACATCATAGCCATGGTCTTCCAACACTACGACAAAAACCAAATTATTATTTAGACTCGGAACAAAAATCACATGCTTGAGCTTGAGAGGAGAGTCAAAATCCCTTTCAAAAGTAATTGTACCAAGACTGGTCATGCTATACCTCCCATCATCTCCCATCTCGATGTGCATATGGAGGTTTTTCTCCTCCAAGTCAATAGGAAAATCTTGATTTCCCGTCATATGGAATGAGGCACCACTATCCATATACCACACGCTACACATAACTATGTTTTCCATGCATGCAATGAGGGTGAAGTCCAACTCGAATTGTGAAGCCAAATCTTCACCTGCTCCTCCTCCTTGGGGCTTCTTTACCACCTTCTTCTATGGACACTTCGTGGCATGGGGTCCCAATTCATGATAGTGAAAACACTTCATTTTGGACAAGTCTTTCTTATTTACACCTTGACCAAATTCTTCTTTGGATTGGGATTTCTTCCCTTTCCCTTTCTTTTCCTTTCCATCCAAGGCACAATTCTCCTCATCCTCGCCCTTGGATGAAGTCTTGTCTTTATTTCTCCACCTTATTTCTTCCTGCACTAGATCAAACCATAATCGTTCTTGACTTGGTAGTTTATTTCTATGATTCACAAAATCTTGATAGTTATGCCAGTTCTTGGGAAGACCCAAAAGGGTTAGAGCTACCAAGTCTTCTTCAAGTACTTTAACACTGATCCCATGAAATTCATCACCACACTATGTAAACCTCCTTAGGTACTACAGAATTGGGTCATACTTTTACATCTTGATACTGCAAATATTTTCCTTGAGTGTTAGCTTCCTGTGGTCATTATTGTTCTCGAACAAATCTCTCAGTGTCTTCCATATTGCGAACAAAGTCTCGTTTCCATGGAGATTTGAGAAAATATGATCCCGTACTCCTTCCAATAAGACTCTCCTCACTTTGGCCATATCCTTCTTCTGCTGAGTGAGACCTTGGGAATTTGTTTCTTGGGGATTTGCTACATCTGACTTAATCTATTTTGGCAGCCCGTTTTCATCCAATACTAACTCCATGTGGTCCTTCCATGCAAAAAAATTTGCATTGCCTTCCAAGGCATACTCGAGCCTCAGTCCATTGAAAGTCATCTTCTTAGTCCTAGAAAAAACTTGTAACAATAATCTTCAAATTCGAAAATTATTCAAAGACAACTTCAAAATATCTTCTCTATTGTGAATCATGCTCTGATACATGTAGAATTTTAATGTAGATTCAAAAATTCTCATGCAATTTACTAAAACATAAGGCTCAAATCTACTATACTCATGTGTAGAAGAAAAATCACGATCAATAACACATATCAAAAACATGCATCATGATTCAACACACATACACAAAGATTTATCTAGGGGAAAGCAACTGCTCAAAATCCATTCCTATCTGTATTTCATTAAGCAAAGAATATGGATGAATACAATATGTTTTCTCAATATTAAGCACATCTTGCACTTGTATCTTCTATCCTTTGCCTGATTGACTGACTCTCACCAATACTTCGCCAAATTTTCAAGCCTCCAAGCTCTTATTTTCTTGCGTTGTTCCTTGAGGAATTAATCGCGAGAAAACATTTCCATTTTTTTCTCTGAAAGTCAAACATGCCCCCAAAATGGTGAATTATAGAGCATATATCAGTGTACCAGGGAGTTTTTATATGTCAATGACCTAGAGATTATTAATATTCCAGTTGCTTCCTCCACATTTTAAAGATTTTCAGCAATTTCATTTCGTCCAAATATTGTGTAATCTCACATCATGCACATCGCTACGACATTTTTGGTTTTCTATTTTGACTCCCTTCATATTTAAAGCTTCTTCTCTATTTATAATCTAATACAACAACCTATCGCTGTAAAATAAAAAATCCACATTTCCTTGGTGAAACCAAGAAATTTGTCTTATAACAAAAAAGGTATTCCAATATAACTGACAGATAAGAAATGCTTCTCATAAATATTTAATGCTTCTCATAAATATTTCTTCCTCATTTGTCTCCTGCGATATTTATTAATAAATTAATATTTATTTTAAAAATATATATCTTAAAATATATATTTATATTTCAAAATTTAGATTCCAAATTAATTTAAGAGTAAGTATATAAGATATTAGTTATAGGATTGTAACTTTTTGAGAGTAAAATTCCTAAATTCGTATTAGGAATAGATTCATTTCAAATATTTGAAGATTTAATAGAATTTTAATAAATTTTTTATAAAAAATAATTTTATAAATATTTAAAATAAATTAAGGGATGGAATTGTAATATTATGATACAAATTATACATCATGTTACATAGATAGGTAGATATTTCATTCAATTATTTTCAATAAAATATATGTATTTTATATGTATTTCTAAATATATGTAATCTCTTACAATTTAATGACCAAAAAAACACAGCCGATTACATTATTACCTCATCACACTTGTTACAGTGATCAAACTATTTGAGAAGAACTATACAAAGAGTTCGATTACCAATATTACATTATTATAAACAAAATTATTAAATTAATTTTATATATTTTATTTTTTAAATTATATATATATATATATATAGTCCGCATTATATACAACGTACACACTTCATATTTCTGGTAATTTTAGCTTACTCGATGCAAATGAAGAGAGATCTTATATAAATATATTTTTATTTGATTGACAACATTTTAACATCAATTAAAAGAACAAAATGGATAGACCATGAAAGGTAGCCACAACAGTACGGTTGACTGCTAAGAGTCTCACCCTTGTGCAGGAGTGAGCTTTAGGGTAATAATAATGTTATATGTATATTTATATTTTAGTGATAATTTTATAAATTATTTTATATTTTATTTTATTTTTATAATTATTATGAAAATATAAATTTATATATTATATGTATAATTATTTTATTAATTAAATTTTATTTTTAATATATAATTTTATTTTTCAAGTTTAAGATAATTGTGTTTTTGTTTGTTTGAGAAACCATGATGAGAGGCATTTAAATTGTCAAAATCACTCACTGAACTTTATTGCCTTAATATTATTGCCTCCTCTTGAGCTAGTTTTAATATATATTATTTAAATTAATAATAATAATAATGTAATTTTAAAATGGCTAATCAAGTTAGATATTAATATACTTTTGAACTCTAAAACTAGTGTAGTTTACAAACTCATGGTCTATGCTATATATTTATCATGAGAAATCTTATTTATTATGAGGAAGTAGATATATATATATATATATATATATATATATATATATATATATATATATATATATATAATTTTACAGTCATGGCCAAGCCGAGACCCCTTGTTTCCACCTTAGAGCCACCTCGTTAAATTTCACTTGTTTCCACCTCAACGCTGTGATTTGACTATTAAAGTCTACAACACTTGTTTCCACTTCAGTGCAGTGATTTGACTGTTAAAGCCTATGGAAGCATACATACTCTACCCCTTCTAGTTTTGAACATGTGACCTTTTACTAGGAAACACATGTTGTTAACCATTAGGCCCACTCAAGTTGTATAAAAGCGTGAAGAAATATATATGAAATGAAAAAGTATAAATTTAATCCACCTAATTGATTCCAAAATTAATAGGATTTAAGAGATATAAAATGATATATGAGTATCAATTTAATCCATCTAATTTTTTTATGAAACCAACTCCAAAAATAGAAGAAAGGAAACCTCTGATACATTACATAAATGAACAATTCTTTGATGATACAAATGACCAAAACCTCCTTCTATATATAGGAGTCCATTGGGTCACAATATAATCCTAGCCGACCTAACAACAATAATGTAAGGGCGCAATAATAACAATATTGGGGTTACAGGGGTACAACAATAAAAATAAAGGAGTTACACTAACAACAATAAGGGACTACACTAGTAATATAGGGACCTAATATGCCCCGCTCCTTCAAAAAAGTGTTGTCCTCAATGCTTGAGTAGCTCTGGATGCTTTTGTATAAAATTCTCATCTGCCCATGTAGACTCTTTAGTGGGTAAGTTCTTCCACTTGATGAGATACTCTGAAATTGATCGATTTCGTAGCTGTCGAGTTCTTGTTTCCGTGGCTGCTCTAAGTTCCAATATGATTTTTCCTTCCTCATCCAGTTCTGGAAATATTTGTTTGCACTGGCATTTTTTCACCTATAACCTTTATTATGCATGAAACATGGAAAACTGGATGCACTTGCGAAGAAGCAGGAAGCTCCAATTTGTATGCCATAGTACCAATCTTTTGCAAAACCTTGTAAGGACCATAGTACATTGGTGATAGTTTATTATCCTTCTTTGCTTGCTTGAGGGACATTTGTTTGTATGGTTGTAGCCTTAAAAATACCCAGTCTCCTACATCAAAACTTCTCTCGTTGAGATGTTGATCTATCTATTGTTTCATTCGATTTTGTGCCGAATTTAGGTTATCCTTTAAGAGTTGGATAACTTCTTGTTGATACTCGATGTGATCTCCCATTGCTTGAACCTTAGAATTTTCTCTTAAAGATGATGTGATGGACGGTGGATGATATCGGACATAAAGTGCCATAAATGGGGCCATTTTGTTGCAGTATGGAAGGAAGTGTTATACCACCATTCAGCGAGAGGTAACCACTTGACCAATTGTGTTTGCTTATCAGATACAAAACAACGAAGATATCCTTCTAGACATTTATTCACTATGTCAGTTTGACCATCAAAATGAGGATGATAAGATGAGATATGAGCTAGTTGAGTACCCAAGCAAGACAATAATTCCATCCAAAAATTTCGAGTAAAAATGGGATCCCTATCACTTACAATAATCTTTGGGTTTTCATGTAGCTTTTGAATTCTTTCCATAAATGTAGTAGCAACTGTACTTGCTTTAAATGGATGAGATAATGCACAAAAGTGTGCATACTTGGTAATTATATCAACTACCACTATGATGACACTCTTTCCTTTTCACTTAAGTAAACCTGTGATAAGATCCATCGAAATCACCTCCCAACATTAACTTGGAATGGATAAAGGTTGTAGAAGACCCTGGGTCTTAATTGTCTCAACTTTATTTTGTTGGAAAACCAAACATTCTACCACAAACTTTTGAATATCATATTTAAGGCCACTGTCCCAAAAAATTATTTCTTCACCCCATGGTAAGTTTTTAAAATCCTCAAGTGTCCTCCTAAACAGAAGTGTGAAATTCCAAAAGAATCTTTTGTTTTAGTTGGGAATTTTTACAAATATATAAGCGACCTTTCTACCATAAGGAATCATTTTTCCAACTAAATGTATCAGATGTACTAGGATCTTGCTTCAACTTTCGAATGAGTGTCCACACTTCTTCATCCTTCTTCCATTCATCCCTTGCTTCAGTTATCCAATCTAGTTGGATAATAGAAATGACATAAAGCAATGCTTCCAGTTCTTCATTCTTTCTTGAGAGTGCATCTGCGACAAAATTTAGCTTCCCTTTTTTGTAGATGATTTCAAAGTCATAACCCAACATCTTTGTGACCCATTTTTGCTACTCTTTTGAAGACAGTATTTGTTCCAAAAAGTGTTTAAGACTATCATGATCCGTTTTTACCTTGAAGTGCCTTCCCATTAGGTAAGGTTGCCATTTCTTTAGTGCATGTAGTATTCCTAACATTTCCTTCTCATAATTAGCTTTCTATAAATATTTTCCTTTGATTGGATGACTTTAAAAAACAATTGGTCTTCCTTATTGCATTAAAACAACACCAATTTCATTTCCCAAGGCATCACACTCCACAATAAATGTTTTTGTGAAGTCTGGAGTAGCTAATACCGGTGTTAGGCACATTGCCTCTTTAAGATGTTCAAAGGCCTTAGTTGATTTAGGAGTCCATGAAACTACATAATTATTCAATAATGTTGTTAGAGATGCAGCTATTCTCCCATAATTCTTAACAAACTTGCGATAATACCCTGTTAACCTGAGAAATCCTCGCAACTGCTTTATTTTTGTGCGGTCTTTCCATTCCTTAATGGCTTTAATTTTGCTAGGGTCTACCTTAACACCCTCATGAGATACAATATGACCTAGATATTCCACCTCTTGTCCTCTAAAGAAACATTTGGATGTTTTTTCATATAATTGTTTCTCCTCCAACAGTTTGAGCACCTTGTCAACATGTTGAACATGATCCTTCCAAGACTTGTTGTAGATTAGTATATCATCAAAAAATACTAGCACAAATTTTCTAAGGAAGGGTTTGAAAATGGAATTCATCAACCCTTGAAATGTAGAAGGTGCATTGGTAAGGCCAAAAGGCATGAACAAAAATTCATAATGACCCTCATGAGTTCGAAATTCTGTTTTCAGAATATCTTCAGTTTTCATTCTAAATTGATGATATCCTGAACAGAAATCCAACTTGGAAAAATAAATTTCTCCATGTAATTCATCGATCAAGAATGGAAATTCCTCTTTAATAGTGATATTATTGAGCTCTATAATCCGGACACCATGTGCCATGATTCATCCTTCTTGTGCACCAATACTATTTAGATGAGGAAGAATGAACTTTGACTAGGTTGAATTATACTAGCCTATAACATTTCTGCACTCATACGTTCAATTTCAATCTTTTGGACATAAAGATATCTGTAAGGCCTGATGTTTGGAGGAACACTTCCTGGAATCAAATGAATAACATAATCATGATCACGAATAGGTGGGAGTCCTTTTGGAGTTTTAAAAACCTTGGAATGATTGTCCAAGACTTTTTGGAGATATTCATAAATAGATGATTTTGATGTTGGAACTTCTAGTGAACATAATTGTGAAATTACAACTTGTTGTTCTTTCTTCAGAAGCTTTGTCATGACATTAGAGCTTATTATCTTTCCCGACTTCCCTACGGTACCCCGTAATTTGACTTCCTTTCCTTCTAAAAAAAATTTCAAGAAACGTTCTTGAAAATTAGAAGCTACCATCCCCAAATATTGTAGCCATTGTACTCCTAGTACAACATCATCACCTCCCATTGGAATGGAAATAATTGGACTATTCAATACATATTCCCCCATGGTTAGCTTGATATTATGGAATTTTCTAGAGAAATTTATATTCCCTCCATTTGCAACCATCACTTGACATTCTGGTGCTGGGTATAGGAAACAATTCAATTTGTTGGCTACCTTACAATGAATAAAATCATGGGAACTAACTGAATCAATCAACATTGTTACCTTTTTCTTCCTGATATGTCCTTCTATCTTGAGAGTTTGAGGAGTGGTAATTCCTTCCAATGCATTACACGATATGGTCGGACTCATTTCTTCTTCTTCTAGGGTTGGTTCTTGGTGTATATCCTCTTCTTTTGAAGTTTCTTGTTCATTTTCTTCCTCCTCTTCACAATCTATGTAAAATAATTTCTTCTAAGTACACTGATGACCTTTAGTGTATTTTTTATCACAACTGTAGCAAATCTTTTTTGCTTTTTTTTCTTCCAATTGTTGTGGTGTCAACCTTGTAGGTTGTGGAAGTCTAGGAGTAGCAACACTTCCATCTCTATAGATGTGAATGGTAGGCTTCCTTGTCGCCATAATTTTACATTTATTTTTCCTTACCAACCTAAAAGCCTTCTCCAATGAATCAGGTTCCCAAACATGAACATCATGTTGGATGTTATCCTTTAAAGTCACTATGAAGACATAAATCCCGTGTTCCTCTGGAATATCAGTTACCCTTATATTTAATTTTTGGAAGTCCTCAATGTGATCCACCACTGAACCCTTTTGTTTGAGATTTATCAATTGACTAAAGAAGGTGTTGCTCTTTGTATCATCATAATTTCCTCCATAAAAATTGACCAATATAAAAAAAAATTTTATAGGAGCAAAGGCAGAAATACCATACAAATGTATTTTGTTCTAGATATAAAGTTGCAATGTGTACATTTTGTGTGTTTTGCACATTATTGAGAACAAAATATTGCTCCATCTATAGTATCCATCTTACGGGATCCTTGCCATCAAACTTCCTCATATCCATATTTGGAATATGGTGGTTATTCCATCCAACATTAGAGTTTATGAAATCACGATTAAAATTTATTTTATTCTCATCAGGAGTTTCCTCTACTATCTTTTCATCATTAGGAAACATTTCTTGTATTAAATTTTCCAAACCTTTGATGTTTACTTTTAGATCATTCTTCATGATTTCCATATTGTCTTTCTTTTTTTAATCAATCTTAGCTTCCATGTCATCCATCTTAGCTTCCATGCCATCCATCTTAGCTTCCATTCCAACTTCCATGCCATCTATATTAGCTTCATCCATCTTAGCTTCCATGCCTTTCTTCAAACCATCCATCTTAGTTTTCACGTATTTATTCAAAACTTCCATTGCTCTTTGCGATAACGAAATTTGGTGCACTTTCTCTTGTAATTTTGATATCTCATGTTGCATTTATTCATCTTCATGAGTCATAGTAGAGCCTTCTGAAGGCTTAATTGGTGTTGAATTATTTTTAGAGGGCATTTTAGAACCCAATATTGATATCTATTCTTCAATATTCCCTTGGAATAAATTCAAACAAATTTTTCAAACAAGACTTATGTAATTCGAAAAAAAATACCCACCTTTTTCTTACTTTTGAGGAGCTCGATATTGAAACCGAATTATCTCTGTGATTTCATATCTTTAATATTTGGAATTTGGTCATGTATTATCCCTCTGAATATTCTTTTGAATGCGCCAAATTTGATCTGATTTGGATTCTTTAAGGAAAAGTTATACCCAATCTCCCACAATGACCTAATTATGGACTGGTTCAGTAGAGCAAACTTGTATGATGTGCCACTTGTCACTGTTTCCTCCTTAAGCTCTAAAATTGATACAAAGGAAACTACAGTCTATGTAATTGCGAATACTTTTTACATAATTCCAATCCGACACTCAGAGAGAGAGTTATGACAATTTTCCCACGGTCACCTCTTTGAGATGAAATTTAGGAGCCTGAAAAAACCCTAACTTCCACAGATCATATCTCTGAAATTTTTTCGAACCAAGATCTAAAAATTTTATAGGAGGTTTCTTAGGATTTTTGCTTCCAGGATTTCGACTTCGCTCTGTAAAAATTTCAGCTTCTCAGCCTTCGTAGAAAAAAAGTTATAGCGAAAATTCCACGATGATTTTTTTGGAGCAGCGAAACCCTAGAATCCAAAGCTTTGATACCAAATGTTATGAAACCAACTCTAAAAATAGAAGAAATAAGAGATCAATGCCTTAGAAATAAGCCACTTCAAGGGGGAAACCTCCAATAAATTACATAAATGAACAATTCTTGGATGATACAAATGACCAAAACCTCCTTCTATATATAGGAGTCCATTGGGTCACAATATAATCCTAACCGACCTAACAACAATAATGTAAGGGTGCAATAATAACAATATTGGGGTTACAAGGGTACAACAATAACAATAAGGGGGTTACACTAACAACAATAAGGGACTACACTAGTAATATAGGGACCTAACAAATTGGTTCCAAAATTGATAGGATTTAAGAGATATATAAAATGATATATATACATTATTATAACTTGAACATATCACTTTAGAAAAATAAAAACATTTTTTTCAACCATCTTTAATAACATTACAATCTTTAATGCAAAAGCACACTACAAAATATCAAAACAATTAGCTAACCTTTTTAAACCAACAATCAGGGATCAAGTTTTCTAGCTATAGTTTTGTTAGAACATATTGCACATTTACTACTGCAACTATTTTATAATCTTTTTGAGACATTAGTAAAATTCAGATCTAAAAATTCTAGGTGAAAGTGTAGTTTTATAGTTGGCCGCCAGTTTAAATTATCAGATTTCTCGGCTAACAATTTCCAAAATTATATTTCAACAAATATTCATTTAAAAGTGTTTTCTCAGGGATTCCATAACGTTTGTTCCAACCCATAACCATAAGGAACTATGAGCAGCAACCAAAAAATAATCAAGTGGAAAAACCCAAAACACCATGGCTATCCAGGAAATAGCAAGACAATGCTAAAACCACTATCAATCTAGGAAAATATCCATGCCAACAACAACACATAACTAGAAAATTGCATGCATATACCATGAATCTAGAAATCAACAAGGAAATCACATATGTAACATGTTACCTACAAAGCAATCCCACTATAGTTGTTTATCCACCTATTCCCTTGTGTGTTCCTCCTTTCCTTTTCCTGATTTCTACAATCCAAGTTAAAATTAGAGTGCTCTGAGCATGCTCGAAAAATGTTCCAAGTGTGAAAGGTTATGAGAGAATGAGAGAATAGAAGAGAGCTCCAAATTAAAATTGACAAAAGGTTAAACTGACAAAAGCTAAACCAATAAAAGATGTGAATTGATCCTCATAAGCCTTTTTACCATTGATGCATCTATTTTCCTCACATTCAAATATGTGACCCTTCATCTCTTTTTTCTCCTATTTTCCTTTATTTAATAAATAAAATTACAATAAATACTTATTTTCCTTTGCCAATTTCCATAGCGATGAATTAGTCACTAGTGATACCCATCACTATTTTGTACCCAACATTAAGCTTGGAATATGTGTCCCATGACCTTGGTTTTATTTTTATTTACATAGGAAATTGACCATGGGCTATTACAAATTGGTTGATGTTGTTGATTTACCATGTATCACTGTTGTTGACTAGATTATGGTAATTGAATGATGCTGGTAATGTTGGTGTTGTTGATGACTTGCTATAACCTTTTATTAGAGAAATTTGTTAACATGAGGACATATAGATAGTAATTATGAATACCTCCCTAGCTAAGAGGGAGTGTTAAATTTTTTAGCTATGGCGAGTCTTCATAATTGATATTTTAATGATAAATATAAAGCGTGTTCATCATGCTAGTGTAAAAATAATTAATTTAAAGCATGTTCTTCATGTCCCTTTTCAAGAGATAAAAATTGAATTTTGAATAGAATTTTTGGCTCCAAATAACCCAAGTCAACCCTCCTCCTAATAAATTTGGCCTTTTTAAAGAGGCACCCATTCAGCCTGAAAGAGGACTTATTGTCACTGCTAGAACACCCTCCAAAATTTTACTACATTCGAATTTTGGAGCCTACTTCATTTCCATATTAAGTGTTTCCTTTTTCGTCAAGTGTCATTTTATGTTGTTTCAAATGTCTTAAATGTTATTGAATGTTATTAAGTGTCTTTGCATTGATATAACAATCCCATGCTGCAAGTTCATGTAATAAAAGTTAATAAAGGAAAAAATAAGACCACGGTTAAGGGAGACTTATTCCAAGATGAATGTTGGGAAAAAAATCATAGTGTGGGTGTTCATTTTGGTTACTATGGCTAGGGAAATTGGAAAAGGAAATGGAAAAGGATTTGGAAAGGAAAGAGACATTATTTGGCATTTATTTATGAAAATAACAGAAAATAGGTGAAAAGGAAGGTGAAATGTCATAGGTTTCATATGAGGAGGAAATTGAAGGAAAATAATGGAAAATGAAGAAAGTAGAGGCGTCATTGATAAAAAGGCTTATGAGGATCAGTGGGCGGGGCTTAGTTAGTGTAGCTTTTATCAGTTCAGTTTTTGGATCGCTCTAATTATTCTCTTTCTCTCTTACACTCTTGGATACTTAGAGTTTTCTTGGAGCAATTCAACATTCTGCCAAGGAGGAGGAAACAAGAAAATGAAGGAAAAGAAAGGAAAGGAAAGAAAATATAAAGTAAAATTAGCATCTAGCAGCTTCAACATGAATACTTGTAGGTAAAATATTGCATGTGTGATTTCCTAGCTGGTTTGGATGTGCATGGCTTATGCATGTTGGTATTTGGTTATTTTGATGTTGGTGACATGGTTTTTAAGGGTTATGACAATGGTTTTCAGCCTTGTCTTTAATTTTCAAGATGCCATGGTGTATTGGTATTTTGATCTCGGTTTTGAGCTATGTATTTTCTGCATGGATCCAGGATGCAGGGCTGAGGTTGTCTCAAGGTTCATTCCCAAAGTCGTAGGAATCCCTTGATCGATTTCGACAGGATTTTCAGTAAATCCTGAGGGAGATGTCTTTTAGGGCATAGTGATCCAGGATTGGATTACGGTAAAGCTTGAGAGACAGGGAGACAGAAAAATCATCAAGGATAGTGATAGATTCCAGATGTAATTTCCATGTTCTACTTGGTTTTGTGATCAAAGCACCAGTTTGGTGTGATCACGATATGGTGAGGGTGGAGATGGTTTAACCTTTGGGTTCCTTTGATTGTATTTTTGGACTACTTTATTCATGAGATCCCACATTCATACTTGGAATATGGCACGTGGGTGAATGGCTGAGGATATATTTGGCTTAGCCACGTCTATGATCAAGTGGAACGTGGAAGTCACAAACGTGGTCGATATTTTCCCATCTTTAATGGAAGCTAAGTTATCTTTCTTTTGTACCTATTATTATGTTGATTTAATGGTTGTATTCTCACTATTATTTCCATGGTTTTATGTTGATTATAAGCATGTTTAAATGATTGTTTCATGTCATGGTTATTTAATGTATTTACTTGTAATTATTAAAATGATGGATGCAAGACCCAATTGATGCCATATATCATAAGGAACGAGGTGGTGATCCTTCTAGTAATGTTTCATAAGTGCCTTCAATCATTTATGATCTGTATTGTATAATAAAATTGTAGATTACATTCATGCCAGGTGTTTGACAGAATGTCAGTTCCGGTTGGGGATGGTCAGGCTTAGTTTTGGGGTCAAGTTTTTGTTTGCTAGTGTTATCACTATGTATTAAATGATTCCTATAAGTTACAGGGAATTTTGGGTAGTGTTATGTAGGTAAATCCTCTCTGCGGACAGAGACGATCCCTCTAGCCCTAGAATGGATCTAGTAACAAGGAATCATGCTAGAGTGTAGGTTCCTAGACATTTGAATGAAAGAGGATGCAAATAAGATAGCTTACCTGTGGTCCAAAGCTATCATCGACACTCATAGTGATGATGAGAACTTCCCACTCCTGATCGAAGGCAAGTCACAACCCTTCCGCTTATCACGTTTGGACACCTACACAGAGATCAAAAAATGATAACCACATACCACATACTAATTTCATCCAAAAACTACTAATCAGTCAGAGAAGATTAGCATATTGCATTCGATACAAAACACAAGACAGGAACCAGACAATAGTCACTTATATTAATAGGTAGAAATAAGAGATACAACCATGCTCTGACGTTACGGTCTCCTCCAACGGGGCTTAGGTGAAGCACGTCTCAAAGCTCGTCAGGGAATTCAGACGGGATAAGGGACCTCTCGATGGATTTCTCCTTTTTCTACCTTCTCAATAACTTAGTTATTCAACTATGATGTGCTCAACTCTTCAAATGTATAATTCTCTTTGTTCATCTACCCAAATTCAGTTAGTTTTCATAAAGAGAGAAGGCTTGTTTATATAGAGGGAAAGGATGAGGTTGGGATCCCTACAAAGGTTGAAGGGAGGCCTATCCTTTAGGAGTTTTCCAAGGGAGGTGGAAACTACTAACTAAAGGAGGAGGCTCATGGTTGTTTCAGTTCAACCACTCCCAATGACTCATCCCGGAGGTGGTTGGAATGGAACCTCCACCTCTATTTTTAAAAAACATTTCATAAATAGCTTGGCATGGGCATTACACTAGGATAGAGTGCCAGGTGGCGTGGGCCCTAGTGTTAATCTTCCACTTTGGCGTGAGGGTAGAATTGGCTACTCACGCCAAGGCAAAAATAGGGATTTTTACTGCTCTGCTCAAGGTAATGTCAACAAGAAGAATTTTTCCTTCATCAAAAGGGATGCAATGATGTTATTTGCAAGGCATGACACTATTCATAAGTCACAGAAATGACCCTCCTATGTGCGGAATGGGGATTGCAGTGTAACAGATGCCTCCTAAAGCATGAAGTCTGAGGGAGAGGGAGGGGTCAAATGCTTTATGAGAATGCATTTGAACCAAACATCATTTTCGAAAAACCTGCAATTACAAATAAAACTAATATCTCTGATACATGATCATGTGTCATGGGCACAACCATCCATAAAAGAGTATACAAAAACTGAGATCTAGGTATGGACGTAGCCATCCAGTAACAAAGATCAACAAATAGACTCAGGTATGGTCGCAGCCATCCAATCAAAGAGTCATGCAATAAGTCATGATAATCCACAAAGAATCCACAACCTGGATTTTATCAGATAAAACCCAGGGTATTGTGCTCCATCTCGATCTGAACAAGTACAAATTTAGGCATGTGAATATGTGAGCTGAAGTTGAACATGCAAGAAAATATTCTGATTACTAGCCAATGATGAAAGTTGTTAACAGACGCGAGAGAAACCACCGATAATAACAATGGCTCTCAAGGTAAAAAAGGTAAAATCCACGGAATGAGAACAATGATCTAGTGTCGAACATCCGCAGAGTCAATCAATCGAAGGCCAATGATGTGGACCTTACGTCGAATGCGAAGAACCTGCCATTGAGGCATGCAGGCTCCAAGGTACCAAAAAGAAGTCTCTAGATCAGATTCCTGGATAATGAGCTGAAGTCGACAGGAAGTGACCTGATCGAAGGTGGGCCATAATGTTTCCCACATCATCGACACGAGACAGTGGAATATGATGTTTGTGAATCAGGACCAATAGAGAATCAAAGGGAGGTTGAAAACTTCAGAGGAAAACTTCTGTTGAACATATCAGTAGTACGACACTAGATTTGGAAGTATTTGACATCAATGGATTTGAGGTCATGATTATGTGGAAAAGAGAAAATAAGAGGTCAAAAGAGATTACCCAAACCCATGGAGGAAAAAATGACGAAATGAGATATCCTCAACC
Source organism: Pinus albicaulis (assembly GCA_034641835.2). Classification (NCBI taxonomy): domain Eukaryota; kingdom Viridiplantae; phylum Streptophyta; class Pinopsida; order Pinales; family Pinaceae; genus Pinus; species Pinus albicaulis. Next base: position 367,145,927 of record CM076575.1, read on the forward strand.
TGACACAAATGTAGACAACTGCCATGTTCAAGAGCGACATACTACCAACACGACTACAATCTAGTTCCATTTTCCCCCACCATTTTTGGTGAGTACCCCAATTATTTTTGAAAACAAGCTTTAAAGGGATAACATATGCTTGCACTGTAAGTTTTTCCTTTGGAAAAATCCAACCTAGTACATTTTACAAGCCCTAGGAAGGAGGAACTCGAATAACGTCATGGTGACGAAGCCTAATGTCATCAGATTTTAACGAGTCTGACAAAGGAAGGACTCGGCATCTTTTCATGTTTATAGAGTTTGAAAAGAAGGTAGAAAAGAAAACTCCAGCAGTCCCTTTTCGTAGGTAGTCTCACAGATCCAAAAAGGTAGAAACCTGTGTCTGAGAGAACCTCTTTGTCGCGATAGGCTAAGGTATTCCCTTTTCATAAATAATCTATCTTGGCCCGAAAAAAGGGTTAAATGTATACTGGGAAGATATCGTTTCGCAACCATTTAACGAGTTCAAAACGACAAGCATCTCAATTATCTTTTCATTTTTAGAGAGTCAGAAAAGAGCTGAAAGATGACTCTAGTAGTGAATTTTTCGTGTTTTTACCAAGTCCAAAAAAGTATAAAATCTAACTCGTTACTCCATCAATGTCGCATAAAAAACCTGTTGTTGCACAAGAGATATGTGTAAAACATATTTTTCAAAAATAATACAATAAAATAATCGAAAAACATGCCTTAAAACCTAATTAGGGTTATGAAATAGTTATAAATGCCAAAAATGGTAAAAAATATTTACTTTTCACTTTTACCTCTTGTGGAGCAATTGTCACCCATTTTACTGTGCAATCTTGCAGCGATGATAGCAGCCAATCCAGTACACCAATCGCAAATGCATCAACTCTAGGTAAGAGCTGAGATCCCTCTTGTCATTTTAAGCTATTCTTTGCTTCCTGCATTTGTCAATTTTGAATTTGGGGGGAGAAATTGCAAAATTTGGGGCTGCGCGGGTTTTGGGCACAGAGTCGCGCCAACCGCCCATTTTTTAATACTGAGGCACGCCCATTGGCGCTTCTATTTTAGAAACAGTCATGCCAATGGCACAACCCAATTTCAAACAAAAATACATATCAAATGTCCCAATTTTTCACAATTTCAAGGATAAATATTGACTAATACCACTTGAATGTGCGCGTTTGTAGGTAGATAAGAGAAAAAATGGTTATAGAATGGAAAGAAAGGGAACATAGTGAAGAAGATGAGTTGGCCATGGAAAATGAGGGAGTTTTTAGCCACCTTTAAAATTTGTCATATCAAATGGTGGCTAAATCATTTTTCAAGCCTTCAAGAAACAAGTTTTATTGCCAAATTGTTAATTCTTGAAGTCTTATGAAGATGACTTATTCTTGAGTTAATCTTCATTGCTGTTTCTCTCTTAATTCTGAAAATCTGCTATTTTCTTGAAGAAAAGACTGTTGCAAAAAACTCCATTTTCCCCTCATTTTACCTCTTCTTCCACTCAAAATTAACCTCCTTTTTATCCCCTTTTACCTCATAAAATTCCTCTATTTTCCCTCATTTCCTCCTTCCCTTCATAAAATCCCCTTTGATAAGGTTTAAAACTCCTTTTTTTCCTTATCAGAAGCTTTTAAAGCCTTCGAAAATCCTTGAAAAATCATAAAAAACACACTTTTTACATTATAGGCCTAAGCCCCTTTGAGCTAAGCCCTAAACCACTTTCCCACCATGCGACTTGCCGCTAGAACCAAGCACTAAGTCTCGAAGTGCTAATCGCAATCGAAACTTTCGACAAGTGCATGTCTTTTTGTTACATAAAACTTCCGATGCGATTGGCTCCTTTTGTATATAAACCCCGATCCTTTGCTTCCTTTTTAAAACTTGGAGCCCGCAATTGGGCACTAAAACATTATATAAAACACTCCCCGATGTGAATTTCCCTTTGTATTTCATAAAATACCCCATTTTTTCATATTATAAAGAGTCCCGACGGTTCATTGGTTGGGTGAACCTCCACCGTTGATCTTAAACCAATCAACGATATGTGGAATCTCGCATAGGAGATTTCATTGGGCGCGTTTAAATATTTTGTTGCCCCCCTTCGATTGGTCCCTTCCGATGGATTCTCTACCATCGATCTATTCTGCCTTTCCTAGATCTGATGTCCCTTATTTCTCTTTTCATAAGCCCATCCTTCCACCTTTGGACCTATGATTCATTCTCCGTCGTCGATCTGATCCTCAGATCAACGATCCTTGTTCAATCGCGTCGGCGCTTGTTTCCTTTTGCCCCCGCCGATAAAAATCTTCCGATTGCATTTGGGTTGTCCATACTCAAAGATCCAATGGTCCAGATCAATCATCACACCCTTGGTTAATTTCACAAACCCCACCGTGTAATGTTTTTGGGTGAAATATCTATCGTTGATCTTTGCAGATCAACAACCCACATTAACCCTTTCTCTGCTTACCTCTCGCCTCATATTTATTTCATCAACCCACAGATCAAATCTGATTTGTTGATCTGTTTCATCTGACGGCCTAGATTTATCCCTATAGGCCCAACTGTTTTGGGTCCTACCCCTCGCAGATCAGATCTCCGCCGTTCATTCCTATGATCTGACTGTCTAGATCAATACCGCCTTGACTCTACCCCACCTTCTTCCGCCCGCGCAACTTGTGTTATCGCACTCTCACCTCCACCATTGGATCTACCCGTATGAGATCTAATGGCCAACACCCCATATCGCGCGATTTTAAAGCCCTAAAGTTAATTCTCCAAAGTTACGTGATATGGGTGGTTTTAAAAGGCCACATGTCGGCCAATAACGCATATCGCGTTCAAAAAGGTAAAACTGCCTTTCCTCCATTTTCTTGCGCGAAAAAAGTGGTTTCTATAGCCAAAACCACTTTACCCCATTTGTATTGTATTCCATCGTGTTTATTCTCTGTCGTTGATCTCTGAAGATCAACGGTCCTAGTTTAATCTCACTCTTAGTTCATCACCCTCTGTCGTCCTCCAAGGAATTTCATATTCATTCTCAGCCATTGATCTGTGAGGCCGATCTCATCCAATGGCCCAGAATCCCTTAGGAAACCCTGAATTTTGTTTTAACCTATTTCCTCCTCCAAAGGTTATTTACCCATTTCCTTTGTGATTTCTCTCATTTTAATATAATGTGGCTCCCTTCACATTATATTATCTCGGTTAATCCCGACCGTTGATCTCTGCAAATCAACGGATCTGACTTAATCTCTCCACCGTTATTCAACCGCCTCTTTTTTCAACCTCGGAAAAGTAATCCTCACCATTGGATGCTTTCATCCAACGGCTGTGATCTACCCTAAACCATCTGAAGTAGTTAAACCTTATCCCGCAGGATTTTTCTAATTTTTCTTTGATTGTGTAGGTTTTAATAGTTTTTCAACAGTTTTAAAAGGAAACTAAAGGCCATGGATGACGATCCCCCAGGCCTCTATTTATCATGAATATCATTCTACAGGGTTCGACACCATGTTTCATCGGTGCCTCATGAGCAATGATGCCATTTTAAAACCCTCTGTGCACCTGCACATCAACAAGACACAGAAAAACTAAATCAATCAAGGAGTATCAGTGTTAAGGGATTTAGTCACAGCAAAAATGAAGAATTGAAGGTTGTTTATACAGTTTTGAGGGATTATGGCCCAAATTGACTTTCTAAAGCCTAATCCACTCAATTGAATGCAGTTTGAAGAACAGAAGATAGAATTTAGGTCTAATTAAGCCTAACACACAGAATTAAAGAAAATTAACAGTGTTTAAAGAAAATCAATAATATCTATCAGTCCGAGTAGCCTCCACTGCCACATCAGAGGCTAATTGAATCCTCTCAACTACCAAAAGCCACCTTTAGCCTCAAAGCATTCAAAAGAGGCCATAGTTATTACAGAACATAGGATATTTGTCCCAATACAGCCGAACAATTAATTCAACCAAAGGAACTTGTTGTAAACTATCAGCAGAGTTATTATAAGGATAACAAAGAGCCTTAAAGTCAACAAATTCTTCCCAGTGAGCTTAATACTTAATTTAAACCAATTAATATAGAGGAAATATCAGAGATTTTCTCCATTGAGCCCCTGAAAGGCCAAGAAACATTAAACTGTATTAACTGAACCTAGAAGATCTTTTATCCCATCCCACCTCCTCATTTCTTCTATAAATACTTCTATAGAAGATGAGATAATGTTGGTCACTGCATATCTGTTGCATGTAAATAGTTTACTCTGTTTGTAATTGAAGACACCTAAGTTGAGATGAGAAGTTCGAAGCTCTAGAGAAACACTGGACTTGAATATTGTAACTCGTTTGAAGCATCAAATACAAGCTAATTTATGGGATCCTAGTCTATGTCAACGGTGATGTTTTTCTTATTGTAAATTGTTATTTTATTTCTACTTCCATTCTGTCCATCTTCTTTGATAAATAACAACAATTATAGAGTTAGGATTTACTGTCAAAGGTACCCTGCTCTTACTGATAAGCTTTATCTACATGTTTTCTTCCAAAATTTTGTATTTAAGAATTATTTAATTCAATCCAAGAAGTCAGGAATGCTGGTGTTCCCTCGTCCTACTGTCTAAGATAAATGTTGTTCTTGAATGTTATTTTCAGTTCCTGCCAAGTAAAATTGAACTAGGGAAGTCTATGGTGAGTCCTATCCTCTAGTTTTATCTCCAAAGGTTGTCTGAAAGTTTCCCTAAGAGTATGTTGAAATTAGGATAGGTTCAGAGTCCTTACCTAATCTTAGACTATTCTTTGTTATCTTATGTGTTGTCTTGAAAATTTTTCTAAGTAAAGCAGAGCTAGGGAAGTCTATGGTGAGCCCTGTCCTCTAGTTTCTTCTCCAACAGTTTCTTTGAAAATTTTCCCTTAGAATATGCTGAAAGCAGGATAGATCTTAAGCTATTCTTTTTGTGTTTTAAGTGTTTTCCATTGAAAGTGCATGCCGAAAGCAGGATAGTTTCAAAGTACTTACTTGATCTTAGGTTGCTCTTTGTTCTTCATTTGTTTAATTCCCCTTCTCATTGTTCCATTCCATTCCATAATATCAACTTTAAAGAGATCCTTAGACATAGATGACTTTCCCTATGGACCACTCTTGAACCTTGTTGTTTCAATTAAATCCTACTATGACTCCATAGCCCAATGGATTGAACCTGTTTCTTGCCTATATTCTTAGCTGGATCAATATTTCACTTTCATTCACCTTCACCCTTCATTTATACTTACTTCACCTTCACATATCTTTGCCCAACCAAAACAAACAAAAACTTGTTCTTCATAACTAGCCTAATATCACATTTCAAGCCTTAAAGATAGATCAATCTTTGCACTTATAGAGAGATCCCTCTCTAGATTCAGGAGGGCTAGATCCTAGAATCCCAAAGTGGTTCAAGTGTTGTTTCTGCAGTTTGTATTTTCCAATCTTGAAAATTACACATTCCTAACAGGAGTCATGGCAGCCCTCAGAAACTGTGGTTTTCTCAAATTCTTTCTAACACCATGCCTCCGAGCCCAACTAGAATTGCTACAATATCTAGTTAGTATATGGAATGAAAACCAAGAGAATTTCATCCTACGAGATCAAGAGCTTGAAATTGATGTTTTCAATGTATATTTCACCACAGGATTATCGCAGAGGGGTGTAGCACCACTCCTAACTGGCACTCGGCCCTGCATGGAAAACATGACCATGGTAATCGACAGGGTATGTCGAGGAGCGTGGAAAGGTTCAGCTAGTGGGAAAATTGATATTCAAACTATCCCAAATTTGACACTACGTGTGGTATTGCATAACATCACATGGGCTACTGGATCACAAGCACGACATGAAGCAACCAAAACACAGTTGCTTCTTGATGTGGACTGCATGGCACCGACTCTCTACAATTGGGCAGAGGTCGTAACCATCAACATGAAGCGTCAACTAACCAAATGAAAGAAGACTAAGCTGAAACAATTTGGTTATGGATCCATTCTGGTATCGTTCTTCTTGGAACGATTACCAATTTTTCAGCGACAGGAGGTTATAGTTCCCAACCCACCAGCGAGAGAACCACGGATGGCCCGATGGGCAGCACTGAGGCCAAGGGCAGGGGGAAACCAACAGATGTCTTGGAGGCTGGAATTTTTTGATTGGCTCCGTCGACAACTTATTATCGTGGAGGATTGGCCGTACGCTGGCACAAATTTCACTGATGATCCAGACCTCCCACTCCCGGAGGGAGAATATTGGAATGAAGATTTGGGTAAGACTCAATTTTTAAAATTTTATGAGTATTATGATTTTTTTGTTTATTTATGTATGTTCTGACATTAAAACCATGTGATGCATATTTTGGCCCAGAGAGACCTGCCGGCATGTCACCAATAGCGAGGCGAATCCCTCGCGATTTCGACCCTTAGGGTGAGGGCGATGAGGAAGACGAGATAGTGTGCAACCTGGAGGGGATCACCTGAGGAGTTCCAGATTATGCATGTTTTGATGATGTTCCTCGTGCCTACCAGAGGCATACCATAGGGGTGCCTAGCCGAATTCACCGCTTGCTGAGGCAGCTAGTATGGGCTGTGACATGTTATCATGAGCACCATGTGGATTAGACACCTAGGTTTATTTTATCTACATATTTTACGAGACATGATGTCTTTGGATGTAACAGAAAAATACATATATTTTTTACATTATGATGCACACAGTTGCAAATATGTGATATATATATATATATATATATATATACATCTATTTCCCTACATGGATCTTTTTACATGTGATGATGCTTTTACAAATTATGCAAATGCCTATCTAATACAATGTTAGCCACTGTATCAGTTAACATGTTCATTTGCCTAGGAATATGTTGATAATTAATGAAATCAAAATGTCTTTCCAGTAAATGAATACGTAAATACAATCTCAGAATGTTTGGATTTCTAATTGAATAATGATTATTGAGTTGTAGAACAACAAGCTGTGAATCTAGATTTACAAGCAATGCGCATATACCAAAGTTGATTGACTCATTTAATAACTCAATGACAATGCTATATTCAGCGACATTGTTTGTAGTTCATCCTAGACAAATACCTTGCAGATCTATCAACTCACCAGCAGGATTATAAATTACCCAGGCTGCTGAAGAAAAATTCCTGGTACTACGGGAAGCACCATCTGTGAAATTTACAGAAGGGGTAATAGACATCTACATAATAAGTAAGACCCAATAAGAAGGAAAACACTCACAAAGCACACCAAACCCAAAACATGTACAAAAATGAAAAAAAAACACCTATGTACACCTGTTATGCATGAATGACTTAGGCATAATATTTTTTGAGATACAACCCATTTCTGGGTTTTTCGAGCGGATGACCTTCATAGCCAATTAACTCATAGGCCCCATTTTGTAATACACGTTTGACGAGGTATGGCCCATACCACATAGGTTGAAATTTGACTGCCCCCAGCTTATCATGAGCTTGGTCATACAAGAGGACAAGATCTACTTCAACGAAGGAACGAGGAGAAACTGATTGGTCAAAATGAGCTTTGACTCGCTTCTTTTGTGCTTTGATGACCAAAGTGGCTAAGTGACGAGTTTCATCCAACCTCTCAAAGTAAAGGGTACACTCTTCTTCTGCGAAGTATTTGGCAGCAATTCCACAGCTAACTTGAGTGAAGGTATTTCACACTCAATCGTGAGAGTAGCTTCCAGACCGTAAACCAACTGAAACAGGGTGAATCCTGTCGCACTCTTCACTGAGGTTCGGTATGCCCAAAGAGCCGAAAATAACATGAGATGCCAGTTTTATTTATGGATCCCAATCGTACGTTGAAGCATTGTGACAAGAAATTTGTTCACAGCTTCAACCTGGCCATTGGCTTGAGGGTAGTACGGCGTTGACTATCGTGACGCAAACCCAACTTAAAAGTAAACTTCACCACCATATAATGCAGAAAATGAGAACCATGATCAGTAAAAATGGCTTGAGGGACACCAAACCTAGCAATGATATGATTGAATATGAACTGAGCAGCTATCTTACCATCATTGGCAAGTGTAGGCATTTCTTCGGCCCATTTGGTGAAGTAGTCCATGGCTACGATGATATAAGCATGCCCCCCGGCCGAGTGAGGGTTACACGTCATAAAATAGATGCCCCATTTGGAAAAGGGACAAACAGTAATGACAGGGTGAAGAGGAATGGGTGGCGCATGTATCTTACGTTGATAAATTTGGCAATCATGGCATTTACGAACTGTGACAATACAGCCTTTGAAAATAGAAGGCCAAAAATAACCAGCAAGAAGTATCTTTTGTATTGTAGCGTAACCAGACATGTGACCACCACAGGCGCCACTATGACAATAATTCAATACTTTCTCAGCTTCCTCGAGGTTCAAACATCGACGAAGTATAGAATAAACTCCAATATGATAGAGCGTATCTCCAACTATATGATAAGGTTGCGAATGATGTCGGATGCGGCGGTGGGCATCCTTTGTCAACTCGGATTGAAATGTGGAAGTCTGGAGATAGATGATGATATCACTATACCACGGGTCGAGGGTGCTAATCAAGAAAAGTGTATCGTCCAGAATACGGTCCTGAGAATGAGACGGATCAGAGTCAGAAGGGAGGGAACAAATCTAATCACCGAAAACCGGTGATTTCTTAGATTTGGTAGAAGTAAATTCGAAATCAAACTCTTGAAGTATAACAATCCATTTGGAGTGTTTTCCCCCCAGTAGTGTTCGTGACAAAATATAGGTCATGGGGTTGCAATCTGAAATCACAGTCAGCGTACGCAAAAAGATATAATGATGAAAGCGCTGAACGGCCTAGAACGAAGCTACTGCTAAATTCTCAACATGAGAATAATGCATTTCAGGATTAATAAGGTTACGAGACAATTAATAAATAACATGCTCATGACCGTCATCATCTTCTTGGACCAAAACCATGGTAATTGTACTAGAAGTGGCAGCCAAATAGATGGAAAATTCACGGTGATAATCTGGAGGACATAGTAAAGTAGCATTGACCAAAAATGTCTTGAGTTCATCAAAATATTGTTGAGAAATCTCATCGCAATGAAAAGGAACTTCCTTTCTCTGAAGTCGTGTGTATCCTTTAGCTACTTCAGCATAGTTCTATATAAAACGGTGTAGAAAATTTGCCTTACCTTGCAGAATCTATAACTGATGTAATGAGGATGGAGAGGGGAGATTGATAATAGCCTCAACCTTGAGTGGATTGAGGTGAATTACGTCTTTAGACATGATAAACCCTAAAATTCTACCAGAATCAATGCAGAAGACACATTTATGTGGATTGAGCAGAATGTTATAATGTCGACAACGAAGAAATATCTAATGAAGATGATCAAGATGGTCCTTACGCTTAGCTAAATGAGCTATAAGGTCATCCAAGTAAGGATTAACAATGTTACGAATATCATGAAAACCATAGGACATCGCTCGCTAGAAAGTGGCCCCAACATTCTTCAAGCCAAAAGGTAGTTTCTCGTATGTGAAGGTACCCCAAGGACAGATAAAAGTCGTCTTGTGTTGATCAGCCAGGAGAATGTTAATCTGATTATATCTATAAAAACCATCCATAAGGGAAAACATCTCGCTCCCAGCAAAGTTGTCAATGATCTGATCGATGAAGGGAGTAGAATAATTATCCTTAGAACAGGCCCAATTGATGTCATGGTAATCAACACAGACACGGATAGTTCCTTGTTTCTTATCGACAGGAACGAGGTTCGAAACCCAATTTTTCAAGGGAATTGGATAAATGAAACTATCTTTGAGAAGTTTTTCAACTTCACCTTTAATGGTCGCGGCCTTTCTAGGGTGCACTAGACGAAGGAACTGACGAACAGGCTTCGAACCAGCATAAGTTGTAATTTCATGAACCACTATACTAGGATCAATGCCAGGCCTTTATTCGTAGGACCAAGCAAAGACATCACAGAATTCACAAAATATTCTAGTATAAACTTGGACTTCATTTGAAGAACAAGTAACTCCCACATGGATGTTCTCAACAATTCCCGGCTTCACGGAAATGTCAATAGGCATCGTTTGTGTGATATTGCTCAAGTTCCCTTCTATAAAGACTTCATGTGTCAAGATCAACGTTTGAAGGGGAGGAGAAGGAGCTTGAGATTAAAAATGCTCAAGACATGTAGACATAGACCCGAGGCTAGGCATAAATGAAGAACGATGATGACCATCATCCCATGGAAAATCTTCAAGAGACATGGTTTCCACAATAGATTCATTGGAAGGAAACACTTCTTTCAAAATATCAAGTGAATCTAAATCGCCAAGCCAAGGGGATTGAGAATACACATCAAGAGATAAGCTCAAAGGAGCACCATCAGATGATGGAGTATTGGATGTAGCAATAAGTTCACAATAATCGATTTCAATCAAACTCAAAGGCATTTAATCAACAAATGAATTGACTTGTTAAGGCGAAGGAATAATCCATGGGTCATCGGACCGAGATATCATATGAACTTGAATAGTCATAGGTGGTGGAAGGGGAAAAATACCCATGAGGGTTAGATCTTTGAAGAGACCCGGCCCAATGCTCTCGAAGGGAGCTGGGATCTTATCCACATACGGAACGTTTTTCTCGGAAGAAGAGGTGAAGAAAGACAACTGATCAATAGTAACAATTTTTCCCTCGTGGGGAAATTTCAAAACATAGAAGAGGGTGGACGAAATGCAAAGCATAGCATGAGTCCAACTGCGACTGAGTAGAAGATTACAATTGAGTTTAGCATCAATACTTTTACTTCAACATTGATTGTCTTCCCTTTTAAGGTAATCGGTAAACTTGCGAAAACACCCAAAGGTTTAGCTTCCCTTCCATCAAATGCTTCAAGGGAATTCGGTGAGGAATTCAGGGCTAGAGATTCGATGGCCTTCTAGCACAAAGCGAACATGATACAGGTTGAGGCATCTTCGTCCAAAATGTCTCTATGGATGTCGAGACCATTAATGACGACTTGTATAGTGAGCACAATCTGGTGCGGAATTTGTGGGACAAAATTCTCTAGATTGAAAGTGAGAAGGCTAGTATTAGCAGGATCAACCCTACCAATCATAGATAATAAAGTTTTCCATTGATATGGAAAACTTTGAATTAATTCTAACGCAGACATCACGGACGGTGCATGTGCCAAATCTTCAACAATATTATAATGTTTACCAGCACACGTGTTAGGATTATAAGAAGACTTCCGGAGAACACCTTTGGAAGGTGGTCGCACAACGGGTTCAACACTGAGCCTTTCAATCTTGAGAGGACCGAAAACAGGTGGGGGAGGAGGACCATCAACGATCTCCTTTACTATCGCCTGACAATCCAGTATAATATTTCAATCGAGTAGCGATGGAAACAGATGTAGAACCGTTCATCATGAACACTTGAGAACCAAACAAAGCAGATGATTGAGGCTACTCGAACATCTAGGTCTACTGAGTTGGAAAAGGTTGTTTAAGAGCAGTAGGAGTACCTTTAGTGCCCTTGAGCAATCGACTCACTTCAGCCCATCGAAGACAATCCTTGGTGTAGTGCTCTTCGTCACAAATCAGACAGGAATACTTCAGCTTACGCTGTGAACCATCATCAGCACGAGATTTGGACGAATCTAGTTTCAGGGCATCGGCTTTGGGTTTGCCTTTACCCTTATTTTTTCCCTTAGAAGTATTATCTGCAGGATTGGCTTGAACGACATTAACCTCTGAGGTTTTACCAGGATTCAGACTAGACTGAGGAGCAATATCAGTGGAAGAATTAGATTTTTTCTTCCCAGAGTTGGAAGGAGAAGACTTACACAAATTTTCAGACACAGAACCAATAATACCGTCAACAAATGGGGTTGCTGATGCAGTAGAAGTTCTAGGTCGAGAGGCATCAGTCAAAATATAATACAATATGCCCAATTGAGAGTACATGAGATCAAGGTATTGGGCACGAGCAATGGCATGTTCCTCAGTTACACATGCCCCCATGGCTATGTATTTCGCAATCTGATTGACAAAGGAGGTAGTGAACCAATGAGTAAGAAGTTGATCAGGAATTTCAAATTTGATCAAGTGAAAACGACGTCTCCATTCATGAATATGGCCCTAGATATGAGTAGCCCGGTCCTGTTTCAAAAAGGTAAGGAGATTTGTCCCGGCTTCATAACAAACTGGTAACTGAAAATGAGTAAGGAATGCCATGGCGAGAGAGTTGAAATATTGAAAGATACCACGAGAAAGCTCGATATAACACTTAGCAGTAGCACTAGTAAGATTCCGTTGGAAAAGACGAAGCCAAATAGAATCGTCAACATAAGAATTAGAAGAAAACCACAAGTGGTAAGTCATAACATGAGCTTGGGGGTCTTCTCCAAACTTGCCCTCAAATTTGGGACAATCACCAGGAATCTTAGTCAGAACCGGAGGCCAATAAGGGTTGTGAAGAATAGGATCATTCGTTAACTTTGACACATACAGTAACTCCAATGTAGCGAGAAATGGCAATTGAGGGTTAAAAGGAATAGCAAGTCCTTGATAAGAACCCGAACTTGCATTCCATCATGTTTGAGAAAAATTCTGCCCCTATGGGTTCTGTCCCAAAGGATTCAAACGATATGGGGGATAAGGTGAATAATTCTGTTAATATTGAGGATATTGATTCTGAGTATACCATTGAGGTCCTTGATAAGGATTTCACAGTGGAACGTAAGTATGGCCTTGTGGTTGATTATATGGCAACTAAGATTGAGGTTGATAAATAAAACCTTCAAGCATACTATATACTGGTCGATACTAACCACGAGGATAATAAACGCCCTAGGGTAGAACTGGCTGTTGATAAGTGGGGCCCTGTTGAGCTGAATAAGCAGGGTAAACTGGTTTCTAAGCAAACTGAACAAGCTGCTGAAACGTAGGACCCAGCTGCGAAGTAGAGTAAAATTGTTGTTGAGCAGATTGAGCAGGGTGTTTCACCGGTTGAGTAGGTTTCCCCTACAAAGAATATTGGCTTGGATGCTGAGAGCCACCAGGTTTCCATTGTTGAGCAGGTTGACCTGAAGGTTGCGTTGAACTAGGTTTTCACGAAGGAGGACCAGAGGGTTGTCCTTGTTGCACAACATTCGGACCAGATTGAGTATATGATTTGGGTTGTTGTAAAAAAGGTTGTCCCTGCGACGAATAGATTTTCCCCTAGGACCATAAGAAGGTCTTGGTTGATATAAAGGTTGACCAAAAGGCCCTTGGGGTTGTCCTTGTTGGACCATAGGCTGACCTTGTAGAGGTTGGCCTTGTGGACCATAAGGTTTTCCTTGAGGACCAACTGCAAGCCTTGATTGAATCGAAGGTTGTCCCTGCAAGGGTTGTCCTAATGGGCCAAGAAGTTGCACCTGATAAGTCATTCCAATTTTAGGAACGATTTCACAAGGGTCATAAATAGGAACACCACGCTCAACATAATGATGGGGAGTAGGAAACGCATAGATGTGGGTACCGACAACATCATAGTAATGAGGAGTAAGATAGGGAAAATAAATAGGATTACCATATTCATCATAATGGTGTGGTAGATTAACATGAGCATGAGGCTACTAAGAAACCTGAGAGTTATGTTGATGAATAGCCAAGAGATACTCTTCAAAAGTGAGGCCACCAGGTATCTCAGTCGAGGTTGCTAGTGACTGAGTGCATGGCACAGACGCAACCACACAAACAGTAGGTTGAACCAGAACATATGTAACTACAAGTGACGAAGAAAGTGTCATCGGTGACAGTCCTAACGATGGAAGTACTAGACTCCTGGATGGAGTAGATGCTACCATGGATGCAACAAAAGCAATAATCTGACCCAAAGACCTATATCCGGCTGGAAGTGACACCAATGGTGAAGATTAAGCAAACACATGAGTGGTGTTTTCAGGAAAAAATTGATACTTTTCTGTAGAAACAGGAATTCCATCACTGCCAATAGGACCTGATGTGTCCATGTATGACTCCTTCGTAAGATCTTTGAAAAGACTACAGGGACTAGGAGGTGTAACAACAGCTAAAAATGGTGATCCTGAGGTAAGAGGAGGAAACTCTTCCTTGTCCCCAAAACCAGACCAAGCACCCAAGGGAGGCCAATTGAACTCAACTAGCTCGTCAATGGGAGATCGGGTATTAAGGGGTAAGATCGATGGGAGAATAGGCTGCTGAAGATCGGCATACCTAGAGGATTGAGGAGTTTCAAATGAGCTGTTCGGTAAAGGACTACCTCTAGAAGGGAGCGAGGACAACGAAACTAGTGGTTCTGCCATCGTGACTGCTTCACAACAAGAAGGAAAAAGAGATCCAAGCAAGGACTCAAAAAACCAAGGTAAAGAAAACAAGCCCAGTAATGAAACTTTATAATGGGCGTGTAATCGTGGGTAGTTTATTTTATGACACTGAAACTAAACTTTGTTGTTTCATGTTTTAAGAGTCAAGAAACAGGCAAAAGATGGCTCTAGTCACTTTAAATTTTGAACGAGCACTAAAGGACAAGTTCTTGATGAGTTTTTCAAATTTAAAGAGTGAGTAAAGATAAAAAATGACTGCTCAGGTAATCTAAGCAAGAGGGTATACCAAGTTTCCGTGAACTGCCATATACACCTTGGTGATCAAGTGAAAGAGAAATGACTAAGGACCTGACGTATGTGCAGGTAGTCTCCTCGAATGTTGTGTTCGATGTATCACAGTTACAGGGCTACAGAATTTGCTTCCTATGGATAAAAATATTGAAACCTAGAGGGGTATCCCTTTATATACTCGACGGTACAAGGAGCACAAGTCCGTACTAGCGCTATATGAAGCCAGATGGCGTACGACAACTACTAGGTTTTAAGACACTGGAACACATCTCTAACTTAGACCACTAGAATATTCCATTAGGTTCCAATGTTTCCTTAGGTTAATTGAAATAAATTTTAACGTTGATCTTGGATTAAGTTTCAATTTTCAGGCCTTAACGTATGTCGGATCTGAAATGTTCCTAAATGCAAAACTACATGTAGAAGGATACCATTTTTTTCAATGAAATCTATCTACGAGAAGGAAAGAAAACTTTCAAGTCATAGAAAATAATGAAATCATAAGAAAACATCCACTAATGCATCTAATACAATCTGCAGAAAAAAAAACTCTTTCCTAGCCTATACAATGCAAATCAAGCGAAGGAAAGTTTCATTTTCAAAGAAAAAATAATGCAATTTTTTTTTTTGTGTTTTCAATGCAATAGAGCAAACAATGCACTAAATGATATGAAAAACAAAACTAAACACTAGCTTGAGAGAGTGAATGCAAAATTTGAAATGGAATGACTCCTCCAACATAAAACAAACACGACAACACTCAAACCAATGATACAAACTTTTCAAATCAAAGATAAATCTCAAAAATGACCCATACAAGCAATGTAATCGGTGCTTAGAGTAAGAGGAAGAAAGAATCAAAACGAGAAAGGAAATGACCATTCAACCAATGAACATACTCAACAGGATCAAAGAGACCAAGAGCAATTATCAGGGAACGAATTCGACAACTTATCAAGAAACGCGATCTCCAAACAGAAGGCTCAGTGCACCAAGGCACTCAAAAACCCTAAGACCTCAAGCTACACTGATGAGAAATCGACAAACAACTGAGGAAAAAAATCCTCCAACAATCAAAGACATTCAAAAACACTTCAATTACTCTTAAGAAGAACCCAGAAACAAAGGAAAGTGACCAAAAACTCATGAAAATCTCACACCCAAAAACTCACAGGGGTTGGCGCGACTGTGAGGTGATATTCAACACCAAATAGGTGATGGCACATGTGATACAAAAGCAACATGCGCCAATCGGTGCGAGTGTTAAAGAAAAAACCGCGCCAAGCTAGTTAACCAAGGAAAAAGGGCAAAACTCAACATAGAAGAGGTCGAGCTCGACACTCTGGAGCTGAACAAGGGTTTGAAACATAATTAAACAACCAAAAATGTAAACAACAAGACTAAAACCCAAAAAATTACCCAACAAGATCAAAGACAAACTCACACTGAAACCCAGTGGAATCACCAACTTGTTATGTAGGTAAATCCTCTCTGTGGACAGAGACAATCCCTCTAGCCCTAGAGTGGGTCTAGTAACAAGGAATCATGCTAGAGTGTAGGTTCCTAGACATTTGAATGAAAGAGGATGTGAATAAGATAGCCTACCTGTGGTCCAAAGCTGTCATCGACACTTGTAGTGATGATGAGAGCTTCCTGCTCCTGATCGAAGGCAAGTCACAACCCTTCTGCTTATCACGTTTGGACACCTGCACAGAGATCAGAAAATGATAACCACATACGACATACTAATTTCATCCAAAAGCTACTAATCAGTTAGAGAATATTAGCATATTGCATTCGATACAAAACACATGACGAGAACCATACAATAGTCACTTATATTAATAGGTAGAAAGAAGAGATACAACCATGCTCTGATGTTGTGGTCTCCCCCAACGGGGCTCGGGTGAAGCACATCTCAAAGATTGTTGGGGAATTCGGATGGGATAAGGCACCTCTCGATGGATTTCTCCTTCTTCTACCTTCTCAATAACTTAGTTATTCAACTATGATGTGCTCAGCTCTTCAGCTATATAATTCTCTTTGTTCATCTACCCAAATTCAGCTAGTTTTCATAAAGAGAGAAGGCTTGTTTATATAGAGGGAAAGGAGGAGGTTGGGATCTATACAAAGGTGGAAGGGAGGCCTATCCTTTAGGAGTGTTCTAAGGGAGGTGGAAACTACTAACTAAAGGAGGAGGCTCGTGGTTGTTTCAGTTCAACCACTCCTAGTGACTCATCCCAGAGGTGGTTGGAATAGAACCTCCACCTCTGTTTTAAAAAAAAAATCATAAATATCTTGGTGTGGGAATTACACTAGAACAGAGCACCAGGCGGCGCGGGCCCTAGTGTTAATCTTCCACTTCAGCACGAGGGCAGAACTAGCTACTCACACCAAGGAAAAAATAAGGATTTTTACTACTCTGCTCAAGGAAATGTCAACAAGAAGAATGTTTCCTTCATCAAAAGGGATGCAATGATGTTATTTGCAAGGCATGACACTATTCAAAAGTCACAGAATGACCCTCCAATGTGGGGGATGGGGATTGCAGGGACAGTGACAAAATGTTGTGTAACAAATAGTTTATGAGATTTTGGGCTTAAAAAGTGCCTTAAATCTTGTCGACGCAGGAATAATTCTAGAAAATTTAGTCCCTACACGATGGCATGTAGGCTCATGCATGCATCCATAACCTCTCAAACGCATGGAATCGGGCTTGTGCATGCATCCAGGTAGTTTTCTCTATGAAATATTAGTGCGACCCAAGGATAGGTCAAGGGGTTACTGGGGTAGCCTATAGGGATCTGATAGCATTTTTTTATGGTTTCTGCTTCGATTCCACTTCCTTAAGGTCACCAAGGAGGTTGAATATGTCTTAACGACCTCTCATCTCATGTTTACCCTAGTTTGTTTTTTACTTCGAATAGGCCTGAGGGGAGTGGTATGTTACAGGTGGCATTAGAGCATGGTTTCCTTCTCCTTGGGTGGTGTGTGTTGGTCATGCATTCACGTTGGTGGCATATGTGTTCCTCATGCTTATTTTCTATGTAATTTTTTCATACACATGGTGTTGATCATGGTGGTAGTGGTGTCGCCATATGAATGTTGGTGGTGATTGGATGTGGTCGCCATGAGTGTGTCAGTTGTATATGCATTGGTTATGCATGTTAGTGTCAATATGATGCTATGCATGCATAATCATGGTTAAGGTTGTTGTCCATGAGGTCATTATATTCATTTTAGGTCATCATGATGTTGTTGATAATATATGATGCTAATGTTGGCTAAGATAGAATAAGAGATGTAGATCATCGAAGCGAAGTTTCAACACTAGGCTTTGGGGTAAGAGAAGATTGCCATATAAGTATTGTATGTTTGGCATACAACTATGTTGGTTAATGGTTGCTATAAGAATTATGGTTACTTATATACATGTTTTTAATTTTATTATTGTTGTGGTTACATGTATGATAGATGTTAGTGAATCAATGTGGTCATGTGTATGTTCGTCAGATGCTCATGCATGGTAGTGACTTGTTGTTGTTTCAAGTTAGTTAAACTTGATATTTATGTTATATGTTGTTGATGAGTATGTTATATGTTGACTTGTTGTTGTTATATGTTAGTTAACTTGATGATTAGGGTTATGGAACTAAGACATTGTTGTTATATGTATCCTATTAATTTGGTTTAGCCTATGCAGATGGTTATCGTTATGAAATTAGAGAATGAGTTAATATGGTGTGATATTATGGCATACTAATCTAGACTAACTGTGCATATGTGATTTTTATTAAAGGAAGACAATTTTTTATGAGCATATGATGTGAACGTGGTAGAGAGTTACTGTTATGGATATCATGACCTTATTTATGTTTGATTTAATGCGTTGTGAAGTTATATAATGCTAATCTAGATTGATTTTGCAGACAAGGAAACCTACTTTGAGATACATTAAGGTATGAGTTTGATTATGTCGTTTATTGAGTGTTTGAGTTCTTTGTTATGTCATCTATTTGATTCATCTAACATGGTATGTTTATAGTCTGTTCAAATGTTTAATTAATCGCATGATATGATTATGTGTTTATAAGATTGCATGAAGAAATGATATTGCTTTTAGATGGCTTTACTAACACATATCTATTGGGAAAAATGATATGTGCTTGGGTGTAAGTAGGTGATAGTTGTAGCATTATGTATTATGCCTAAATAATGTGAGTTAATTATTGACTATGGCATGGTTGTTAGACTTGGTAAAGGTTGAAATTGATAGGTATGTTGTCTTGATATTTGGAACATGTGGCCGACATGTGTGCTCAGTTACAAGGTAACGTGTTTGGCACAACAAGGTAAGATAACTGGTATATTTTTATATTTATTTATGCACTAAAAATTATGGTTTTATGGCGACGTGACTCGGGGGATTGCATGGAAAAGAAATTTCCATGAAATCTTGAAAGAAGCCTCAAGTTGAGCTTTCCATTGGAAGCATTGGGAACCCATGGGGATTGATTCATGGTGTTTGTTTCCAGTATTGTGATTTTGGTCCCTTGTGGTTTGATGCGCTTGATTTGCAGCTTTTTTTATGTCTAGTATATGGCCATACCACTTTGTTGTTGTGTCATATTGATTTTTGTTTCCCATGGTCTTCTTCTTCCTTTTTATTTTTCTTTATTTTTATGTTTTGAGAGTCTTGAGAAATGGTTGGGAAAGAGGAAAGTTAATGGAGCACGAAAAGAGATGTGTGGTAAATAACAGGTAATGTAAGACCTAGATGAAGCTCAATGCATGAGTAAGCACAACAGAAGGTAATAATATGATAGTCAACTGGACTGGTTGGGTCCATTGTATTAAATGGATAGTGGCAGTACAAACATGAGAAAGGAAACACACAAAGTAGAGAAAATGGATCTAAGGTGTTAAATGAATTGTTTATGTCTAAAAATTTTGTTCATGTTGTGCACGAATAAAGGAAGTTCTCTTAACCTTGCCCTTATGATATCTAGTAATTATGATGTGATCATGATTATGCTAATGTTTATATATGTATACATGTATGTATGTATGTATGTCGTGTCTGAAAGCATCTTCATGGATCATGATTGTTTAATGCTAATGCTTATATATGTGTGTGTGTGTGTGTGTGTTGGTGTGTGTGTCATTGTCTACTAGGAACATGATTGTTTTATGCTAATGATTATATATATTTATGTATCTATGTATCTATGACATTATATGACAGTGTATTCAAGGATCATTCTTGTGGAGGAATGATTTATTATGCAGGTGAATGGCATGATGAGGTTCCTAACTATGGGGAATCAAGTGGCAGAGTAGCCCTGACAAATATATGAGGTCAGTATCATGTGGACATGAAGTGATATTATATTCTTGTATTATGCCTATGTTTATGTTATGGACAGGTAATGCTGAGGGGTACATTAGTGAACTTGTGGAAGTAATATGATCTGCGACATGCTAAGATAGACATGAATAATGGAAAGGAACTAGAAGAAAAGTTGTTTGTGGAGTCAGTGTGTGGTCTATGGATGTGCAGTACTACTATTGTTTATATGTTGCACATATTCTATATTTAGTGATTGTACCTATGCTGATGTGTACATGTAAGATATGTAGTATTTTGTACATATGATGTTGTATATCTATTGTATATATGGTGTTGTGTGTATATCACTTATGCAATACTAGGTATAGATGGTGCTATGTACATTTTGGATGTGCGGTGTTGTGTACATATTGTACTATGAACATCTTAGATATGGGGTGTTGTGTGCATGTTGAATATGCAGTGTTATCTGCATATGGTGCTATGTACATGTTGTATATGCAGAGATATGTACATATGATGTTGTGTGCATGTTGTACATATGGTGCTATGTACATATGGTATTGTGTCCATGATTTTACATGTGGTGTTGTTGTACATGTTTTGTTGTGCGTAGGTGCGTCTGTGTACATGTCGTGCATGTGGCACTATGTACATGTGTTGTCGTGTACATGTCATACATGTCATGTTGTGTACATGTGGTATTGTGTACACATTCTATAGGTGGTGTCATGTACATGTGTTAAGCAGGTAAATCCTCTCTGTGGAAAGAGATGATCCCTCTAGTCCTAGAGTGGGTCACTAGAAAATTTGGCAGAAATTCCGACGGCCAATTCGTCGCTATTCCGACACATAGTCGTCGCAAGAGCGACAATTCGAGGGCGGACAAAACATGGTTTTTCATGCCGTCGCAGTTCCGACGCACGTAAAAAGTGTCGCACTATCAACACTTCTTCCGTCGCTTCTGAACAAGCGTCACTCTTCCGAAGTCTCACAAACCATCGCGCCTCCGACGTTTGTAAACTATTGCACTTCCGACGAAATGTGGTCCGATGTTTTGAACGTCGCTCTTCCGACGTTTGTAAACAGTCGCAATTCCGACGCAACGTGGTCTGACGTTTTGGACGTCTCTCTTTTGATGTCTGTAAGATGTCCCAATTCCGACGAAATGTGGTCCGACGTTTGGAACGTCGTTCTTCCGACGTTTCTAAGCTGTCGTAATTCTGACGAAATGTGGTCCGACGTTTTTATAATGTCTCTCTTCCGACATTTCTGGGTTGTCGCAGTTCCGACGTCTAAAAGGCGTCGGTAGACCGACGGAGGGTTCAATTTAAAAAAAAAAAAATGAAAATTTAAAAGACGAGAAATGTTGTTTTGAATATATTATATGAAGTAAAACAGTCCATGAAGTCATTACATTTTCACATCTGAAGATTGGAACCCAAATATCCATCCAGAAAAGTGGAAGTCCCACCCCAGACAGTGATAGAAAAATACCCCATGTCACATACAGGGACTTGATATAAAACCCAGTAACGGCCCACATGGAGATTATCGACAATCTGAGAAAGCATCCAAATATGCCCGAGGCATCTATAAGAAAGTGAAATAGCAGTATGTAGAATAGTAAAGCAACAGATAGAGTACCGACGTCCATTGTTCCAAATACAATTAAAGTACCCAAAATCCTGCAACAGAGAAAACTGCTAATCATGTGAGGAGTGTGATATGTCCAAAATATAAAAAGACCATCAGACCATATCAATAAACCAGCAACATAGACCAGCATCGCTAGTTTTGAAGGGAGAGTGATAAACATTAATCATTTTTTTTTCACAAGAGAAAAACGTTGTTTTGAATATATTATATGAAGTAAAACAGTCCATGAAGTCATTACATTTTCACATCTGAAGATTGGAACCCAAATATCCATCCAGAAAAGTGGAAGTCCCACCCCAGACAGTGATAGAAAAATACCCCATGTCACATACAGAGACTTGATATAAAACCCAGTAACGGTCCACATGGAGATTATCGACAAATCTAAGAAAGCATCCAAATATGCCCGAGGCATCTATAAGAAAGTGAAATAGCAGTATGTAGAATAGTAAAACAAAAGATAGAGTACCGACGTCCATTGTTCCAAATACAAATTAAAGTACCCAAAATCCTTGAACAGAGAAAAACGCTAATCATGTGAGGAGTGTGATATGTCCAAAATATAAAAATACCACCAGACCATATCAATAAACCAGCAACATAGACCAGCATCGCTAGTTTTGAAGGCAGAGTGATAAACATTAATCATTTTTTTTTTCACAAGAGAAAAAATGATGTTTTGAATATATTGTATGAAGTAAAACAGTCCATGAAGTCATTACATTTTCACATCCTAAGATTGGAACCCAAATATCCATCTAGAAAAGTGGAAGTCCCACCCCAGACAATGATAGAAAAATACCCCATGTCACATACAGGGACTTGATATAAAACCAAGTAACAGTCCACATGGAGATTATCGACAATCTGAGAAAGCATCCAAATATGCCCGAGGCATCTATAAGAAAGTGAAATAGCAGTATGTAGAATAGTAAAGCAACAGATAGAGTACCGACGTCCATTTTTCCAAATACAAATTAAAGTACCCAAAATCCTACAACAGAGAAAAACGCTAATCATGTGAGGAGTGTGATATGTCCAAAATATAAAAAGACCATCAGACCATATCAATAAACCAGCAACATAGACCAGCATCGCTAGTTTTGAAGGAAGAGTGATAAACATTAATCATTTTTTTTTTCACAAGAGAAAAAACGATGTTTTGAATATATTGTATGAAGTAAAACAGTCCATGAAGTCATTACATTTTCACATCTTAAGATTGGAACCCAAATATCCATCCAGAAAAGTGGAAGTCCCACCCCAGACAATGATAGAAAAATACCTCATGTCACATACAGCGACTTGATATAAAACCCAATAACGGTCCACATGGAGATTATCAACAATCTGAGAAAGCATCCAAATATGCCCAAGGCATCTATAAGAAAGTGAAATAGCAGTATGTAGAATAGTAAAGCAACAGATAGAGTACCGATGTCCATTGTTCCAAATACAAATTAAATTACCCAAAATCCTTGAACAGAGAAAAACGCTAATCATGTGAGGAGTGTGATATGTCCAAAATATAAAAAGACCATCAGACCATATCAATAAACCAGCAACATAGACCAGCATCGCTAGTTTTGAAGGCGGAGTGATAAACAATCATTTTTTTTCACAAGAGAAAAACGTTGTTTTGAATATATTATATGAAGTAAAACAATCCATGAAGTCATTACATTTTCACATTTGAAGATTGGAACCCAAATATCCATCCAGAAAAGTGGAAGTCCCACCCCAGACAATGATAGAAAAATACCCCATGTCACATATAGCGACTTGATATAAAACCCAGTAACGGTCCACATGGAGATTATCGACAATCTGAGAAAGCATCCAAATATGCCCGAGGCATCTATAAGAAAGTGAAATAGCAGTATGTAGAATAGTAAAGCAACAGATAGAGTACCGACGTCCATTGTTCCAAATACAAATTAAAGTACCCAAAATCCCGCAACAGAGAAAAACGCTAATAATGTGAGGAGTGTGATATGTCCAAAATATAAAAATACCATCAGACCATATCAATAAACCAGCAACATAGACCAGCATCGCTAGTTTTGAAGGCAGAGTGATAAACATTAATCATTTTTTTTTCACAAGAGAAAAAACGTTGTTTTGAATATATTATATGAAGTAAAACAGTCCATGAAGTTATTTCATTTTCACATCTGAAGATTGGAACCCAAATATCCATCCAGAAAAGTGGAAGTCCCACCCCAGACAATGATAGAAAAATACCCCATGTCACATACAGGGACTTGATATAAAACCCAATAACGGTCCACATGGAGATTATCGAAAAATCTGAGAAAGCATCCAAATATGCCCGAGGCATCTATAAGAAAGTGAAATAGAGTATGTAGAATAGTAAAACAACAGATAGAGTACCGACGTCCATTGTTCCAAATACAAATTAATGTACCCAAAATCCTTGAACAGAGAAAAACGCTAATCATGTGAGGAGTGTGATATGTCCAAAATATAAAAAGACCATGAGACCATATCAATAAACTAGCAACATAGACCAGCATAGCTAGTTTTGAAGGCAGAGTGATAAACATTAATCATTTTTTTCACAAGAGAAAAAACGTTGTTTTGAATATATTATATGAAGTAAAACAGTCCATGAAGTCATTACATTTTCACATCTGAATATTGGAACCCAAATATCCATCCAGAAAAGTGGAAGTCCCACCCCAGACAATGATAGAGAAATACCCCATGTCACATACAACGACTTGATATAAAACCCAGTAACGGTCCACATGGAGATTATCGACAATCTGAGAAAGCATCCAAATATGCCCGAGGCATATATAAGAAAGTGAAATAGCAGTATGTAGAATAGTAAAGCAACAAATAGAGTACGTACCGACGTCCATTGTTCCAAATACAAATTAAAGTACCCAAAATCCTTGAACAGAGAAAAACGCTAATCATGTGAGGAGTGTGATATGTCCAAAATATAAAAAGACCATCAGACCATATCAATAAACCAGCAACATAGACCAACATCGCTAGTTTTGAAGGCAGAGTGATAAACAATCATTTTTTTTTCACAAGAGAAAAAAATGTTGTTTTGAATATATTATATGAAGTAAAACAGTCCATGAAGTCATTACATTTTCACATCTGAAGATTGGAACCCAAATATCCATCCAGAAAAGTGGAAGTCCCACCCTAGACAATGATAGAAAAATACCCCATGTCACATACAGGGACATCATATAAAATCCAGTAACGGTCCACATGGAGATTATCGACAATCTGAGAAAGCATTCAAATATGCCCGAGGCATCTATAAGAAAGTGAAATAGCAGTATGTAGAACAGTAAAGCAATAGATAGAGTATCGACGTCCATTGTTCCAAATACAAATTAAAGTACCCAAAATCCTTGAACAGATCAAGAAAAACGCTAATCATGTGAGAATTCTAAGTAAAGTTAATCTATTAACATTGCGAATAAAATTACACCGAAGTCAAAAACATTGTCTGGCCATACACATGGAAAATTTGTCATCAAAAAATCAAAATATTAAGAAGACTGCCCTGATACGGGGAAACCAGTCTTGAACATTTAATTTACAAAATTCAAAAATATTACAAAGGTCCAGCACAGTAAAATAATCTAAAAGCAGCCCAATTAAGTGGGCCTGCTAAGCAAGAAAAACAAATTAACCAAACTACTCCTCCGGTGGTTCCTCCATGATTCAGCACCATCCTTCGGAAGGTCCAGGATCGCTAGGTGCTACCTCCACATGCATGCCACGGCTCCCCTCCTGAAGGCCCAAATGCTGGTCGAATTTTTCTGAGCTCAGACCCGTCGGACGGGTGCATTCTTCCTCCGTTTGGGCCTCCTCGCGGAAGACCACAATGACTAAAGCCATGATTCGCAGGTGGTTGAGAGAGAAATTAAAGTAAAATTGCACAGTGCGTGTCATGGGAGAAGGTGAACTAGTGGTGGGGAAGCAAGGAGCAAGGGAATCCATACAGTGGCCAGATCCTACAAGCCGACCCCGCCCACTCCTAGTATTTGGATATCGACTTGTGTAATTATCACTGGACTGGCCGGAAGTCGACTCTTTTGAGGGGCTGGAGGGAGCGCGCAGGGGTTGACCTCTAGTGCTCCCCCTGCGGCAACGCATCCATGACGCATGTGAGGCATGGGTGCAATCTCAGGCGCAGTGGGCACAAGAGGAGACGGAGAAGTAGAATTCCAATTAACAGAGGAAGACAGACAGAGAAATAACAGAGAGAAATGCAAATATGCAGCAAGGTCTAGGCAGCAGTTCAGCTGGCCACTTCTCCTTATCGTCACAGTTAGCAGGCAGTGTAATCCAGCAACCGACCTGTCTGAAAAACCATGGCTAAATGCCATTTTTTCGACCCGACTGCAATGCAATCAAAGGACACCCATCATAATTAATCTCTGATCATTAATAATGAGAGCCGAAGGCCAGATCAAATTGGAGCGTGCGGAATCGCTAAGAGGAGTGGAGGTCCGATCTTGAACAGTGTTAAAAATTAATTAATGCAGATTTGATGTGAAAATTTAATTGAACAGCGTTAAATGTTAATGCGATTGATATGAAATCACCATATCCATGTCCCATCACCTTAAACGCCATCGAATGCACCCGCAGCCGGGAGCAGGGCAAGTTTTTATTGAGGACACGTGGCAGAAATTGATTGGAGCGGATCTTTGTTTGGGCCGCTCGCGCAGTGGAAATCCAGACCCGAAAAATATTAGGGCGAATTTGATAAGAAATTCGTGTCACAACTTCCCTCCGTATGCCAGCCCAACTTCGGACCCGAAAAAGATTAGGGCGGAATTCATTTTGTTTTCGCGTCACAAAATTGGCCAACGTCAGTAGGCTATTTTGGAATGCGAATTTGGTTTGAATTATGGTTTATTGCCGTTTGAAGTCCGGCAGGCTCGACTTAAGAACAATTTTGTTTGATCCCATCTTATAAAATTTGTGTTGGTTTTCTTTGATAATACACATATTTATAATAAATCATGGGAATACCACACTAAACATGTGGAAAATTTATATAAATAATTATTGAGAACAATCATTTTTATGTAAAAATATCCAATGCGAGGTCTGTGTAGAGAACCGGGGTCATGAAAACTATTCAAATATAAAAATCCCGCTTAATAAAGAGACAAAATTGTTGTGCTTTCGGAACCTGACCCAAGGATTGGACATGAGTTAACAAACAAAAGGATAGCGGAACCAGACTTGCCCCCGTGGTCAAGCCCCCTACCAAAACCACGAGCGGAATCATAAAAGCGAGTTGCCCATATCGCACCACTTTTGCAGAGTAAGTGGTATTTCCTATTCACGAGCGATTCCATAGGGAATGCGACACGTGGCGAAGTGACCCCCGGAAAACCACCGTTTAACCCGTGCCATCACACGTTAAAGCCCGACGTTGGGAGCCGAGCGAAATTGCCAAGAGTCGTTGATTTGGAGAAGGGCCATCGGACGATGGTCGCACGTTGAACTTGCCCGGAGGTTAACTAAGGTGTGCGAAGGATAGCTAGGTACGATACGAGTTTTTGATTGGTTATTGATATATATAGGTGGGGCCGGAGTATAATGAAATTGTTTAATTAAACGATTGGCGGATAATTAGCATAAGTCTGGAGCGTGATTGTTGTAAGGCTGGGTGGTGAAATATAGAGCCGAAAGTTCATTACAAGTTATATATTTAAAAAGAAACGTGGAGTATAAATACAAAGTGTTGAAAGTTAAACATTGGTTATAAGGCTTGGAGATAATATAAAGTCGGGAATATAAATTAAAGTCCAACCATTGTGGATAGTATTTATTTATCAAATTCTACGAATTTCTATGAATTTGATAAATAAACCCGAAGAAAGAAGAAGTCAATTAAGACTCAGGCTGGAGGAAAAGAACGGGGTAAACCAAGGGAAAATGCTGACAGAGCGATTGTAGACACACCATCTCTCCTTGGGGGTCCAATTTCAGTTTTATTGCGTCACACGATGATCTCTCTTCTCTGGCATTTACTTGTATTGAAGATCACTATTCTAGGAATAAGGAGTTATTTTCTCCAAAAATAACCCTAGCCAAACATTGACAATGCATCAAGGATATCTTTCTATGCTTCATAAGAACATTTGTTCTACTTCTAAATCATGTCTTGGAAGTGGTTGTTTTGCTGGAAATTATTCACTAGTTGGTTTCATACCAAAGTATTTTTCACATTTTCAGCATCCAATACATGAAAAAGATAATGGTTTAAAACAACATAAATATTTGAAATTTTGCAAGAATTTTCTGGCACACTTTGAATATGAATTTTGAAGTCAAGTGCATGATGTTGTATAGGATCAAGTGTCATTTTGAATACCAAATGTTTTACAAGAAATTTCTCAACATGCTACCCTACAATAAGGATTAAATGACAATATTGCATCAACTATTTCCATAATAAAAGTGCACCTCGGCCATAAGACTAAACAACTACAAATGTTGTAGACCTAACAAGACCACACAATCAAATGTATTCCACAAGGCCAATATTGTATGAAAAATGAAAAAGAGTTTGCAACCAAAAATACCTTAGGCAACTAATTCAATTAGATACACCAAACCATCAGCAAAAAGGAAAACCAGCCTACTCAAAAGGCAAGCGTTTACCTCCTTTGACAAAATTTTGAGTTCCGAAACAAGGGCCTTTATTGTCTTGTCAATGCCCCTAGTAATTTGAGCGGGGTTTGCACCTGCTGCAACAACCTAAACAAAAAGGTTTCATTTCAAATTATTTTCCACAAATTTAAGATACAACCATTGTCGGTTTTGTATTTCCTAACAAGCTCATAAATTTTGACAAAAGAACCAAAAATTTTTAATACTTGATAGCAATTTTTTCACTCAAAAACTATCTTAGACTCAATAAGCCCAACCCAAAACTAAAAAACCAGACACCATAAGACCCTACAAAAATGAATAGATGATCTTAATCCGGTACTATCGACAAAAAGTTACCTTTACACCCTCACTTATTAAACCCTGTGCTGTTGAATTTTAACTTCAACTGCTGCAGCAGAAGGACGGATGCAGCAGCAACATTTTTTTTTGGAGGTTGCTTGCATGCCATCCAGAAATTTAATTCAGCATTTAAAATTCCTGCAAGTTTTTTTTGTAGATGGCCGCAGCCATATTTCTGTACAGGATTGTATTTAAACACAACAACCATCATTAACTCAATTCACCAACCAGAAATTAAACAAACAGAAATTTACCCGATAGTTTTGTAAATTCAAAAGGAGGACACATGGAGCATTAATATTGGATCGCATGAAATTGAAGGGAATCTGAAAACCTGAAAACCGGACCCGAATTTTTTATAGGGCACATTGGATTGAGAATTCAAGTTAAAATTAGGCAGACGTCAGCATCCCATTTTGGAACGCGAATTTGGTTTGAAATTCAATCTATTGAGACTTTTGAAGTCCAACGGAAAGGGTTCTTTAATGTTTTGATAGTTTAATATATACATATGTTTGAAACATATGTTATATATATATATATATATATCATATGCGAAATGAAAGGTGGGCCATAGAATTTAGTTTTAATTTTATTTTTTTTAAAAGAGGGTTTATTATAATATGTTTTATATGTTACGACATATAAAAATAAAAAGGACGAAAAAGCTTGGTAGTTTTTTTTATAGACAGTACGTAAATTTTTTATTACATAGCAGCATGTAAAAAGTGAAAGACTGAGTGTAACTTTTTAAGTGTGTATGCATAGCAGTGCGAAAGGGAAAAACACAGCAGAGTGTTTTAGAGACAGAGTATGTTTGTTTTGAACAAACATTGAGTTGGTTTTATGCACTGCGTTTTGTAGCAGTCATAATTTTGTAATCCCTCTCAGTGAGGAAGTAGTGTAATAGTTTTTTTTTGAGTTATTGAAGGGAATAGAAGTTTGTTTTCAAAGTATTGAAACTCTGTCTCCTGTCAAAGAAATTTTTATTTTCTTTGTGTTAGAGGAAGGGAGATTTATTCTCGATTCATTTTTTTGGAATTTTTCAATATTCCAACATGTGCAAGAACAACAGATGTTCTGGTTTCATCCCCAGCTAAATCATTTGTCTTTTCCGCAGCTTGCCTTACCAACTTGGCCCCAATATTTTCAACTGGGTCCTCTAATTCAACCAATAAAAAGGCCAAAACCATAGCATTGAGATACATTTCATTACACTGTCAATAACAATAAAATTTGACTCAACCATAACCCTTTCCTTTTATTGTTGTGAAAAGCTTTATGCATTACTCTAATGTGGCTATTCCATAGGCCAAGTAGACCACTGGGTAACAAATATGTTTCCTTTCACCTTTGAGTTTTCAAATTAAGCCTACCAAATCTAAGACATTTAAGAGGGGGAACTAATACAACGTTAAAAATAAAACCAGAGCACACATCTACAAATTACCTCCTTAGCTACTGTCACACCATCATTAACTATTTTAGGAGAACCATGCTTGCTCTCCAAGACAACATTTTTCCCTTCGCCCCAAGGGTGACTCCAACAAGATCAACAAGTTTGTTCACACCGCCTACAAGACAAATTGACAATGCTTTCAGTAAGTGTGCAATTGAATGCCAGACCATATGCCAAAACAAACCTCCATGAAAAATTAAAATAACACATTAAAATCGAATATAAGTGGACAAGGAAAGATCCATCGCAGTGAAGTTTCACGTGCAGGTGACCTTCCTTTAAACATAATTTTTTCTCTGACCTGCAATTTTTTTGTCACTGAGCCATCCTTGTTGAAGTACAACTCCTTTTCCATAGCTCTTGTATTAACTACCTTTTCTCTGTCGCGTAATCTCAGAGTCCCTCTTCTGCTTGAGCGATTAAAGGAAATGGGTGAAAAAACTGAAAGAGAAGACAATTGTCTGCCATAATTGTCAAACATTGCACCCAACTTCTTCCCCTTTCCATTGTTACCCAATGAGGTAGATGTGGCAATTGTTGTCATACTGCCCAAAGCAGAGGCCATCTTCTCTTATGCTTAATATAGAATTACAAGATCTTCATATTAGTATGAACCTTAAAAAACATGACTCCCATTTCTAAAAACCACTTTTAAGTTGTAACAGGCAAACTAAACAACTATCGCAACTTTTGGCAACTTTTGGAGCATTAAGAGAGAAACAACCAAAGAGAAATACAACCACAATCCTCATTTTAATGAGACCGGACTATATATTTGCATTAAGATAATAGAAAGAAATCACGACTATATTAAGGCCGGCACAAAACAATCTTTAACCAGTGTCTCTCGCGGCCTTCAGGTTGCCATGCTAGAGGTTGCATATTTTTAATTTAAATTCTTGACCTCTCTTGCCCATCTATGAATGCATCCAATGGGATATCTACATCAAATTCTCCTTTATATCCCCAAAAACAAATTCCCTACTACAAGAGCACCAGTATTGATGGATCACCCACCACCATCCCACCCACTAGAAACGGTGAAAAAGGAAACCCGAGAAACCTTCTGAAATATCTCAAGATGACTATATGGGTGGTTCTTATGAATCAACCAACCATTCAGAACATTCTCATCAATCCAAACCATGAGTATTATGTGACAATATTCAAGAAGGCACTGAATCAGATTTCTGAAGCTATGTTAGAGAAACCCTAAACTCTCACTGAAAATAGGTGCAATGTGGCACCACTCAGAGATTGACATGTGCCAATTGGTACAAGTGGTAGACAATTGGCATGCTCAAACAACGAGGTGATGTAGGAATGACATGAGGGAGAAAATATCAGAAAAGCCCCAAATATGGAGAACTAAAGCTCATCACCAACCTGAGATTGACAACTTTACATGATGTAACCTATGAAATCGTAAATGGAGAAATCATAGTAACAATAAAGTAACCTATGTAAAAATAAATTCAGATTCATCCTGGGAGTGGTAAATGGAGAAATCATAGTGAACAACAGGAAACATGCAGAGTTTCTTACAATCAAATAGATGAAAAAACACATACAAAAAACCTAGATAATAATCATGAACAAGCTTAATATTGAATTATGAACTGTAAAGGAACTTACAAAATGTGATGTTACGAACCTGGTCAAGCGCACAAGCAAAAATATTTTGGACATGACCCTGGTTGACAAGTTGTATTGCTCATGATGCAAGAATATTTGTACCTGCACTGCCAAGTCAATCAAAATCCATCATTATCTATACAATAAATACAAGTAATTGATGTAGTATTTTTACTCTAAGATGAATTCTTATGATAATGTTAGAACATATGTTGAAAATGTCAAAACATACCTGAATAAGCTCCTCTTCATTTCAAGAACAATTTATTGGAGTCGCATGAACTTGGAACAAACCTCCCACAATCTGAAAGAGTAGCAACTAAGTCAACAGTGACTTTTTTGTTGCTACACTGGATCAAGGGAGGTTTGCTCCAAGATTAAATCACTCCAATAAATTATTCTCTACTAAACAGGGCCAACCACGTGAAGGTGGAAGCTCTTATGGCCCCTCTCCCCCCTCACATCACTCTCAATTCCCCAATACCCAATCTATATTTCATTTTTTACTTTCATGAGCATAAAAAAAAATATTCAATAACTAATAAAAAAACAATTCAACAAAAAGTACGCAAGGAAACATTGCAATTAATGTTTGACATAAAAATAGTATGATAAATGAGTTTTTTATATAACGCAAAAAACATTCCAAGTATGGTAACGTTTGTCTTATAATAATACAATATTTTACATTATCAAATTTTATTTTTCTTCTTCCTATTTCTAAAGCTCCTAATTACATCATCAATATCATCGTGCTCTGCTCCTGTTTCATGCCTTTCGACCTGCACTGCTGACCTAGTTGCGTAGTCACGATGTCTGGTCTCATCCTGTGACGGGGCATCGCCTACAAAAACAGATAATATTAAATTTTAATTGTCGGTTTTTTAATATCATTGAACTAGTTCGATAATATTAATAAAAAAAATTGCAATGAGATTATTTACCTGGTGCACCAGTTGTCGTCGCTGACCTAGTT
This sequence comes from Pinus albicaulis, assembly GCA_034641835.2. Classification (NCBI taxonomy): domain Eukaryota; kingdom Viridiplantae; phylum Streptophyta; class Pinopsida; order Pinales; family Pinaceae; genus Pinus; species Pinus albicaulis. The sequence continues at coordinate 367,178,744 of CM076575.1, forward strand.
GCGTAGTCACGATGTCTGGTCTCATCCAGTGACGGGGCATCGCCTACAAAAACAGATAATATTAAATTTTAATTGTCAGTTTTTAAATATCATTGAACTAGTTCGGTAATATTAATTAAAAAAAATTGCAATGAGATTATTTACCTGGTGCACCAGTTGTCGCCGCTGACCTAGTTGCGTAGTCACGATGTCTGGTCTCATCAAGTGACGGGGCATCGCCTACAAAAACAGATAATATTAAATTTTAATTGTCAGTTTTTAAATATCATTGAACTAGTTCGGTAATATTAATAAAAAAAATTGCAATGAGATTATTTACGTGGTGCACCAGTTGTCGCCGCTGACCTAGTTGCGTTGTCACGATGTATGGTCTCATCCAGTGACGGGGCATCGCCTACAAAAACAGATAATATTAAATTTTAATTGTCAGTTTTTAAATATCATTGAACTAGTTCGGTAATATTAATAAAAAAAATTGCAATGAGATTATTTACCAGGTGCACCAGTTGTCGTCGTTGGGACTGTTGCCCTGTCTTCCTCTCTGGTGGTAAGATCCTCAAGGGAAACATTCTCTGTCATTTAAACAAAAAACGTTATAAGGACAACCATCAAGGTATAATTAGAAAAAATTATAAGTGAAAATTAATTACCGTCACGGCCCTCACTGATAGTAGCATTGTCGGCCTGGTCCCCACTACAATGATCAGGTTGCACGTGAGGATCATCTACATCTGGCTCTAAAACTGGGTTATTTGCCTCATCGGTAGTGCTGCTCCCCTAATTTAAACAAAGTTGTTAGACATTAAATTTATGGATGAAAACAAAAATATTGAAAGGTTAATGTTTTACCTTATCAGGCATTCTGGATCTTGGGACCTGCCCCAAGCTTCTGCGACGTTCAACTACAGCTTGATAGCCGAAATGGAAAGCGATATTTTTATCTTCCTCTGTAGTTTTTGTTCCGAATTCATCACCCTACATTACATATGATTGTGTATTTTTAATCATATTTGATAGGATTACAAAAACGTTGGAAGGCGATACAATTAATTATAAGATGTCTAGCTACTTAATTACAATTCTTGCGGCTAATTTCAAGTAGCCACCCTGGCCTAGCTTGTGATGGCCCTTTTTTTCAATCCTAGCTTTGGTTGCCTTCGAGGTGCCAGGAAACCTAGCATCAAAAGATTGAAGTCAGATATGACGTAGCACACTTTTATTTTAGACATAGAGAAAATTAAAGCTATTGAATTAAAGTTATAATTTACCTTGCGGGTCCAGTTGGCATTTTTCCTTCTTTCTTTGCCCTTTTCTCTTTTCCGTCATGGATGAGTGCTCTCCACTCACTCTCTGAAACTGCGAGAGGACGCTCATATCTAGGGTTAAATTGAAATTGCGTCCTATAGGTGTCCCTAGTATATTTCAAATATTTGCCGGCTACCTGAGCCACCGCTTTTCTGTCAAATGTGCCGACCCCAAAAAGGGCTTCTAGATAATCTAGAAGTTCTTTTTTCAGGTTGGAATTCTGGGAATTCCACCCTGTACGTATGGTTGGGCCAAAAATTACCAACGCATGGCTCTCCAGAATCCTGTAGAACTCATTGTTTCCTACACAGAATAAAACCAAAAAAAAGAAAGATATTATCATTAATTTAAAAATAAAAATCATGATAAATATGTTTTAGATGAAGTACATGAAATAGTTAAAATATTAAAATTTACCTGGGAGTTGTACATGCTTTATAGGGACACCCTCATCGTTCACCAACAACATTCCATTAATGGTCCCTGTGGATCTGACACGTGTAGCTCCAGGAAACGCAATAATGTAGTTGGCCATATCAGCCTCATCATTGCCAACACATTCAGCGGTTGGCTGGGTGTCTGCTTGGGTAGGGTGTGTTTCTTGGCTAGCACCTAAAGGAGTAGAAGGTGTACGAGAGGGTTGTTGGGCAATCTCTTACCCTTGTGTCCCACTACCACCAACACCAAGTTCAAGAAATGCCAGAAAACGCTACATACAAAAGAACTTTTTGTTAGTTTAGTCAATGTAAAGATTAAAAATCAAACTATCACAATTCATCTCATGCAGAACAAAAAAAATATCCTTTTGACTTTTTATTATTACCTGATATCTCTCTAGCTGCCTCATAAGATGTTGTATCCTCTCTTCTGTTTCAGGTGTTTGAGACGCGTCTATCAAAGTATTAAATTCCGACCTTGCATCTCGTGCCTTTTTTTGCAAAAAGAACACTGGAGATAGGGATGAAGAAAGATCTTCCTCAAAGAGGGAATCATCAGGCGTACCATGGCTAGGTGTCTGCATATTTGAACAAAATTAATATTATTTCAATTATGTAAATAACTAAAATACCTGAAGATAGAGCAATGCTGGCACTTTACATGTTTTTCCGCTGGCCTTTTTCTGCAATCATCCCGTCTCGGGGTTGTTCCTGTACTGCCCTGATCAGTCTACCACATTGCAATAAAATTATAAATGTAAAAACTTGAAAACAATATCTAACTTGAAAACACAAAAAGAAAACTGAAATAATTTCTAATAAGACACCGGAAGACAGAGTTAGAGTTTCAAATATGCCTTGCATTGAATTCAGTCCTGGAAACATGTCATTGCACATTAAGGCACCCAAACATTCAATCCACGAATGATATGTTTAAGTAGGCTTCTCCTATTCTGGGAAAACACCATACCTATAATGCATTCACTTGCATGTATAAAGGGAAAGGAAAACATGTTTTCATACAACGGTGACAAAGGCATCTTGGGGAAAGGTATCTTCACTTTTTATTTATGTTATTCACCTACACCACTCTCGTGTTTTCACTAATCCTGTTTTGTCATTTTTGGATTCAAATTAAGTTAAGGCCTTAAGTATTTTTTGACCTTTCGGTATAGTTTTTATAAGTGGCATGTATGGATTTTCCATTAATTCTGCACTTTTTCTCTTCATGCGCATGTTTCCCTGGAAATCAAATGCATGATTTAGTCCCATACATTTAACAAGTTGTTGGATCAACTCCATAGGAAATATCATGTTTCCTATTCAATCAAAATTTATCTCGGTTAGGGTAGGTAGGAAGGTTTTCCCTTTGTATTAATAGGGCACTTCTAGCTTGCATTTTTATTATATCTTTCAAATTTAGTGTCGTTTCAATTAGGGCATGATTTTTTGCAACTTTCAAGGTGAGAATGAACAAAGACAAATTTTTATGATGGATGACTGTATATGACTCCATGGCCAGAGGAAAAGGCACTAATCTACTTCTTCAAATATCTATAGTTCTCATTCACCTCATACGAAGATGGTCCCTGATTTTGAGCCAAATGTTGCAGCAAAAAGATCCCCCCCTCCATAATTTGATATTCAATGGAAATTTCTTAAATTGATGATCGGGCATGATTATGGAACATTGGCACATACATATGTAATGGAATTCCAAGATCATGATATATGTTTGCATATGTCTATGGAGGTGGTGGAGCAAAAAAGAGCTCAAATAGAGCTGAAACTTTTCACATAAAAAGGACTGTGGGCTTGACTAATGGTTCCATTTAAAAAATGATATCTAGAGAGAGAATAAGTGTAGCATGCAAACATGAATTGAAAATCCATCTGAGTTTGCATTATATTACTTATGATGGATTCAAATTTGGGTTTCAAAATGCCAGGTTATGGCATGATTTTGTCGAGAAACCCTTAGTTGGATTCTCATGTTGGTTTAATTTATATTTTAAGTTTGTTTTGCAGTCTTTGGATGATAGTAACTCATGAACTAGGTTACCAATGTGTAACAATCATATTTCAAGAATAAAGTTGTGATTTTTTATATTATTATTATTATCTATTAGCTACAAGTATTGACACCTAATGCCTGGAATTTTGACATCTTGATAGCATGGATAATTTCGAAAATGTTTCTAGTAATGTTAACATAATAACTATCATTACGTGTCTTCACTTTTGTCACCATAATAGACCTGTGATATGGACTCATCACACAAATTCATATGCTATGTCCCAACAAGTTCAAACTGGTTGAGCCTACCTCATAGTGTGGTTATTAAGGACAAGTTGCTTGGTATATAACTCGATAGCATAGACCGCGTTGCAGTTCTAAAAATAATCCTCAAGTGTCAAAAAAAATTCACAATATGTTCTACTATAAATCCTTTTGGGATACGTGAAATAATATATGTATCATTCATGACTTTTAAAGTATGACAAGATCCAGAGGGAAAGGAAATCAATGGAAGAGTGATCCACCAATGAGAACCTAGAATTTAGTATTAGATGAGTTAGAGTCTAGGAAATTGAAACACTATAATTTTAATTAGTGATGAAGGACATCACATAGGTAATTATATTTTCATGTAGAATAACCTGTTAATTCAAATTTAAACTACATAATATGAAAGGCATACCATAAATTTTTCCACGTAAGTCCAAACAACCTATAAAAAGGGAAAACCTTTTTTTTCCATGGGAAATAATTTACCTTTCCTTTTTCAAGATAATCTAAATCACAAAAAATATGAACTATACTGCACACATTCTTGGATAATGTGAAAGTGGAAAAGGAATACCCTACACAAGTGATGCACACATGTACATTTGAACACTAATAGATTTTGTAGTTGAAATGCAATGCTTGTTTTCATTTAAATGTAGGGTTTTTAAAGCAGGGAGAAATAATGGCTGCCAAATTAATAAGCGTTTCTTTGGGAAAAATTTAAATCTTGTATTGGGTGATGAAGATAATAGAGGGTATTGAATCTTGATTCTTGACATCTAGAGAGAACTCTACAGCCTAACACAATCCAATGGAATTGACCAAAAAAACCCAAATAGAGTCAACCCTACTATAGGAGGAAGGGCCTGCAGTAAGAACTTACCATTTTGCAAGAGCTATGGCTTAATGTTGTTCGTTGTAAGAGCTGAGGGCAAACGCTCAGGGGAGGGCGACTGCCGAGGGAAAATGTTGCTCCTACAAATGTACTCGAGGGTGAATGCAAAGGTGAATGTTGTTCTAGAAGAGCCGAGGGCGAATGCTATTTTGCAAGAGCTCGTGGCGAATGTCGTTCTGCAAGAGCTAAGGGTGAATGCAGTGTGAATTCTATTCTGCAAGAGCTTAGGGTGAATGATGTTCTGCAAGAGCTCAGGGTGAATGCTGAGGGCGAATGCTGTTCTGCAAGAGCGGAGAGCGAATGCGCGCGTGATATTAGACGTTAATGTAGCACACATGTACATTTGAATACTAATAGATTTTTTTAGTTGAAATGAAATGCTTGTTTTCATTTAAATGTAGGGTTTTTAAAGAAGGGAGAAATAATGGCTGCCAAATTAATAAGCGTTTCTTTGGGAAAAATTTAAATCTTGTATTGGGTGATGAAGATAATAGAGGGTATTGAATCTTGATTTTTTACATCTAGAGAGAACCCTACAGCCTAACACAATCCAATGGAATTGACCAAAAAAACCCAAATAGATTCAACCCTACTATAGGAGGAAGGGCCTGCAGTAAGAACTTACCATTTTGCAAGAGCTGAGGGCGAATGCTGTTCTGCAAGAGCTGAGGGCGAACGCTGAGGGCGAATGCTCAGGGAAAATGCTGTTCTGTAAGAGCTGAGGGCGAATGCTGAGGGCGAATGCGGGCGTGATATCAGACGTTAATGTAGCTATTGCGATGAATACGAAACAATAAAATCATTTTTATGTAGCGCGCATATAAGTTTCGAATTTCTATGTAGCACGCATATAAGTTTCGTATTTTTATGTAGCGCACATATAAGTGTCGTTATACCGACAGCGGAAAAGGCGTCGCTATTACGATGGGTGCCTCCAAACGTCGCAATAGCGACACCTAGAAATTGTGTCGCAGTTGCGACGTTTGGAGTCGTCTCAATAGCGACGCTTTGGGCCATGGTGTCGCAATTGCGATGTATTCCTCCAAACGTCGCAATTGCGACAGGTTTTTAAGTGTCAATATTGCGGCACTTTTCTATAGATGTCGGTATAGCGACGGTTGCGGGCGGGATGGAAAAAATTTGGGAAAATTTCTGACATTTGGTCAAAAGCGTCGGAACCAAGTGTCGAAATTTCCGCCAAATGTAGTAGTGGGTCTAGAAAGAAAGAGACATGCTAGAGTGTAGGTTCCTAATTTCTAAATGAAAAGAGGACACAGTAGATCGACCTACCTGGAGTCCAATGCTGTTGTCACGGCTGTAGTGGTTGTGGCCTCTCGCTCCTACCTCGGCAAGTCACAATCCTTCTGTAGTCATGCTCAGATACCTACACATAGAACAGTAAACAAGAACAACATATGACATAATAAATTCATTCACAACTACTAGCCAGTCAAAGAGGGCTAAGCATGTTGCATTAAAAAATGACATAATACAAAATGGGAACCAAACAATAGTCACGCATATACTGATAGAAGGAAGAGGTACAAGCAAAGCTTTGACGTCGTAATCTCCTTCAGCGGGGTTTAGCCTAAGCATGTCTCAGATACTCATCAGGGGATTCGGACAGGATGAGGGCATGGACTTAAGCTCTCTCAACGAAGTTTCTTCTTGTTCTATCTCTCCAACAATTTAACTATAGTATATTCAGTTCTCCATGTTCAACTAGCTTATGCAAGGAGATATCGCTTCTTTTCATAGAGGAAAAGGAGGAGGTTAGTATCCCTACAAAGTAGGAAGGGAGGCCTATCCTTTAGGAGGTTCCCACAAGAGGTGGAAACCATAAAATAAAGGAGGGTGTTCATGGTTATTCAGTCCAACAAAGTCCTAATGACTCATCCTAAAAGTTGTTAGAGTGGAATCTCCACGTCTATTTTTAAAAAACATTCCATAAACAGCTCGGCGCGGGTGGCTAACTGGGACAGAGTGCCAACTAGCACAAGGCCCAATGTTAATCTTCCTCATCAGCGCAAGGGCAGAACTGACTACTCACGCCAAGGAAAAAACAAGGGTTTCTGAAGCTCTGCTCAAGGAATTGTCAACAGAAGGAATATTTCTCTCATGTAAAGGAATGAAAAGATGGTATTTGCAAGGCATGACACTTCTTGTTAGTCATAGAAATGACCCTCCAATGTGCGAGATGGGGATTGGAGGGATAGTGAAAAAATGCATGTAACAGATGCCCCCTAAAGCATGAGGTCTAAGGGAGAGGGAGGGGTGAAATGCTTTATGAAAACGATTTCGAACTAAACACTGTTGTCGGAAAACCTGCAATTAAAAATACAATTGAGATCTCTGATACATGAGCATGTGGTATGGGCATAGCCATCTATAATAGAGTACATAGAAACTGAGATCTGAGGTATGGATGTAGCCATCCAACAGTAAGGATCAACAAATAGACTTAGGTATGGTCACAACCATCCAATCAAAAGAGTCATGCAATAATTCATGATAATCCATAAGAACCTGTAGCCTAGATTTTATCAGAAAAAACCCAGGGTCTTGCACTCCATCTCGACCCAAAAAAGTACAAATTCAAGCATGCAAATATATGAGCTGAAGTAAAACATGCAAGAAAATCGTCTGATTACCAGCCAATGATGAAAGTTGTTAACAGACATAAGAGAAACCACCAATAATGACAATGGCCCTGAAGGTATGAGAGGTACAATCCACGGAATGTGAACAGTGATCTGATGTCGAACACCTGCAGAATCATTCGATCGAAGGCCAATGATGTGGACCTTGCATCGAATGCAAAGAACATGCCATTGATGCATGTAGACTCCAAGGTACCAAAAGAGAGTCTCTAGATCAGATTCCTAGATAATGAGCTGAAGTTGACAGGAAGTGACCTAGTCGAAGGAGGGCCATAATGTTTCCCACATCATCGATGCGAGATAGAGGAACATGATGATAGTGAATCAGGACCAACAAAGAATCAGAGGGAGGTTGAAAACTGTAGAGGCAAACTTATCTTGAACATATTAGTGACACGACACTGGATTTGGTGTTTTGGGAAATAATACCCTAAAGGTCTTGGGTTGACAACCTTCAGAGTATTTTAAATCAAAGGATATGATGTCATGGTGACGTGGAAAAGAGAAAATGAGAGGTCAAAATATATTACCCAAACCAATGGAGGAAAAAATAACGAAATGAGATGTCCCCAACCCGACACGAATGCAGACAAGTGTCATGTTCAAGAGCGACATACTGCCAACATAACTAAAACTTGGTTCCATTTTCCCCCATCATTTATGGCGAGTACCCCAATTATTTTTAGAGCAATATTGAAGGGGATAGATATGCTTGCAATGTAAGTTTTTCCTTCGGACAAATCCAACCTAGTACATTTTACGAGCCCTAGGAAGGAGTAATTTGAGTAATGTCATGGTGACGAAGTCTGATGTCATCAGGGTTTAACGAGTCTAACAAAGGGATAACTCGACATATTTTCATGTTTAGAGAGTTTTAAAAGAGGAAAAAAAGAAAACTCCAGCATGGCTCTTTTTGTAAATAGTCTCTCAGACCTGAAAAGGTAGAAAAAAATATCTGAAAGAACCTCTTAGTCGTGATACGCTAAGGTATTTATTTTTCGTAAATAATCCATCCCAGCCTAAAAAAGGAGTAAATGTATACTGGGTAGATATTGTTTCAGATCTATTAAACGAGTCCATAATGACAAGAATCTCAACATTCTTTTCAATTATAGAGAGTTGGAAAAGAGCGGAAAGATGACTCCAATAGTGACTTTTTCATATTTTTGGAGTCCAGAAAAGTACAAAATAACTCGTTACTTCATCAATATCGCGTGAAAACATGTCGCTGCACAAGAGATATGTGTAAAACCTATTTATCGAAATAATATAATAAAATAATAAAAAAATATGTCTGAAAACCTAATTAGTTTTGTGAAAAAGTTATGAAATGCCAAAAATGGTAAAAATAATTACTTTTCACTTTTTACCTCTTGTGGAGCAATAGTTACCCATTTTACACTGCGATCTTGCAGTGACAATAGTGGACGATCCAGTAGACCAATCTTAAATCCGTCAGTTCCAGGTAAGAGCTGACATCCTTCCCTTCATTTTGAGACCTTTTTTATTGCCTTAAACCTTCAATTTTGATTTTTGAGGAGAAAATGCAAATTTTAGGGCATGGCGGTTGGCACATGTTTCGGGCACGGACTCGCGCCAATCGCCCATTTTTCTAAACTAGGGCACGCCCATAAAACAATTGCGCCAACCACGTAGACCATGTTATATTTAAAAAATGCAAGTTAAGGGCCCAATTTTTCACAAATTCAAGCTTCTAAATAAGCTAATACTGTCTATATGAACATGTTTGCAGGTATAAAGCAACATAATGGTGATCGAATGGAAAGAATGAGAACACAGTCAAGAAGATGAGCTTGCCATGGGAAATGATAGATGCATGGAATCTCTTAGAGACTGTGGACTGAAGAACTCCTTCTTGACACCATGTCTCCAAGCTCAACCGAAACTGCTACAGTATTTGTTCAACATATGGGATGAGAATCAGGAAAATTTCTTCCTTTGAGATCAGGAACTCAAGATTGATGTTTCTAATGTCTACTTCATAACAAGACTATCGCAAAGGGGAGCAGCACCAATCCTAACCGGCACCCGGCCTTTCATGGAGAACATGTACATGGTGATTGACAGGGTATGTCTAAGGGCACGGAAGGGATCAGGAAGTGGGAAAGTAGATATCCAAACTATCCTAGACTTGGCACTAAAATTAGTGCTACATACCATCACATGAGTTGCGGGATCGCAAGCACCGCATGAAGCAACAAAGACACAACTACTTCTTACTGTAGAATGCTTAACACCGACCATCTACAACTGGGCAGCAGCTGTGACAATCAACATGAAACACCAGTTGAGAAAGTGAAAGAAGACCAAATTGAAGAAATTTGGTTATGGTTCTATCCTGGTATCATTATTCCTAGAATGAATACCAATCTTTCAGCTTCAGGAGGTCATAGTCCCGACACCACCAATGAGGGAACCACGAATGTCTCGATGGGCAGCTCTAATGCCAAGGGTAGGGGACGGTCAATATATGTCCTGGAGACTGGAGTTCTTTTATTGGCTCCACCAATAGTTGATTGTCGTGGAGGACTAGCCCTACTCTGGTACAAATTTTACTGATGATCCAGATCTCCCACTCCTAGAGGGAGAGAATTGGGATGAAGATTTGGGTAAGACTCATTTTTAATTTTAATTATTGTTATGATTTTTTTAATTATGTATGTTCTGACATTAAAACCATCTGCTTGCAGACATTGGCCCAGAGAGACTCGCGGGTATGTCTCCGATAGCGAGGAAAATCCCTTGCGATTTTGAACCTCATGGCGAGGGAGGCAAGGAGGAGGAGATCGTGCGCAACTTGGATGGTATCACACGCAGAGTCTTGAACTATGTGCAATTCGACGATGTTCCTTGTGCCTACCATAGAAATACCATAGGGGTACCAAACTAAATTCACCGCTTGCTGAGGCGACTTGTATGGGCAATGACCTGCTACCATGAGCATCATGCCGATTAGAAACCTAGGTTTTATATCTGCATATTTTGAGAGACGTGATGTCTTAGGATGTAACAGAAACACATATTTTTTTAATTCATGATGCACACTGATGCAAACATTCGATATATATATATATATATATATATATATATATATATATATATATATATATATATATATATATATATATATATATATATACGTCTATTTTCCTACATGGATGTTTTACTTATGATGATGATTTTATAGATTACACAAATGTCTATCTAATACAATGTTAGCCACTTTATCAGTTAATGCATTAATTCATCTAGGAATATGTTGATATGTAATAAAATAAAAATTTATTTCCAGCAAACGAGTACATAAATACAATCTCATATTGTACGGGTTTATGACCGAATAATGACCATTGAGCTTAAGAACAACAAGCTATGAATCTAGATTGACAATAAATGTGCGTATGACGAGGTTGATTGCCTCGGTTAATAGTTCAAGGACAACACTATACTCAACGACATTGTTTGTAGTCCATCCTAGACAAATACCTTGTATATCTATCAACTCACCAACAAGATTATAAATTACCCAGGCTGCTGAAGACAAATTCCTGGTATTGTGGGAAGCACCATCCACCAAACCAACATAAGTGGTAATAGACATCTGCATAATAAGCAAGACCCAATAAGTAGGGAAAATGCTCACAAAGCACACCAAACCCAAAACATGTACAAAAATGAAAACAACACTTATGTAAACAAATCATGCATAATATTTTTTGAGATACAACCCATTTCTGGGTTGTTCTAGAGGATGACCTTCGTAATCAATGAACTCATAGGCCCCATTCTACAACACACATTTAATAATGTAGGGCCCATGCCACATGGGTTAAAATTTTCCTACCCCCAGCTTATCATGAGCTTGGTCGTATAGGAGGACAAGGTCTCCTTCAATGAAGGAACGAGGGGAAACTGATTGGTCAAAATGAGCTTTGACCCGTTTCTTCTGTGCTTCGATAACCAGAGTAGCAAAGTAGCAAGTTCCATCCAGCATTTCTAAGTAGAGGAGATGCTCTTCTTGTACTGAAGTGTTCGACAGTAATTCAAAAACCAACTTGAGCAAAGGTATTTCACAGCCAATCGGAAAAGTAGCTTCTAGACGGTAAACCAACTGAAAAGGAGTGAATCTGGTCGCATTCTTAATGGAGGTTTGGCATGCCCAAAGAGCTGAAAATAGCATGAGATGAAAATTGGATTTGTGGATCCCAATCGTATGTTGAAGCATGGTGACAAGAACTTTGTTCACGGCTTCAACCTGGCCATTGGCCTAAGGATAGTATGGTGTTGAGCTGTCGTGACACATACCCAACTTAGAAGTCAACTCCGCCACCGTATAATGTCGAAAATGGGAACCATGATAGGTAATGATGGCTTGAGGGATGCCAAACCTAGCAATAATGTGATTGAATATGAATTTGGCAGCTGTCTTACCGTCAGTGGCAAGTGTAGGCATTGCTTCGGCCCATTTTGTGAAGTGTTCAATGGCTACGATAATATAAGCATGCCCCCCAGCCGAGTGAGGGTTACACGTCATAAAGTTGATGCCCCACTTCGCAAAGGGACCAACGGTAATGACAGGATGAAGAGGTACAAGTAGCACATGCATCTTGCACTAGTAGATCTGGCAATAATGACATTTGCAAACCATGACAATGTAGTCCTTGAAGATAGAAGGCCAGAAATAATGAACACAAAGAATATTATGTGTCGTTGCATAACCAGACACATAACCACCATAGGTGCCATGGTGACAATCATTGAGGGTTTTCTCGGCTTCCTTGAGATTCAAACATCGGCGGAGTATGGAATCCACTTCAACGCGATAGAGCATATCTCCGACTATACGATAAGGTTGCGACTGGTGCTAGATGCATCAGTGGGCATCCTTCGTCAACTCAGATCTGAAAGTAGAAGTCTGGAGATAGATGATGATATCACCGTACCAAGGATAGAGGGTGCTAATCAAGAAAAGCGTATCGTCTATAATGTATTCCTCAAAACGAGATGGAGCAGAGTCTGACGGGAGGGAAAAAATCAAATTAGCAAAGATTAATGATTTCTTTGACTTGGCAGTAGTGAATTCCAAATATAACTCTTGGAGGATGACAATCCACTTCAAGTATTCCCCCCCAACAATTGTCAAGACAATATATAGGTCATAGGGTTGCAATCAGAAATAACACTCACAGTACGCAAAAGAATATAATGATGAAAAGGTTGAACTTCCTGAACCGCAGCTAACGCTAACTTCTCAACATGTGCATAGCATGTCTCAGGGTTGAGAAGGTTACGAGATAATTAATAAATAACATGCTCATTACTGTCATCATCGTCTTGTACCAGAACCATGGCAATCATGCTGAAAGCAACGGCTAAATAGAGGGAAGAATCATGATGATAGTTTGGAGGATGGAGCAAAGGAGCGTTGACAAGAAAGGTTTTTAGTGCATCAAAGGAATTCTGAGAAATCTCATCCCAATAGAATGGGATGCCCTGTTTTAATAATTATATGAATCCTTTAGCCAATTCTGCATATTTAGGTATGAAACGGTGTAGAAAATTTGCTTTCCCTTGCAAAATATGCAACAGATGCAATAAGGAGGGAGAGGGGAGATTGACAATAGCCTCAACCTTGAGTGGATCAAGGTGAATTCCATCTTTGGACATGATAAACACCAATAGTCTACCGGAATCAATGCAGAAAACACACTTGTGCAGATTAAGCCAAATGTTGCAGCGTCGACAACGAAGAAAAATCTGACGAAGATGGTCAAGATGGTCCATACACTTAGCTAAATGAGCCAGAAGGTCATCCAATTAAGGCTGAACGATGTGAAAAATATCATGAAAAGCATATGACATCGCTCGCTGAAATGTGGCCCCAACATTCTTCAAGCCAAAAGGGAGCTTTTTATAGGCAAAAGTACCCCAAGGATAGATGAAGGCAGTATTATGTTGATCAGTTAAGAGAATGTTAATCTGATTATAACCAAAGAAATCGTCGATGAGGGAAAAAATCTCACTCCCATCATAGTCGTCACTGATTTGATCGATAAAGGGAGTAGGATAATTATCCTTGGGACAAGCTCGATTGATATCACGATAATCAACACAAACGCGAATTATTCCCTGCTTCTTATCTACAATAACAATATTAGAGACCCATTCTGTCAAGGGAATCGGATAAATGAAACCAACTCTGAGAAGCTTTTTGACTTCACCTTTAATGGCAACAACTTTTCTAGGATGCACAGGAAGAAGACACTAGCGAACAAGTTTCGAATTGGGTTAAGTAGGAATTTCATGCACCACTATACTAGGATCAATGTCAAGCATTTCTTCATAGGACCAAGCATAGACATCACGAAATTCTTGGAAAAGGCTAGTGTAAGCCTGTAACTCATCTAAAGAACAAATCACCTCGATATGGATGTTCTCAACGATTCCCCGTTTCACGGAAATGTCAATAGGCATTGTGTGTGTAATATTACTCAAGTTACCTTTTGTAAAAATTTCATGTGTCAGAACAGGCATTTGAAGTAGAGGAGAAGGAACCTAAGATGCAAATCGCTCAAGACACGCAGACATGGCCCCAAGGCCAGGAATGAACAAGGAACGATGATGACTAACGTCCCATGGTAGATCTTCGAGAGACATGGTTTCCACGATGGCTTCATCAGAAGGAAACACTTCTTTCAAAGGATCAGGCGAATCTGAATCGCCAGCTAGGCGGATTGAGAATAAATTTCAAGAGACAAGCTCAAAGGAGCATGATTAGAGGATGGAGTGTTCGAGGCCGCAACGAGTTCACAATAATCAATTTCAATCGGAATCAACGACATCGAATCTCCAAAAGAATCGATCTGTTCGTGCGAAGCAATAATCCATGGGTCATCAAACCGAGAGATCATATTGATCTGAAGAGTGTTTGGTGGAGGAAGGGGAAAAATACCCATGAGGGAAGGATCCTTGAAAAGACCTGACCCTACGCTCTCGTAGGGAGTAGGAATCTGATCCACATACGGAACGTTTTTCTCGGAAGAAGAGGTGAAGAAGGACAATTGCTCAATAGTAACAATCTTTCCTTTATGTGGAAATTTCAGAACATGAAAGAGAGTGGACGGAACACACAGCATGGCTTAAGTCCAACTGTGACCGAGGAGAAGATTATAATTGATTTTGGCATCAACTACCTCTACCTCATTGTTGACTGTCTTCCCTTGCAAAGTAATCGATAAACTAGCGAGAACACCTAAAGGCTTTTATTCCCTTTCATCAAATGCTTCAAGGAAATTTGGCAATGAATTCAGGGCTGGAGAACCAATATATTTCTAGCAAGAAGATGACATGACACAGGTCAATGCACTCTCGTCCACAAATTCTCGATGGATGTTGAGACCATTAATGAAAAATTGGATAATAAGCACAATTTGATGCGGAAGTCGTGGAACAAAATTCTCTAAATCGAAAATGAGAAGGCTAGTATCAGCAAGATCAACCCCACCAATCGCAAACAACAAATCCTTCTGTTGAGGTGGAAAACTCTGAAGTACTTATAAGGTAGACATCACAGACGATGCCTAGGTCAAATCCTCAACAATACTATAATGGTGAGCGACACGGGCATTGGGATTGTAAGAAGACTTATGAAGTACACCTTTTGAAGGTGGTTGTATAATGGATTCAGCGCTGGGCCTTTCAATATCAAGAGGGCCAGAAACAGGCGGAGGAGGAGGACCATCAACGATCTCCTTGCCCGCTACCTAACATGATCCAGTATAATATTTCGATCGAGTAGCAATAGAAACGGTTGCAGAACCATTCATCATGAACACCTGAGAGCCAAATGGGGTGGAGGATGGAGGTTGCTCTACCATCTTGGTTTTCTGAGATGGGAAAGGTTCTTTAAGAATGTTCATAGTTCCCTAGGTGCCTTTGAGCAATCGTCTCACTTCGGATCATCGAGGACAGTCCTTGGTGAAGTGCTCTTCATCACAAATCAAACAAGGGTACTTCAGCTTGCATTGAAAACAATCACTAGCACGAGGTTTCTGAGAATCTTGTTTTGGGGTATCGGCTTTGGCCTTACCTTTACCCTTCTTTTTACCTTTAGAAGTGTTATCCACCGGATTGGCCTGAACGACATTAACTTCTACGGGCTTACCAGAATTTGAGGTGGACTAAGAAGCAAAATTGGTGGAAGAAGTAGATTTCAGCTTCCTAGAGTCTGAAGAAGAAGACTTCTGAGAATTCTGAGATACAGAACCAATAATACCATCGACGGATGGATTCGTTGGTGGTTTAGAAGTTTCAGGTCAAGGAGCATCAGGCAAGATATCATACAATGCGCTAGACTGAGAGTACACAAGATCAAGGTACTGGGCATAAGCAATGGCTTGTTCCTTGGTTACACATGCCCCCATAGCTATGTCTTTCACAATCTGATTGAAAAAGGAGGTGGTGAACCAATGAGTTAGAAATTGATCAGGAATCAAAAATTTCATCATGTGATGACGACGCCGCCAGTCATGAATATGATCTGAGATATGAGTAGCTCGGTCCTATTTCAATTAAGTGAGGAGGTGTGTCATGGTCTCATAGCGGATCGGTAACTGAAAATGCATAAGGAATGCCATGGCTAAAGAATTGAAGTCTTGGAAAATGCGACAAGACAACTCAATGTACCACTTTGTAGTGGCACCAGTAAGAGTTCGCTGGAAAAGAAAGAGTCGAATAAAATCATCAACCCAAGAGTTAGAGGAACACCACAAGTGGTAAGTCATAACATGTGCTTGGGGGTCTTTGCCGGACTTGCCCTCAAACTTATGACAATCACCGAGAATCTTGGTCGGAACCAGAGGCCAATATCGGTTATGAAGAATGGGATCGGTCATTAACTTTAACAAATCCGGTAACTCCAATGTAGCAAGAAATGGTAATTTAGGATTAAAAGTCATTGGAGGTCTCTAATAAGGACCCGTGTTCACATTCCACCCAGTTCAAGAGGAATTATTCCCCCACATATTTTGTCCCGAAGGATTCTGACCATAGGGGTTAGAAGCAGGATAATTCTGTGGATATTGGGGTTGAGGACCAAGATATTGAGTCTGAGTAGACCATTGAGGTCCCTATTGAGTAATGTATGGAGTTTGTTGTAGAATGTAAGCATGTCTTTGAGGTCGATGATACACCAAGGTATGTTTATTTTTAGGGAAAAAACCTTGGGTCGCACTATATACTGGTTGATATTGACCTTGAGGGTAATAAGCACCTTGTTGTTTAGCATGCGGACCCTGTTGAGCAAGTTGAGCAGGCTGCTGAGCAGGTGGATCTAGCTGAATTGGATAAACAGGTAGAACCGGCTACTGAACCGATTGAACTGGTTGAGGAGTAGGTTGAACGTGCTGCTAGGCTGGTTGAACTGAATAGTGAGGGCCACTGGGTTTCCCTTGCGGGAGAGGTTGGCTCGATGGTTGTGATGAACCAGGTTGTCCCTGATAACCAGGTTGAACCAGAGGAGGATCGTAGGGTTGTCCTTGTTGCACAAATTTTTGGCCATACTAAATGTGTGGCAGCGATTGTGGTGCAAAAGGTTGTCCCTGTGACAAATATATTTTCCCCCCAGGAGCATAAGATGGTCCTGGTTGATTATGAGGTTGACCAGACAGACCGTAGGGTTGGCCTTGTTGGACCAAAGGTTGACCTTGTGAAGGTGGGCCTTGTGGACCGAAAGGTTGTCCCTGTGGACCAGAGGAAGAGCCCTACTGAGCCAAAGGTTGTCCCGATGAGGGTTGTCCTTGCAAGGTAGAGGGCTGCACAGGTAAGGTGGGTCCAATATGAGTAACGGTCTGAGAAGGATCATAAACAGCCTAATAAGGATCAATAGGAGGTGAATAGATAGGATTACCATATACATCATAATGATGTTGAAACGAATAAATGAGGTTACCGACAACATCATAGTGATGGAATAGAGAATTTCCAGGAGCTAGGGGCTACTGAGAACCCTGAGAACTCTGTTGCTGAAAAACTAACACATATTCTTTAAAAGTAAGGCCGCCAGGAATCACCGGGATATTGGAAATGACACTAGAAGCAGGCAGGGCCTCCGCAGCATGAGATTGTGATCTACCCGGAACGAGATTGATATGCCACGTAGGATTGAGAAAAATTGACCTGCGAGTGTGAAAATATGCTGATGAATAAGTTGTAACAACCGGTGTGAATGAAGCCACACAGACAGTAGGTTGGACTAGGATAGATGTAATAGTAACCAACAAACCAGGTGTCGAAGGTGATAGTCATAAATAAGGTAGGATCGAACTCTGAGTAGGAGTTGATGTATTGGATTGTGCTATGGATGCAACACCAGACATAATCTGACTGAAGGACCTATATCCAAGTGGAAGTGACACCGATGGTGGAGAATACTAAGTAGAAACATGAGGGAGATCTTCAG
The DNA here is from genome assembly GCA_034641835.2 of Pinus albicaulis. Lineage (NCBI taxonomy): Eukaryota > Viridiplantae > Streptophyta > Pinopsida > Pinales > Pinaceae > Pinus > Pinus albicaulis. The sequence continues at coordinate 367,196,811 of CM076575.1, forward strand.
GAAAATGTTGATATTCTCCTGTAGAAACAGGAATTCCTTCACTGCAAACAGGACTGGATGAATCCATGTTTGACTTTGTCATAAGATCTTCGAAAAGACTATGGGGACTAGGAGGTATAGCAGTAGCTAAAAATGCTGATCCTGATGTAAGAGGAGGAAATTCTCCTTCTTCCCCAAAACTAGACCACACACCCAAAGGAGGCTAATTGAACTCAACTGACTCTTCAGGGGGAGACCGGGTAGCAAGAGGCAGGACATACGGAAGAATAGGCTACGAAAACTTGGCAGACCTAGTGGACCGAGGGGTTTCAAAAGAAATTTCTAGAAAAGAACCATCACTAGGAGGAAGTGACGATGACGAAACCAGTGGTTCCGCCACTGTGACTGTATATCAAAACAAGAAGGAAAAAAGATAACCAATCGAAGGCTCCAAGGTCAATATCTAAGGAAAAAAAAAATAGGCCAAGTAATAAAACTTTTAACGGGCGTGTGATCGTGGGTAAATAATTTTATGACACTAAAACAAAATTTGGTTGTTTCATATTTTAAGAGTTGAGAAACAGGTAGAAGATGACTCTAGTCTCTTTCAATTTTAAATGATCGTGAAATGACAATTGCTCGACGATCTCTTCTCTTTTGAGGATTCATGAAAAGATCAAAATGACTACTCAGGTACTCTAAGCAAGAGGGTGTACCAAGTTTCCATGAACTGCCATATTCACCTTGGTGATCAAATGAAATAGAAATGACCAAGGACTTAATGTACGTGCAGGTAGTCTCCCCGAATGTCGTGTTTGGTGTATCATGGTTATAAGGCAACAGACTTGGCTTCCTATAGATAAATTATTGCAACCTAGAGGGGTCTCCCTTTATATACTTGACGGTATAGGGAGCACAAGCCTGTACTAGCGTTGTCTAAAGCCAAATGGCGAACGACAACTACTAGGTTTTAATATGTCAAAACACGTCTCTAGCCTAGACCACTACAAATGTTTTGTTAGGTTTCAATGCTTCCTTAGGTTAATTGAATGAATTTTAAAGTTGATCTTGGGTTATGTTTTAGTTTCAAGGCCCTACCGAATTTGGATCTCAAATTTCCTAAATGCAAACTATATGCAAAACAACACCATATTCCATTCAATTAATGCCAATTACGAGAAAGATAGAGATCCTTCAAACAATAGCAAACAATGAGAATATGTGAAGAAATCCACTAATTCATCTAATGCAATCAAACAAAAATGAAAAACTCTTTCCTAGACTATCAAATGCTAGTTATGCAAACAACTGTTCACTTTCGATGCAAAGGAAAGAATGAATTTTTTTTTTTTAATTTTTCAATGAAAAGAAGTACACAGTGTACTAATTACATGAAAAACAAAATAAACACTAGCATGAGTATTGCGAATGTTAGAATCGAAATTGAATGGCTCAATCAATGCAAAAAAAACACAAGAAAACCCTCAAACTATTGCTACAATTTTCCAAACTAAAATAAATTTTTCAAAGTGACCCAAACAAGCAATGTAATCTATGCTTGGAGCAACAAGGAGAAGAATTAAAAAAAAATGAAATTATCATTCAACCAAAGAAAAAACTCAAAAGGATCAATAAAACTTAGCACAACCAACTTGGGAATGAGACTGACAACAATCAAAAGACTTGATTTCCAAACAGAAGGCTCAATGCACAAAAACGCTTAGAAACCCTAAGGCCTTAAACTACACTGATAGGAAAAAGACAAACATCTAATAAAAACAAGCCCACAACAATAAAAATAGTCCCAAAGGCTCAATTACACACAAAAAACAACCCAGAGTCAAGCACAACTGACCAAAAGGCTCATCAAGGAGGTCAAGCCAAATCCTACAGGATTCGGTGCAACTATAAGGTGGTAATCCGCGCCAAACAAGGGTTAGCGCGACTGCAACAAAATAAACATGTGCCAATCGGTGTGACTATTCAAGCAAAAAGCACGCCAAGCAAGATAACTATGGGAAAAGGGGAAAACCAATGAGCAGAGGTCAATCTTGACACTTTGGAGCTAAACAGGGGATTTAAAACAAGTAAGAAAACTAGGAAAAACAAACAAGAAAGTCAACGACCGAAACCGACCCAACAAGCTAAAATGACAAACTAACACTGGCTCCCCAGTGGAGTCACCAATTTGTTAAGCTGGTAAATCCTCTCTGCAGATAGAGAGGATCCCTCTAGCCCTAGAGTGGGTCTAGAAACAAAGAGACATGCTACAGTGTAGGTTCCTAATTACTAATTAAAAAGAGGACATGGTAGATCTACCTACCTAGATTCCAATGCTGTCATCGCGGCTGTAGTGGTGGTGGACTCTCACTCCTACCTCGGCAAGTCACAATCCTTCTACAGTCATTCTTGGATACCTACACATAGAACAATAAACAAGAACAACATACGACATAATAACTTCATTCACAACTACTAGCCAGTCAAAGAGGGTTAAGCATATTGCATTAAACAAATGACATAATACAAACTGGGAACCAAACAATAGTCGCGTATATATTGATATAAGGAAGAGGTACAACCAAAGCTTTGATGTCGCAATCTCCTCCAACGGGGTTTAGCTGAAGCATGTCTCAGATACTCGTCAAGGGATTCAGACGGGATGAGGGCATGGACTTAAGTGCTCTCAATGAAGTTCCTTCTTGTTCGATCTCTCCAACAATTCAACTATAGTATATTCAGTTCTCCATGTTCAGCTAGCTTATGCAAGGAGAGATAGCTTCTTTTTATAGAGAAAAAGGAGGAGGTTAGGATCCCTACAAAGGTTGAAGGGAGGCCTATCCTTTAGGAGGTTCCCACAAGAGTGGAAACCATAAACTAAAGGAGGGAGTCTGTGGTTAATCATTCCAACAACTCCCAATGAATCATCCTCAAAGTTGTTAGAGTGGAATCTCTGCCTCTATTTAAAAAAAAAAATTCCATAAACAGCTCGGTGCGGGTGGCTAACTAGGACAGAGCGCCAACTGGCATGGGGCCTAATGTTAATCTTCCTCATCGGCGCGAGGGCAGAATTGACTACTCACACCAAGGAAAAAACAAGGGTTTATGAAGCTCTACTCAGGGAATTGTCAACAAAAGGAATATTTCTCTCATGTAAAAGAATGCAATGATGGTCTTTTCAAGGCATGACACTTGTTATTAGTCACATAAATGACCCTCCAATGTGCGAGATTGGGATTGCAGGGACAGTGACCAAATGTTTTGTAACAACATGTAATGTTGTACACACATTGTGTAGGTAGTGTTGTGTACATGTGGTATTGTGTCCATGTTGTGAATATGTTACTGGTATACATGTGGTGTTGTGTACATGTCATACATGTTGTGTTGCGTGCATGCAGTACTCTCTATGTGCATTATGTGGTTGTGGTATTGTGACATATGTATTGTGTTATGTTGTACACTAGTTGTAGGTGTATGTGTTGTGTTGTACATCGGGTGTATGTGTATGTATTGTGTTTTTTTGTACATTGGGTGTAGGTATATTTTGCATGATGTATATCAAGTGTAGGTTTATGTATTTTGTGGATGTATGTGTTGTGATGTACGTTACGTGTATATGTACACGGTTGAAGAGGAGAAAACGAATTGGGTGCTTTCCGGGTGTGGCAACCGATTCAGTGTGTGTACAAAAGAACAAAGGCAGAAGTAAGGAACGATAAAGGATAGGTATTGATATTTTATTTCAGTTTTATTATGAATGCGATCTACGATTTTGAATTATGATGGTAAAATGTAATTTATGATTATGGTTTATGAAGATTGCATATGATTCATGATTTTGACCAATGATGGTGGCGTATTGAGTTAACCAAATGTGATAATTGTTATACATGATTATTGATCAAACAACTAGTTTGACTTGTTGTGACAGGAAGTGAATAGAATTGCAAGTGTACCTTATTGACAAGCTACCAATGAGGCATGATGTGAATTAATTTGAATCTAATGGAATTTATGTGCTTGGTACAGGAAGCAAGAAAATGCTCGGTTGGGTGTTTGAAGCTGATTGCAGGAATTAGCAACAAAAAAAAGGAATTGAAACAAGAATCAATATGATGGTAAAGCACTTTAGAAGTAGGGTCGTTGTGGGAAATTGGTACCCAATAGTGTCCATTGATTTCCATGAGCATGCTATGACTGGTATGATGGTTTTGAGGTAGGGATATGCCTTGGTTTTGAGGTAGGTATATGGCTTGGTTTTTGTATCTTCCATTGCGAGGGAGCCTTACCAAGGGATGGGTTTCCCATGATAAGGGATGTATGGGAACTTGGAAGATGAGTGATTGCATGGAAGGGGATGACCAAATTTCCCAAATTATTTTGTAGAAAATAAGGGAAGGTCGGGGATGGATTTGTTTTGGTCATTATCATTTCCAACTGGAATCAGATGCACACTGGGAGTGCACCCTGGAACAATGAGATGGTAAATGTTCAATGAGGGTACAATTGCGCAAGATTGTAGTGTTGGACATTGGATGCATTTTTTACTCTAGAAGAGCATTCCGGACTTCCTGGGAAAGAGGTGAATCCTGGTATTTCTTTGAGGGTGGAGGTGGTTTAACTTTGGATTCCCTTGCTATAGATACATGCATCATATCCTTTTATTTTTTGGTTGATAAAATGTGCATATTATTGTACATAGTGTAATTAGTTGTGTTATAAATCTCCAGTACATGGTATTATTGTCATGATGGGTTTTTTCTTTTTAGCAAGTTATTCATTGTAAATACTGCAATGAGATGTGTTATAAAGCTCCATGGGCATTATTTTTTATTTTCAACGGTATCTGTCATTTTTAGGTGTTATTGACCACCAAGGATGACATTTTCCCAAGGGGTGGGGGGGTTCTGTAATAGATCTGGGATAAAAGTTCATGTAATAAAAGTTAATAAAGGAAAAAATAAGACCATGGTTAAGGGACACTTATTCGAAGTTGAATGTTGGTAAAAACATCCTAGTGTGGGTTTTCGTTTCAGTTACTATGACTAAGGAAATTGGAAAAGGTAATGGAAAATTCTTTGGAAAGGAAAGAGTCATTATATGGCATTTTTTTATGAAAATAATGGAAAATAGGAGAAAAGGAAGGTGAAAGGTTAGAGGTTGCATGTGAGGAGTAAATTGAACAAAATAAAGGCCTCATTAATAAAAAGGCTTCTGAGGATCAATGGGCAGGGTTTGGTCAGTGTACCTTTTTTGAGTTCATTTTTTAGAGCTCTATCATTATTCTCTCTCTCTCTCTCTCTCTCTCTCTCTCTCTCTCTCTCTCTCTCTCTCGCACTCTCTCTCTCTCGCACTCTTGGATACTTAGAGTTTTCTTGGATTAATTCAACATTGTGCCAATGAGGAGGAAGCAAGCAAAGGAAGGACAAGAAAGGAAAGGAAAGCAAAGATCAAGCAAGGAAAAGTAGGATCTAGCAACTTCAACATGAATACTTGCAGGTACCATATTACATGTGTGATTTCCTAGTTGGTTTAGACATGCATGACTTACGCATGTTGGTATTTGGTTATTTTGTTGTTAGTGGCATGGTTTTGTTGTGTTATGATAGTGTTTTTTAGCCTTGCCTTTCCTTTTTCAGATTCCATGGTGTGTTGGCATTTTTATCTCAGTTTTGAGCTATGGATTTTTCGGATTGATTCAGAATCTAGGGCGGAGGTGGTCTCAAGTTTAATTCCAAAAGGCCTAGGAATCCCTTGACCGGTTTTTGCGAGATATACGGTAAATCCTGAGGGAGGTGACTCGGTTTAGGGCCTAATTATCTAGGATTGGATTATGGTAAAGCATGAGAGGCAATGAGACAAAAAATACCTCAAGGATAGTGATGGGTGTTGGATGGCATTTCCATTTGCTCCTCAATTTTGTGATCAAAGCACTGGTTTGGTGTGATCACAGTATAGTGAGGGTGGATGTGGTTTAACCTCTAGATTCCCTTGGTTGTATTTTTGGATGAGTTAATCCATGATATCCCACATTCATGCTTGGGATATGGAATGGGGTTCACATGTTGAAGAGATATTTGTCTCAACCATGTCTATGGTCGGGTGGAACGTGGAAGTCCCAAACCTGGTCAGTATTTTCCTGTGTTTAATGGAAGCTAAGGTCTCTTGCTTTTGTACCTATTATTATGTGGATTTCATGGATGTATTCTCACTTTTATTGCCATGGTTTTAAGTTGGTTATAACCATGTTTAAATGATTGGTTCATGTCATGGTTATTTGATGTATTTACTTGTAATTGTTAAAATGATGGATGAAATACCTAATTGATGTCATATTTGGTTAGGGAAGAAGGTGGTGATCCTTCTTGTAATGTTTATTAGGTGATTTCAGTCATGTATCCTATGTATTATATCTTAGACCTATATATTACATTCATGCCAAGTGTTTGACAGAAGTTCAGTCCTGGTTGGGGATGGTCAAGCTTAGTCCTGTAGTCAAGTTTTGGTTTGCTAGTATTATCATTGTGTATTAAATTATTCTTGGAAGTTAGAGGGAGTTCTCAGCCGTGTTCAGGATTATGGGATTAAAGAGAGCCTTAAATCCTACATATGTAGGAACAATTATTGGAAATTTAGTCCCTTAACGTTGGCATGCAGGTTCATGCATGCTTTGAGAGCCTCCAAGATGCATGGAAGGAGGCATGTGCATGTGTCTAGGAGGTTTTATCTATGAAATATCAATGGGACCCAGGGGCAGGTCAAGGGGATGACTATGATAGACTTCAGGCATCCTATAGCAGGTGTTCAAGGCCTATGTTATAGTTTCTGCTTTGATTTCACTTCCTTATGGTCACCAAGGAGGTTGAATCTATCGTGATGACCTCTCATCTCATGTTTACCCCAGTTGGCCAATTACTTTAGGTAGGTATGAGGGGAGTGGTATGTTACAATTGACTAGAACATATCTATATTCATTTCATGGTCATAACACCTTTTTTTTTGTAAAATGACACTTTCGGGTTGCAGTCACACACACTTCAATAGTTATACTTTCGGAATGTGCATAAAGTGGTGTATTGATGTATATTCATCTTCGAGAAAAAATTTGTAGGTTTTATCGATGCATTAGTATGTGTCGCACGTGATTTTATTTCTATAAATAATATTTCTAAGCACTTGACCAATCATCCAGACTTTGAAAAATTTCAGTTGCAAAATGATCTCATTAAGGCTAAGAGCACATGAAAGCACTCTTAAGACTTGATGGTACACCCTTCGTTGTTCAAAAGTGTGCCCTATGCCATCCTTGATAGTTGGGTGCGCTCCTGAAGCAAAAATCCCCTTCATTGTTTTGAACTGCACCCTTCAAAAACCAAGCCTTCCTTTGCACCCCTTCAACCTGAAGGAATGCGCGCTCCTTGGAAGTACTCCTTCAAATCAAAGAGATTCAACCTCATTGGGAGCACTCCTTCATCCCGAAGAGATGCATCCTCCTTGAGAGAACTCCTTCGACCCTGTTAGCCCCCCTATAAATTTTTGACGAGCAACTAGGGGGCTAAATTGTTTTTTAGCCTTCAAGGAATGCATTTCCTCCGAAAATACAGTCTCCTTGAAGCCTCTCTGTGTCTTTTATCCTTTGATTAAATCCCCCTCGCTGGTTCCCCTTTTCAAGCCTCTCTGTTGACTAAGAAATGCCCAAAGACCTCCTTCCCCCCTTTACTTTTCCCTCATTTAACCTTTTTTTTATCCCCCCCTTTTCCTCCCCTTCTATTTCCCCATTTACTCCTCAAATTCCCCCAAAATCCCCTTTAAAGTCCCCCCCCTAGCCTTTGCTTAGCCTTTCTTCCACTTTCCCCTTCTATCGTTTCCCTTTTAACCCCTCAAAACCCATCAAAACGGGCCCAAAACCCACTTTCCAATCATATTATAGGGCTTAGCCCCTTACCGCAAACCCCTTAACCACTTCCCCCACATGTGACCCCACGCCAGGACCAAGTGCTTAAGTCCGGCGCTTATCGCAATCGGAACCATCGGCGGGAGGCAAAACCCTTTGTAACTCAATGCAATCCCCGATGCGATTGATTATAACGTTAAGTCCCGCGATCCGTTCCGCACCATTGATCCGCTTCGATCGAACGGCCGAGCGCTAATCGCGAGCCCCCGGCCCATCGCAATCGGAACATGTAAGGCCCGCCCCCGCTTGAAACCCTCCGATTAAATCACATCCGTTCGTCTCCCCGCTCGATCCTATGGATATCGCTCAATCGCATTGCTCCCCCGATCGCAATCGCAACACTCATCGCGCACCTCCCGATTGAGATCCTCCGATTACATCGCGGCCCGTCCATCTCCCTTCCGATCCGACGGTCATCGCAACTCCCGATCCCCCGATCGCACCGACCCTCCGATCTCATCTACGACCGTCCATTCTTCCCCGGATCAACGGTTCATGTTTAATCGCACCTTCCTCCCGATCGCCGATCGCGAGCCTTCCCCTCCGCCTCCCCGATTAAATCCCGGCCGTCCGTCCGTTACATGATCCAACGGCTATCGCTCAATCGCTTATTTCCTCCGATCGCAAGTCCTTCCGTCTCCCTTCCGACTTAATCCCGACCGTTGATCGGTCCTCGGATCTAACGGTCATCGCTCAATCGCATTGCCCCGCTCAATCGCAATCGGAACTTTCAATGGTGCCGCCTCGATTGAGATGCTCCGATTACATCTCCACCGTCCGTTCCTCCCGGATCCGACGGTTTGGGTTTCGATCGCCCTCCGCCTCCGGTCGGCCCCACCTTCAACGCTCCGCCCCTTGTTTGTTGGTCATTTCCTTTGTAATTCGCCCAAACACTTAACGTTGGGGTTTTACACTATGAGCCCATTTCTCCGCTCCTCTCCACTTTGTTTCCACCGATTCTCCATTCGCCACCACCTTTCCACCGCCCCCCACTCGCATTTCTCCGCCACCACTGCCCAGGGTTCTCAACAGGGTTTATTTTATGATGCGAAACGAGCACGGAGAGGCCATTCCGAGCCGACGATGACGACGGTAAGCGGGATTTAAAAGGGGTTAATGACTATTGCTGATTTAATTAATGTTAACCTCGCAAGTCAAAGGATTGAAGCTCGGTTCGAAAACTAAGAGCGCACCAAACGACGCCATAAGCCCGTGCCACCAAACAACCGAGTACTCTTCTCCCGGGAGTACACCTTCTCGTAGAATTCTCCATGCTCCCTCGAGCCCATAAGCGATTACTTGCCCCGACAGAGCTTCCTAATGCTGTCAAGCGAGCATTAAAGAAGCATGGAAGGCCTTGCGGATCATTCCATCCGAGTCCATTTATTTCAAGCATGGCTAGCACAGAGCTCCGGACATCCGAAGGATTTCACGGAACACGGAGGTCAAAATCTGACCCTGACGGAGCCTCCAAACGAGTCTACGGGGTACATACGATGTGCATTACGCCATTAAGCGGTATGGGCGTGAACACTTCCGCCTCACTCGCCTTAATGTGATTCATTTATTGTATATCCCACCTCATTTGCTTCCTCTTCTCCTATAAAATATCCCCGAGAACATAATGTAAAGTTTTGTTGTTGCCTCTGCTGACGTATTCTTGTTAGAGGGATCCATTTTGATTGTCGAACGAGTTTCGGGAGAGAGTTGCAGAGTAGTTTGTATGTAATAAGTCGGGAGGAGAAGTCCGGGATCGTAACAACCATTGAGCTTATTGTACATGACTGGTTTTGCATCTATTAATCAAAGCACATTTCACGGGATCCTGGTCTATTGCTATTGGTGATGTTTTCTTACTCGTTCATTACATTTTCAGACTGTTTTCATGTTCTTCGATAGGCATCGGAATAATGGTATAGGATTCACCCTTGTTAGGTGCCCTATGCTTGTCTGCTCTCCCTACTTTTATGTTTTCTACTTTGTGCGTATCTAAGAGTAAACTCGTGGGGTTTAACCGATGCAAAGCGGATGTTATTGCTCGCTGGTTGATGTATGAACTTGGGGGTTTGCCTCTTAGATGTTTCTTTGTAATCTTATCTCTCGTTTTTTTTCCCTTGGAGTTGCTAAAGCGGACTGGAGTTAAATGACCTGCGGTCCGATCTATAAGTCGCCCCTTTGTCCACTTTTGAGAGCTCGCCTTAGAGTATGTCCAAGCGGTCCGGAGTTAAATGACCTCCGACTCGATCTATAGACAGAAATTGGTTGCTTTCCTTCTTTCACTTTCCTCCTTAATGTTCCACCCCATAATCTATCTAAAAAGATCCTTTAGTGTAGATGACTTGCCCTTTGGAAGCCTTGGCTAGTGGATGCAAGTAATTTTCCTATCATGACTCCATAGCCCAATGGATGGCACTGGTCCCCGGGCCCATCCTCCTTCTGTCGAAGCCTCCTGCTTTGTTTTGTTTCTTTCCTCTCATCACTTTCCCGAGTCTATGATCTCCTAACCAACCCGGTGACCCTTCAACCAAATCATTTAAAACCCCTCTTTGTGCTTCATAACTAGCCTAACATCTTATTTTTGAGCTTCAAGGATACATCATTCTTTGCTCTATTTGGAGAGATCCCTCTCCGGGTCCGAGAGGGCTAGATCCTAGGGGCCCCCAAAGTGGTTTCGATGTTGTCTCATCTTTTGGTCTTGCCAATCGGCCAAAACATGGGAACCCCAACATAATGGCGACTCCACTGGGGGAAGAATCCGAGAGTCAAGAACTGCTAATAGTTGGTCTATTTCCCATTGTCGTCACCAACATAATGGCGACTCCACTGGGGAACTCGAACCCGCATTATCTCTAGATTGGCTTTTCATTGCCGATGGTGGACGAGCATCTAGCTCCAAACGATCATAATCATCTACCCGGCGACTCCACACTCCCTATGATCCAAAGACCAAATGACTCCACCTGGAGAAGAACACCGAACTGGCCGAGAAGAGTTAGTAGCCTTCTTCGCATAAGCACGAATCCAAGCATGGACGGGGGATGCAAAGTACAATGCTTTGTATAATAAAGCATGCAGAATAACGAAGTGCTTACCAAAATGCCGGAGACGCGAGATGGCCAATATGAATGCAAATGATGACTATTTAGAGCAGCCCCATGTCTCCTTCGGAGCAAGAACAAACTCAAGATTTAGAAAATGAGCGAGGACTCCGTATGATGCTCAAGAATCCGTAGAAGATGAAGAGGAAAGTGATCATGAATTTCTCGATTGCTTACATATGCCTTGTGTTACGTCGACCAAAGAATATCGGGACCTATTAGCAAAGGGTCGATAGGGAAAGTTGCCTTGAGGAAGCAGACGACTACATGGAAGAGGCGAGAATCTAATATGGAAGAAGAGGTTCAAAAAGACGTCCCACCTCCCGGTCGGCTAATGCAAGAGAGAGAGATTGCTCGTGCTTCGTCCATAATGAAAGAGAAATCCCTCTTTTGACGAAGAAGAGATTGATCGGATATTAAACCCGACGGTCGCCCTCTGAAACCTTCTACGGAACACAAGCTCTCGCTCGACCCATTTTATGAGTTTGATGATTCGAGTTTGAAGACTCCTCGTGGATCGAATGAAGAAAGACTTGTCGTGCGCCCTGAATGGTCGACTTGGTCGAGTCCGCCTATTTATGACAACGATGGCGAGAGCTATGATAGAATAATAGCATATGAAGATCCTTTGAATCTTCATTCCGCCCTACCACGATTATTGGTGAGAATGGACGCTGAGCAGCTTTTCCTTTCAAAAGAAGAGGAGGAAAGCGAAGAAGAGGTTCTTGAGCACGATGAAAGCAAGGAGCTTACTCTTGAAGAAGAGGAAGCAAAGGAATACGCCCGCTCAAGAACACATGGACCTTTTCACGAGCACCGCACCTCGGAGCACAACATATCGGAGCTCCGAGAGGACTCAACCCCAATATACGATGAGTCCTCCGAGTTCGGGAGATGAGGGAGATTCTCCCTCTCAAGAGAGTCTTCTTCCGGGATCCAGTGGAAGGAGAAGAGATCCTAGTCGAAAGCTCGACCTGCCCGGGACATTCATAGCCGAGTACCTTTTCATGATCCTTATGCACATTTCTGCATACGTTGGGAGAAGGATCAAAGGTCTTGCTCGACGGCATGTTACGAGACACAAAGAAATTTTTTTCAAAGCTGCTTGTTTTTGAACAAAAGAAGTGGGAGCTGCCCTGCCTATCCAAAGCATGCTCAAGGAGTTGATCAAGAAGGACCGACCATGGGATCACTTGGTGGGATGGTTACATTGGAAGACAATGTTTGTAAGTTAGACTCTGTAAATATGTCGATAGAGTAGGGTAGGTAGGAAAAGCTCAATAAAGCTCGGTACATGAGCAAGTAGATTAGTTGTTTCATTTTCTATCCTAGAATGTAGAGAAGAAACCCTGCTAGACGAGTCTAATCCTAGCAGGTAGTAGTATAGGTAGAGAAACATGTGAGACCAACGAGTCTAATCTGGGTCTCATGGAGTAATAAGGGGTAGAAGTAGAATAGGTTTATTTTTTTCTGTTTGTAAAACTTAATGATGTAAAGGTGCTGAAAGTCCAAATGCACCCAAGAAGAAAATTATAGGACTGTAGTGTGGGTAGGTAGTTGTTTGGAAGAATTGTACCGCTGATATGTTGTCTTCATAGTTTGTGGCGACTCGATCAAGAAAAGAAAAGGATGGTTTCAAGCGACAGGGCATCCGGCCTACACCAAGAGATCGTTTTTCTAGTTTCTTGGCTCCTTCAAGAAGAAGCCATCCCCATGTGGAGCCACCGTTAGCCCCCCCTATAAATTTTTGACGAGCAACTAGGGGGGCTAAATTGTTTTTTAGCCTTCAAGGAATGCATTTCCTCAGAAAATACGATCTCCTTGAAGCCTCTCTCGTGTCTTTTATCCTTTGATTAAATCCCCTCTCACTGGTTCCCCTTTTCAAGCCTCTCTGTTGACTAAGAAATGCCCAAAGACCTCCTTCCCCCCTTTACTTTTCCCTCATTTAACCTTTTTTTTATCCCCCCCTTTTCCTCCCCTTCTATTTCCCCATTTACTCCTCAAATTCCCCCAAAATCCCCTTTAAACTCCCCCCCTAGCCTTTGCTTAGCCTTTCTTCCACTTTCCCCTTCTATCGTTTCCCTTTTAACCCCTCAAAACCCATCAAAACGGGCCCAAAACCCACTTTCCAATCATATTATAGGGCTTAGCCCCTTACCACAAACCCCTTAACCACTTCCCCACATGTGACCCCACGCCAGGACCAAGTGCTTAAGTCCCGGCGCTTATCGCAATCGGAACCATCGGCGGGAGGCAAAACCCTTTGTAACTCAATGCAATCCCCGATGCGATTGATTATAACGTTAAGTCCCGCGATCCGTTCACGCACCGTTGATGCCGCTCGATCGAACGGGCTGAGCGCTAATCGCAGGCCCCCGGCCCATCGCAATCGGAACATGTAAGGCCTGCCCCCCGATTGAAACCCTCCGATTAAATCACAGCCGTTCGTCTCCCCGCCGATCTTATGGCTATCGCTCAATCCCATTGCTCCCCCGATCGCAATCGCAACACTCATCGCGCACCTCCCGATTGAGATCCTCCGATTACATTGCAGCCGTCCATCTCCCTTCTGATCCGACGGTCATCGCAACTCCCGATCCCCCGATCGCACTGACCCTCCGATCTCATCCTGACCATCCATTCTTCCCGCAGATCAACGGTTCACGTTAATCGCACCTTCCTCCCGATCATTGATCGCAGCCTTCCTCTCGCCTCCCGATTAAATCCTGCGCCGTCCGTCCCGTTACATGATCCAACGGCTATCGCTCAATCGCTTATTTCCTCCGATCGCAAGTCCTTCCGTCTCCCTTCCGACTTAATCCCGACCGTTGATCGGTCCTCGGATCTAACGGTCATCGCTCAATCGCATTGCCCCGCTCAATCGCAATCGGAACTTTCAATGGTGCCGCCCTCGATTGAGATGCTCGATTACATCTCCGCCGTCCGTTCCTCCCGGATCCGACGGTTTTGGGGTTTAATCGCCCTCCGCCTCCGTCGGCCCCACCTTCGATGCTCGCCCCTTGTTTGTTGTTCATTTCCTTTGTAATTCGCCCCAAACACTTAACGTTGGGGTTTTACACTATGAGCCCATTTCTCCGCTCCTCTCCGTTGTTTCCACTAATTCTCCATTCTCGCCACCACCTTTCCACCGCCCCCCACCGCATTTCTCCGCCACCACCGCTGAGTTCTCAACAGGGTTTATTTTATGATGCGAAAACAAGCACAGAGAGGCCATTCCAGCCGGCCGGCGAGGCAGACAGGTGGATTTAAAAGGGGGTTAATGACTATTGCTGATTTAATTAATGTTAACCTCGCAAGTCAAAGGATTGAAGCTCGGTTCGAAAACTAAGAGCGCACCGAAAGACGCCATAATCGCGCCACCAAACAACAGAGTACTCTTCTCCGTAAGTACACCTTCCCGCGAGTTCTCCATGCTCCCTCGAGCCCATAAGCGCTACTTTGCCCCGACAGAGCTTCCTAATACCGTCAAGCAGCATTAAAGAAGCATGGAAGGCCTTGCGGATCATTCCATCCGAGTCCCATTTATTTCAGCATGGCTAGCACGAGCTCCGGACATCCGAAGGATTTCACGGAACACCGGAGGTCAAAATCGACTCGACGTGAGCCTCCAAACGATCTACGAGGTACATACGGTGCGTATTCTGCCATTAGCGAGTATGGGCGTGAACACTTCCGCCTCACCGCCTTAATGTGATTCATTTATTGAATATCCCACCTCCGTTGCTTCCTCTTCTCCTATAAAATATCCCCGAGAACATAATGTAAAGTTTTGTTGTTGCCTTACTTTGGGGCGTATTCTTTGTTAGAGGGATCCATTTTGATTGTCGTAACAGTTTCGGGAGAGAGTTGCGAGTAGTTTGTATGTAATAGGTCGGGAGGAGAAGTCCGGATCGTAACAACCATTGAGCTTATTGTACATGACTGGTTTTGCATCTATTAATCAAAGCACATTTCACAGGGGATCCTGGTCTATTGCTATTGGTGATGTTTTCTTACTCTGTTCATTACATTTTCGAGGGCTCGTTTCATGTTCTTCGATAGGCATCGAATAATGGTATAGGATTCACCCTTGTTAGGTGCCCTATGCTTTCGTCTGCTCTCCCTACTTTTATGTTTTCTACTTTGTGCGTATCTAAGAGTAAACTCGTGGGGTTTAACCGATGCGTGCGGATGTTATTGCTCGTCGGCGATGTATGAACTTGGGGGTTTGCCTCTTAGATGTTTCTTTGTAATCTTATCTCTGTTTTTTTTCCTTGGAGTTGCTAAAGCGACACTGGAGTTAAATGACCTGCGGTCCGATCTATAAAGTCGCCCCTTTGTCCACTTTTGAGAGCCGCTTAGAGTATGTCCAAGCGTGTCCGGAGTTAAATGACCTCCGACTCCGATCTATAGACGAGAAATTGGTTGCTTTCCTTCTTTCACTTTCCTCCTTAATGTTCCACCCCATAATCTATCTAAAAAGATCCTTTAGTGTAGATGACTTGCCCTTTGGAAGCCTTGGCTAGTGGATGCAAGTAATTTTCCTATCATGACTCCATAGCCCAATGGATGGCACGGTCCCGGGCCCATCCTCCTTGCTTTCAAGCCTCCTGCTCGTTTTGTTTCTTTCCTCTCATCACTTTCCCGATCTATGATCTCCTAACCAACCCGACGACCCTTCAACCAAATCATTTAAAACCCCTCTTTGTGCTTCATAACTAGCCTAACATCTTATTTTGAGCTTCAAGGATACATCATTCTTTGCTCTATTTGGAGAGATCCCTCTCCGGGGTCCAGAGAGGGCTAGATCCTAGGGCCCCCAAAGTGGTTATGATGTTGTCTCATCTTTTGGTCTTGCCAATCCGGCCAAAACATGGGAACCCCAACAGACCCAAAGGAATGCACCCTCCTAGAGCGCATGAGCACACCCCGAAGGCCGTAATATCTACCCTTCGACCTTCCACAATGTGCCATGTGCCCTCTTGACCCTTCGTGCACATGAGTTCACTTCGAAGGCATGAAGCATCATCGTTCGGCCTTTAGACTTGTGCCGGGTGCCCTATTTGATCTCTTAAGCACATGCACGTACTTTGACAACATGAAGCTTCATCCTTCAACCTTCGAACTTATGCCATGTGCCCTCATTGGTTTCCTTTGAGAGCACTCCTTAGACTCATAGAGATGCACCCTATTTGAGAGAACTCCATCGACCCGAAGAGATGCCCTCTCTTTGAGAACACTCCTTCGACCCTGAAGAGATGCACCCTCCTTGAGAGAACTCCTTCTACCCAAAGGAATGTACCCTATTTCTCTCCCTTGAGAGCACATTGCACTTGGGAAGATTGAATTCTTCTCCTTCATCCTTTAGACTTGCGCCATGTGCATTGCCTTGACTTTCTCCCTCTCTTTAGTGCATGAGCGCATGCTGAAAGCCACGAAGCCTTTTCCCTTCAACCCTTCAACCTTTCAAAGTGTTCCCATGTCCCGAGAATCCCCTTTGACCTTTTTGAGTGCACCGAAAAGGAATAAACAAAAAAATATGCATAAAACATGGTATATTAGGAGATTTTCAATTTTATAGTTGCCTAAAATGGGTAATTGCGAAAATAGGTATTCCACGAACCTCATGGCAAGCACACATGATTAAGATCGGGAAAAGAGGATAAACAAAGGAAGCATGAAAATAACCATGAACACACTTGAAACTTGATGATCGAAGCATCCCAAAGACTCCAAGATTGAAGACCCTTTGGATGGTGAAAGTGCCATGTTTCAAAGATTAAAAAAATAGCAAATATAGAGTTGCAGCTTTGTGCCACCACTAGAGAAATTCCATGTCATTAGTCACTATCGATCCTAGTCATAAAAGATATTGATATGTCAATTCTCATAATATGATGATGTGGAGGTCATGACGCATTATTGTAATAATTGTAAAAGACAAATAAGTGAAAATCCAAGAGTCACATGTGGAGCATGAAGAGTCACATAGTCATATATGGAAAAAAGATTGTATAGAGGTCCACAAGTCATTTAAAAGTTGTAGAATTGTTTAGAAGTCCAAAGGACACACTACGAGTCCATGAGTCATAGGGTAATTAAAGAGTCATGAGGATATGAAAGGTCATTCCTCTTGTTATAAAAAGAAACCTCATAACTCAAACAAAAGTCTTTTTGGAGGCTTAATCTTTTGAGATATTGACTTCTCTACTTGGAATAGGAGAGAAAACTATTATTTGGAGAAGCAAGAAGTGACTTAAAGTTCAACTATTGGAACTAGTGTTCACCATTGTAATTGGTGTACTTGGGTATTTCACCTTATAATTGAAGCTCTATCAACCAACACATTTTCGTGCATGTATTACAAATGTTTTAGGACTATTCTTGAGACATTTATGGTATATGTTTTGTTCTTATGTACTAGAGAAATTGAACTATTCCGATGGCTTCGATACTTATCTTGTTGAATGTGTGTTATATTTGCCTTAATATCATCGTGTGAACTATTTCTCTAATGAATGTTTGCATGCCCTTGTGTGCCTCTTCTAGGACAATATTATTAATTTCCTCTTAGAGACTCACTTTTTTTGTCTCCCCCTCATGAAGGTTTCCTTTTACATCCTCGCAATTGGTGCTTCACAACGTCATCTTACTTAATTATTCAAGTTTGATGTATAAAATATATTGTATTATCTGTTGAAACCAAGGTGAACCTTTGTGTTATGGAAACCGGTTTGATCCTTCGGATGGTGCTCCTACCCCAAATGGTGTGAGGTATCATTAGGAATTGACATCAAGGAGACCCCCCTGTATGTCGACAATATCCAACACCATCAACAAGACTATATAAATAATTTTACCTCTTCCTCCAAAGGGAAATTCATATCATCCATAAACCAATTATTATTTTTCTCACCAAGCAAAGAAGATAAGGAATAAGGAAGGATGAATCGACCAAAAGAAGACTCTCTCTCTCTCTCTCTCTCTCTCTCTCTCTCTCTCTACGTGTGATATTCTCTCTACTCGCTATTGATAAAGCTATAGGACCAAAAATTTTGGGTGAAAAAGCACATCGAATTTATTCCCTAACGAGATCATATTAATCAAAGGTTGTTGGGTAAACTTATGACTTGAATAGGAGGAAATCGGACTGAGGTTTTACCAAGTCTAATTTGTTGTTCAGTTTGAAATTTTGGTTGAATTGATGATTTAGTCATGCCTCTTATTAAACTAAAGAATTTATGTAAGGAAAAGGTTGTTCGATTTTCCCCCCATGTGGGTTTTCTAAGGGAAAATTATTTTGTTCTCAATTTAGTAGTATCTTTAAGATCCTACTCTGTTTATTTTTTGAAGCTCCTATGTGTAATTTCTTAATGGTTAATGTGAATATGAAAGAATATAAAGTTAATACCACTAGAAGTAATTATTGGATAGAATACCTATGAACATTCAACATGTGTGTGCATGGAAATACATGTGTAGAAGAAGTGTGGTGTGATTGGTGAAGCTTGAAGTTGGACGATTCTAAAAAGGTATGCTTTTTGTGTAAGTGAAGCAACAAGGAATTACTATGATCGTGTGTCATGTTTTTATTTTTTTTTGGAGCTTTCAAATTGAGATCATAATATTTAGGCATTAAAATTACTCTTGTTGTGTTAAACAAAATTATTTCCTCAATCCACATGTCAACATCAACAATATGTGGCCTACTTGTTAAAGCTTTTATTGGTTGATGTTGATAGATCAATCACCAATTCCTAGAGCTATACATTGGACAAGTTCAATAATGAATGTAATATGCATAGAAGTTTTTTTTTGTTGAGATATTTTCTCAAGTTAGTGGAACTTAGGTAAATACATTTCATGGTTGTTGTTAAAGGTTCAAAAGTTTTATTTAAAAGGGTGGATATATTAACTTCTAGTTTTACTTGAAAAGGTGGATATATTAAATTATTTGGAGTAATGTCATGATTAAATTGCTTGAAAATTTTAGTTTTGAGAGAAATTTATCTAAAGACATTTTATCATTTTAATTCCATGCTTCATTTGGAATCATTCAAGTGGACCTCGAATTCAAGTGGTATTGAATGCAATTTTGTTGTGTGGTAAAAGGTCTCTCTCGAATATGATATTGGTATGTGTCTTTGTTTTTAGACCCATTTGGTTCCATAAGAGGGATAACTATTTTCTCATGTATCTTCAAGAGCTACCCTTTTGCTGATCCATTTTTTCACAAGACTATTTGGAATCATTTTTTAGTCATATAGTTTTTTTTGGGTCGAAGAATTATTTGGAAAATAGAATGGTTTCATTGATAACCCCGAGTATCGGGAAGCTGGGTGTCTACTTGACAAGATCTTGTGATTGAAGAGTTGCTATTTGATCACAAGGAAGGGCATAACGAGTTGAATAAGGAACTTATTTTTTGAAGATCCAAATGATGGCCAAGGAAAAAAACATGTAATGGGAGCATAGAAAAGACAAAAAGGAAACTAGATTTTGTTGAAGGGAACTAAAAATTCTTATCCAAGGTAATCGTCATCTCAAAATTTCTCATCTCGGATCTCCAAAGTACCTTATAGGGGGACAATAAAATTCATACTATACATCCTCAATGGCCTAAAGAATAGGCCACGATGGGGTAGCCACAAGGAGAACATAAAAGTAGATAAAAAACTTCTTTGGTGGAAATAATATCATGCTCTAATCGACTCTCAAAGTAGTGATAAAAAAAATTCTCTAAGTAAGCTTGAAATCTCATATCAAGATAATGCATATCATGGGTCTCACAATGTGTCATCATCTAACACTAAAAGAAAGGAATGCCATGACTTTCAATGAATGTGCTCCAAGCTAAATAATTCATTTCTCCATTAAGGGAGTGTGTTAGCATAATAATAGAGAAATTTTTTAAAAATACTATTTAAAATTTGTTATGTATTTGTTGAGATTATTTTTTTTAGGTTTTCAGATTGTATTATTTACAAATTCATTCAAAATACTAAACTACATTATAATTATATAGATGTATTCAAACATTGACTTTTTTGAATGTGATAAAGTGTAGGAAGCTTATCCGATGTGAGTGGTGTCTTACCTAAGAGCCGCATCAAGCCATCTTTCCAAATATTTTGTCTTCCATATCTTCTATCTATTAAGATTCATTTGGTCGTATAATTAAAATAATAATTCATATTTGTAAACATTGTATTTCATGGATTTATATTTAAATTTAATTAATGAATATATAAAAAATTTAATACTTATAACAAAAAAAATTTCTAAGATATCTCTCTCACTATATAACTAATGTTATGCATGCCACATAAAAAAAAGATATAAGCTAAAAAAATTACAAAACATGTCAAAGTCATATATTTGTAACTATATGTATCAAGTTTTAAACAAATTAAAAAATAAAAATATTTCTATATATAGATATGTGAAGTTTATATATATATATATATATATATATATATATATATATATATATACTCCATATATATGGGCTCCGATAGGAATCGGATCTCTCAAGGTGAAAACCTTTCGTCAATTTTTGCACTCAAAAAGACATTTTGAGAATTTTGATTCCTCTTAATAATTGGTAGATCTAGAGTTAAGATAGATCTATGTTGGTTTAGTATAAAATTACAAATTATAATGAACTATAAATTGGTAAAATTAAAAACTTGAAAATCCTAATTTAAAGAAGCATGCATTCAATTAAATTTAGTCTTATTTGAATTGGATAGGTTAAAATTAAAGTTTAAAATGTGAAGAATGGAAGTTTTCAATGTACAAATTCGAATTTCAAAATTTTACATTTAAATTTTGAAAATGCAAAATTAAAGTTTGAAAATATAAAACAAGATTAAAATAAAATGTTAAAAAAACAAATTTGTACATTATAATTTTTTTCCTTCTCTATTGAATTTCATAGATGAATTCTCTAATAGTTAAGCATAAACAAATTCACTATACAATAGAAATAAAAAATGCACAACACATGAATCTTATATATCAAAATAATAATTTCATTTGAAAATTTTTGAAATTCTCATTTAGATAACATTTTTTTTTGTTATTTAGTTAAATATATATTAATATTTAAAAAAAGTTATAAACAAATTCTTTTGCCCCTATTCTCTAATAAAATAAAACAAGGCATTAAAGATTTCAAACTAGATGGAGTTAGGCCATTTGAGATTATTAGAAGTGTTATAAATAACAAAAACTTATAGTTGATTCCTTATTTCTATGATTTTTTTTATAAATAACATGAGTATATATCTAATATATGCCTTACCTAGACTTATTTTTTTTATCAAAGAGATCCTTGTCAAGACTAATGCATGGATTGGTTACCCCTTGAAACTTAAAAATTAGCTAAAATTAAAGAGTAATTTATAAATATTGAGGATATCAATGCAAGACACCAAACAAGAGTCCCACTAAGAAAATCCAATACCTAAAAGCAACACAATTCACGAGGATATGAAATAAGGTCATTTGAAGGTTCACATGGGAGTGATGGGCATAATTCCAACTAGTGAATGTCCAAGACACAATCATAGTAACTTCATACAAATTAATGATCGAGGTAATGTCCAATATGAATATGGGAAACAAGGCAATTGAGACTAGGATTACACGTACCACAACCACTTTCTTCTTAAACCTATTATCATGAATGGAATAGTCATGAGTCAAGATTCTATACTGAGTAGAGACAAGACTTTGTCATATGATTGAAACTCTAGGAAAGTGTCATTATTCTAAGTAATATGCTAATTCCACCAAAGAACCCTATTAAGCATCCACCCAACACTCAAATTCCAGATGATAATCTCAACACTTGAATTATTTTGAATAAGTCCTTTATGACAATGTTAGAGGATTTTTTCCGTGGAAGTACTCTCTACTATTCACATTTTAGCACTTTAATCAAATCGAGTTGCTTTGAAGAGTTTATCGTTTGTCAATAGTAGTAAAGTGGAACTCCAAGTATGTTCATAGGACTCAAGGATGTTGAAAAGTAAATAAAACAATAAATAAACACAATCAATTATACTTTTCGATATAATTCGTTAAATTCTTTCAATTCAAATAAGATCAGTGTTGGCCACTTAATCTTCTAATTGTTGGTGTGAAAGTTGAACAGTCTTAAGGAGCTCAAGAAACCATTGGAATTATTGGAAATATGAAACATATCACCATATTTGTATAGATATATATCATTGTGAATAATATATGCAGATTGATCTTTCATATCTCTTGCCTTTATCATTGTTTTGTTTAACCTGAGTAATAAGTCCTAATTTACTATTATGCTTTGTAAATCCTGCAGTTTTCTCTTCTATGTCCTCCATCCGAGTCATTATTCTTTGTATTGTCTTTTCTGGTCAACTCTTAAATTAAAA
This sequence comes from Pinus albicaulis, assembly GCA_034641835.2. NCBI lineage: Eukaryota > Viridiplantae > Streptophyta > Pinopsida > Pinales > Pinaceae > Pinus > Pinus albicaulis. The sequence goes on from CM076575.1 coordinate 367,219,265, forward strand.
GCCTAACTGAATGCATTGGTTCATTCTTACCGCTCTACATTGAAGCATTTAAACTCTATGTGTTGGTATTGAAGTGGTTACTTGGAAATGAAGTGTGGAAAGAATATTTTTCAATTGTTATTAAGATTTTTTGGTGAAAATCACATCAAAACAGATTTGGTCGACGCGTTGTGTGGTTCATCATCAAGACAAGATGAAAAATCTGATCAAGAAACCTCTTTAAATAGAAAGTAAAGCTCTCACTAGCCGTTTGTAAAATAACGTGCTAGTTTGAGTCAAACTAGCCGTTATTTTACAAACTAATCTGATCAAGAAACCTCTTTAAATAGAAAGTAAAGCTCTCACTAGCCATTTGTAAAATAACGGCTAGTTTGACTCAAACTAGCCGATATTTTACAAACGCTAGTGAGAGCTTTACTTTCTATTTTAGGTTTTCTTGATCAGATTTTTCATCATGTCCTAATCATGAACCACACTGGCTGGTTCCAAAAGCATCGACCAAATCTGTTTTGATGTGATTTTCACCAAAACATCTCAATAACAATTTATGGATCACAGAAGCAAAATTCCTAACAATATTTTTTCAAATTTGAATATTTTTGTTCAAACTCTCGCATTCAATCTCAACCTGAAACTCGCAGGAAGCGTCGGATACTTTGTTGTTTTGCAAGCACCGATGCTCTTCTAATTCTTTTAGTCATCATATTCGTGATTCTTGCGCTCATGGTTTTTCAAGGCACAAGATCCCAAGGTGACTGTGAATTTAGTGGCCATCGAACACTTTGAGTTCAAGTTCGACGCCACGTAGCTCAAGATCGACTTCAATGTTAACCTCGATCTGAATCTATCTATTGAGAATCCAAACAGGGAGAGCTTCAAATTCAGAAACATTTCCACACACATAATGTTACAATCAGCGAAGGCTTTGGAGCACAGAGCGTTACAGTCAATGGAGAATATGAACGATCCCTCGGCAAAGGTAGATATGAGAAACTTTGGTGTGTCAGTTCGAAATAGAATGCAGAGTGATTCATAGTACGTACATCAGATTGATGGTATGAAAAGTGCGTTGAATTTATGATTTTTTGGATTGTTGTGTTGGTTAAAAGTTGGTATTATGGAATGCATATGGACGATGTGACAAAATACGTTTGATATGATTGTTGCATAGCATTGGTGAATGGAGGATAGGTTTTTAAGGTCCTGGCATGTACATTCAAGTATCTTATTGCTATAACTTCCTTTTGAATGTCGTGTGGTGCATTATAGACTAGAACATAAAATATCCACCGACATTACGTTATTGAATTTTTCAAATGCAGGAATATTGGTTGAAGTGCAGTATAGAAACTGTTGAACTTGATCTTGTTTGGTTTATGAATATCCGTTGCATGAAATTTATTGGAAAGAGAGTACATGTGTTATTTTGTTGTGAATCAGGATTTGGAGGATGAAATGAAGGATGTTGGATTGTTTTTTTTATCATTCACTCTACAAAAAGGTGATCAAATCCTTGGAATTTTGGCACAGGTCTGTTACAATACCACATGTTTGCATATAGTGAAGATATAGCAACTGTTGTGATGGGGATATTTATAAGCTTCAAAGTACACTTGTTAGAGAGCTAATAATACCCTTACAGGAGTTGTATCTAGTTCTCAATGATGGTATAAAAGGCGTGAAGAGAACCTTAGTTGTTCGGAAGGTTTTGAAGAAGGTGGGCACCGTTGGGTGTCGTGGAAAGGTGAAGAAAAGCCATAAAATTTATGTCGGTGTGGAGATTTCTTGTGTTGACACATTGAATTCATGCATATCTTTCACTTTGGTTTTCTCGTAACTCATTCAAAACGCGTCGACCTCGTTCTTTTGCATGTGATTACTACGAAAGAATTTCTACAAATTTATATTATGGATCACGAAGCTTAGATTCCAAAAATTAATACTCGACTTGTTTCTTGTTTTGGGTCTCATCGCTTGGGAATCGACAATATACTTTTCCTTCTATATGAATGCAACCAACCATTGTTTATGCGTGTGAATTATTCAATAGTTTTTTTGGTGAGATTTATTGCCATCACCATTCTGTAAGAGAAACAGGGATCGCATGAACGGATCATTCTCTTCTTGTGCATCGGTTTCATCCTTTTTTAGTAAAATCTAAATCCAGAAAGCTCTTTCAGCGGTGATCCTTTAATCACCCTATTTGAGTCTTTTATGTGGTGATTTTGATTATTTTACAAATTTGGGGTGTCTTAATAGGAGTTGAGAATCCTACATTTTTATATGTTTCATTCTCATTTGCTTTTGAGCTCCATGTAAGCCATGCTTGATCTCTATGAGAGAGAGTGTAGCATCTACTATATTTGTATAACGGACGACTCAAAACATTTGTTTAGCTTGATTGGTTGAGTAAATGACTAGAATTAATGAGTTATTAGAGATTCTAGATTCTCTAATACACTCTATTGTTGGCAACATGGTCAAAAAACGATGAAATTTTCTCTGACTGATAATCAAATATGTTTACACAATGCACAAGATAAATTTGATTTTTTTTCTTAGCTCGAGACAAATCTACAACAACGTAAGAATTATTTTGAACTATTTTTTTTGCTCAAACTATCCATTGTTATAGATTGATACGGTCTGTGATCAACGGCAAGAATATAAAGTTGAGGTTTGTTCACATTCAATGCCTAGTTCAATAGCGATTTGCATGCAAGTGTCAAAATTTAGCGTGCACTTCCCAAGCTAATCATCGAGACCTTGGGAAGAGCTTATCGGCGACAAAAACATAACGACCCTTGGATATGACAAGGTGGTGTCCTTTCATATTCCATACTATTCCAATCCAATTCAATTTCCAAGTGTTGGATTTATTCATGATGGTCCACCTTCAGATGTTCCTAATTCTGCTCCTCTTTCACAACAACAACAACGGAATGTTAAATGCCAACATTGTGATTGAAGTTTCCCATATGAAGGATCATTATTTTGATATTCCTCTATGTAATAATTTTCATAAAACTCCTCATTCTTCAAACATATGCTTCAAAAACAAACATCCTGCAAGAACAAAGATTCATATTGGATGGATCGCTTCTTGGAAATGGGATTCAACAACCAAGAAGATATTTCGATCATATGTTATAATTTATTCTATAGTATTAAAAAGTCTTGTAAGTTGTGTTTTCTCCATATTTTAACCATGTATTTGACGTGGGAAGTGATGGTCATATACAAGTTTCAAAGCCACATTAAGTGAGCACGAGCCACAACCTACCATACTAGATTAAGAGTTGTAGCTAGCAAAAAAGATGCCCTCGAGCATGCCTTTGGTTGGTGGTCAACCTTCAACCATCTATGTGGGGTGAAACCTCCCTTTTTAAAGTTGAGCTTCACCCTCCTCAAATAATTTGGGGACACTTCATCTAGCGAGAGACTTCAGATTCTTGCTAGTTTTGGAAGAGTTCTAAGAATTACATTAAGCATTCCAAAGTTTGTGGTCATCCTTAAACAACCGTAGGTTGAGACCTCCCCTTTTCAAGTTGAGGTTCTACATTTCTTATGCGAGTTGTAGACCTCCCTTTTCGAGTTGATGTTCTCCCTTTCTTATGCAACTTTATACCTCCCTTTTTCCCAGACTTGAAGGTTTCCCTATTGAACGCATTAGGAGCACTTCCTCTAGGCCGAAGAACTCAACTTCTTTCCATATTTGGAAGAGTTTTGGGAACCTGCACTAAGTGTTCCTCTGATAGTGGTCTTCCTTAAACCACCCTCTTATACCAACATCTCGGAGAGCACATTCACCCTAGTGTTTCCATGCATTTTTGCAAATTTTTTTATTACATCTCTCTTCTTGGATTCATACATACCCCTTCCTATTAATGGGGCGAATGTTGGACACCTAATCCTCTAAGGGTTAGTGTGGAAGTTGAATAGTCTTACGGAGTCAAAGAGACCACTTTGAATATGAAACTAAGGGTCATTGTATTTGTATAAATCTGTATCATTGTGAATAATAGATGCATTCAAGGCCGATCTTTCATATCTCATGTCTTCGCCATTGTTGTTTTTAATAATGAGGATATCACTTTATGTGAATATAATGTAACTTTTCTTTTCATATTTTCAACACGTAACCTACGAAGAATTTGGAAAATGGAAATTGTGGGACCGTGTTTCTCGAATTTTAGAATCATTGTTAGGGGGTCCACATTACCAATGGGTTGGTTGAAGTAGTTTCATACATCATGTGTGGTGAACAATAGGTCAAGTGACTTAGTGGACAAGTTAGTGGCCGCAATTGAGGTACATAAGCATGGGGGAATAAATAATGATAACATGGAAACTTGCATGGATGGTTAATGTGGCATTACACATCGATGTGGCATTATGATGATGCCATCATAATGTGATATTGCTAAGATGAAGAAAGTTGGTGGGCCCAATCAAACACTTGGAACACTTGAGTGAGTCGATAAATGATTGGGTTGATATACCTAAATAAAATATTCCAAGATGATGTGGAATGGGCCCATTAGGCTATCAAACCAGTGGACCACTATCATAGAAATGCAAAGAATGGGATATGGTACAATCGGGTTGGAGAGGACCGCACTAGATCTCATGCCTTTAGATCTTAGGTGTTTTCAACTTAGATTGAAATAGAAGGGAGGTTGAGGGAACTCAATGTCGGATGAACGATCATCAAAGTTAGGTATGTTGACGGGTGGGATGGGATTTATAGCCTCTCCCTTACCAGGTGTTCTCTAGGTGAAGTTTTCTTGAATCTCTTTTTTCCACCAAATGCACACCTTAATCTACCTCGTTCATGCAACACCTTGTATTTCACAAGAACAAAAAAATTGAATATACTAAATGATGAGAAAAATAACAAATAGCTGAGAATTGCACTTTGTAATGAACCAGGACATAGTCCCAAAAGAAACTAAATAAATATTCATAGACTACAAAATAAAAATTATAGAACCACTAAGAAGCCACTTCGAACAAAGATACACAAAATTCAAATAGAGACAAAAATACGTAAATTGTTATACTAACCAACAATAACGAGAAAATAGTAAAAATACCTAGAAAAAATACAACAATAGTGATCAAATTAAACTGAAGCATAAAAGCATTCCAACTTACCTCATTATCAAGTTGGGAAACAAGTAACTAGCATATTATCAGATTTTTCCAAATAACTAACATTTAATTCCCATGGGTAACATATATCTACATACCTCTCTTTAATTCGTTGTCAAGCTATACCCTACATCAATTTAGATCACCACTCGATTTATTTGTTTCCATACTCCGGTCTAAAAAATTATTTTCCCCATATTTCCATAAACCAAAAAAATATTTCCTTAATTTTAAAATATTTTCCTAATATAATTTTCTTATTTCTCTATTTCCATCTTCGATTAATATAAGAATTTATTCAAAGAATTGAGACGTAATTAGAGATCGTTTCAATTCTTAGTAAAATTTAATCTAACACATTGTGTAACAATTACTACTTTGATATCATTAAGTAGTCTTTTCAACATTTATTTAGTGAATTCATGCATAAGCATCGCTCTCCAACAAGTATTTGTTGTAGTAGATTGAAAGGATATGTGTAAGAATGATGTGTGTGGTAGAACCTTCATTCCTTCTCTTTTACACCTCTCGTATATGTTACTCATCTACACATAGAAACTTTTTGCAATGTCGTTGAGTGGATATTTAAAAATTGATTAAGGCTTAGTCCCATGATTAAAACATATCCTTTTTAGATCTTAATGGCTAATATTCAAATGGTTGTGCACGACATTTCAATTTCCAAAGTGTGGATATGAGGAATTAATTATTTAAGGTAGCACAAAGTCTACGTTAGGTTGTTATTCGAGAATATTGCTTCATTTTGACAATCATTTCCACCATATATTGTTATTTATGCCTTCATACCTCGCATTACGCAAAATGAATGAAACCTCCACACCTCCACACTCTGCACATGTGGGCACCCAACAATCCATCTTAGAATTATAACAACATATTAAGATTTGCATATTATCTCTCACCACTTGCTACAGTTGATACATTGTGTGAAGAGTGGTGATGCATATTCATACATTGTGCATAGCCCATAAATTCATATTGAGAAAATAATGAGCAATATTATATGTCACTTTATTTTTCACCTCTGCACTTACGTGAGTGTCCGCACTCAAATAATGAAAAAAATCATGTCCATAATGAAAAATTCCTCCGCACAATCAAAACTTATTTCACATGTGTACACTCGCTCAATGAAAGCTTTTGTGTATTTCTTTGTTTCTTGCCTTTTTTTCTCCTTTCGCCATGTCTCGTGTTATCTTTTTTCTTTAATTGTGGTAACATTATTTTAATAATGAAAAGGTTATACATCACATTGTAATTTACAAACCACATAGTACCCGATATACCATCTAGAAGTTTTTGGGGTTTTTCACAAAGTTTAATAGTACAATTTATCAAACTATTTATTTCTTTAATTAAATAAATTAATTTAAGATCCGAAAATAAAGATTTTTTTTAAAACTATTTATGCATCTGTTTGGGAATTTCAACGTCTCTTCCAATTCACCAAAAATCCAATAACATAATTTAACTTGTTTTATTAGTTTTTATATTTCCAAGGACGAATATGCATGATAAATATACATGCTTTGTTGGTCGAAATTTATTTCAATAACTTTGGAAATAATTGCAATAAAAAAAGAACAATTAATTCATAATTGAATATTATTTTATAATATTTGTAAATTTCAATATTGACACGTATACATAAAGAAAATTTAGTAAGAATTAAGTACCTTACATATAATTAGAACAAATCCCATAATTCATGAAATTTGGAGAAATAATATTTGATGCTTTATTATATTCAATGTGATTTTGTATAAGTAAATGGTGTAGAAAATAGAGATCAACATACATTAATTCTAAGGAAGTATTATTGAAGTGGTGATCATGTTTACATCGTTTCATAAATCTCTCTTGATATGTACATAACCTAACTAAACACAAATCTCACAAAGTCCTTTACACATACTTATTTTTCACAACACATCATGGAGTTGTTGTCACCCCATTCTCTAATTTCTTATCTTTAATGGCTATCGTATTTTAGTATTGAACAAAATACAATTAGAAAGAATTTCTTCTTTTTGTATTTCATTACGAGATAGCTTCTTCATCGTCCTCATTTACAACAAGACGATAACTAAGTAGAAAAGAACAATAGTAATATAAATGCTCTTTCCATAAAGAGTGCATCTATAAGCTATGAGTTTCCTAGAAATGTCAATTGGAATAGTTGCTTCATTCCTTCTTGTGTATTGAAATTTTGTCCTTGATATCATAAATATTATGGGTTTACTAAGTGATGTATATTGTGTTATGTTGCTTTCTACAATTTTTGAAACAAGAACACTTAAACGTTATCCTCCATTTCACTTTTAGATTCGAACAAGAGGTCCATATTTCATTCATTTGTCTTCCCTTGTTCATTTTGACTGGACAACCTTTTTGACAAGAGGAACCCATTACAATTTCTTCTTACCGTAAAAAAATGTAAAAAAAAATTTTACAACTTTGTAGAACAAATAAACAAGAACTAAGAAACATGAACCACTAGCAAAATTTAATTTGATTAAATCCATAGAAGCTCTAAATATATAATTATTTTACCATTACTTTGCTACGAACGCTTACAATTTCAATAATAATTTCCATTATGATCTAAAAAGATAATTTTTAGTCATATGGCCTTAATTAAGATTTTAGTATCGGCATTATAGGAAGTTGATATGTACGAGAGGTTTACGTATACATATATGTGTAAAAACATAAGGAACGATGGCCTTGCCACACATATCATTCCTACACACATCCTTCCGAGTTGGCAAGAACAAAAAAATGGTTACAAAACCATGTTTATGCATGGATTCACTAAATAAATGGCCAAAATACTATTTTATAATATCGATTGATATGATCTTCATGATTTTTTAACAAGCATTATTCATTACACAATGCATTAATGTTACTAAGCATTCGAGCGATGTCTTGATTGTGTGTCGATTCATTGAATAAATTCCTATGTTAGCCGGGAAGGGACCTTTGGTTCATCATAGGAATAAGCCTTAATTATTATTTTAATATGCTATTAAGAAAATAATTTTTTTTTGATTATGTGTCAATTATTATTTTATATCCGATAATTCGTGACACGGGTGGCTAATTGAATCTATGTAAAATTTTGTCAAAACAATGCCAACAAATGGACTAATGTATGTAAGAAGTGTGCAAATCATATCATTTCAATATGCTATAACATATACTAGGAGTAGAGCCCTATGCATCTTATTGACTTGTTTACAAGTAGTAAATGCTACTAAGCACTCAAATGATGTGCTTGAGTATGCATTGATTCGCCGAATAAATGCCAAAAGGACTATTTTATAATATTGATAAATAAGATCTTCTTGATATGTTTAAAATGAATAATCCTCACACAATGCATCAAATTAAATTTTATTAAGAAGTTAAATGATGTAATTTCTTTGTGTGGAATGTTGAGGTGCGGAGGAAGATTCCATCATGTGGAAGAAATGTATGAATCAAAATAAGTGTGCAAAGGAGATCCTATTATTCAATTTTGTATCATGGATATTGGTTGTGGATACCCATGCATATTCTTGACTTGTTTACAAACAATAAATGCTATTAAGCACTCGAAATGATGTTTTGATTACGTGTCAATTTGTCGAATAAATGCTAAAATGAATATTTTATAATATCGATAGATATGCTTTTATTAAACACTTGAGTGATGAGCTAATTATGCATCGATTCGGTGAATAGATTTTAATAATACTTTGCTAAGCTTAATTAATTTTGGAAGGTTGGATGCATATTTTTTCCGTACCATAGTCGGTGTGCATCACTACGTGTTCCCTCGCATCTTCGAAACATTTCGCCTCAACATGATTTTTCCCACATGTGGGTCGTTTACGCATGCTTGTCCTTTCTCACATGTTATGGGACTACAATGCTTTCAACAATTTGATTGTCACATGTTATCATTACAAAGATTATGTGATATAATATGTCATAAACATTCATTTTTATTAGTAATGCTTGGCTCTATCGATATATGGTTTGACATGTACAAATGATATAGATAAGATGTTTACATTTGGCCCATGCGATAGTGAAATGTGGTAATTGGATAAACATCCACACAAATTTTTAGTTAAGTGAAAGTTCACCATCTTACGCATTTTGCTAGGCATCGCTTTTAAGCGATATGTCATTGCGTGAAATTTAGAAGTATGGAGAAAGATTTCATTGTGCTTTGTCCACACTCGAACAACCTTACTTAATTAATTAACATTAGAGATAAAGATTATATTGTATTGCATCTATTAATCTTGTTAATATCGATTTTAAATCAAATATATACATTCTAAATATATAGATATTCTTACAATTTAATATCCAAAACACACATTTATCTAGTTACATCATTACCTAACCATACTCGGTTACAAATTATTAAACTATTTGATAAAAAAGCATACAATTTTTTTTAATTATTAATATTAATTTTGTATTTGATCCCTTCCAAATAAATTTATTAAATAAATTTTATATATTTCATTATTTTTTTAACCTATAAAAAATAAATAAAAATATAAAATTCCTTTTGAATACCACTTCCACACTTCATATTCCCGATAACTCAGCGTAAATGAAGAGATATAGCTTTCTATTGAATCAACCCATCAACTAACTCGATGACAAGAGAACGAAAAATAATAGACGGTGAATAGTACTTGAAAGGCACGACTTCGAAAGGGGGAAAGGCAAGCTTGACCAACTAGGATATGTCACGGAGCTAGGATATTATAGTTGGTTACATGACATATATCACTAGACTAGCTAGGAGATTTTAGTTTTGTCCTTTGAGTCATAGTGGGCGTTAGTTAATAATAATGAAGAATTATAAATGTGTTATTTTTTAAATTATTTTATATTTTATTATAATTATTATAAAAATTCAATTTTGTATATAATTATTTTTATTAATTAAATTATATTTTTGATATATAATATTTAAATTAATAATAGTGATATTTTAATTTTAAAATTATTTATCAAACTAAATACAACCTTTAGTAAGACATAAACCGTTGTTACATTATTTTAATTATTTGTATACATTATACATTGCTTTAACTATCACCTCTAAATTTGAACATATAACCTAAAAAGAAAACCGTTGAATATTACAATATTTATTATCAAATATGATAAGACAAAGACAACCCTTTTTATCACAATTTTTTTTTAAATTTTAATAGAATTTTAAAGTGTGCGTTAGCATCGATTCTCCACCTTATTATTTTCGTGACTCTCAAAAGTTACTGAACATAGCGCATAGATCATGAAAGGTAGCCAAATCAGCTCACGAGACCTCCACTCAATGAACCTCTAATATAGCACCCTTGTCACTTAATTAATTATTCACTCGTACCTCTCAAGCAAGGACACTTATTACAACCTATTTGGGTTTTTGGAGAGGAATAATGAGAGCAACTTGCTTGTGTGTTATTGCAATGCATATCTAAGAATCTTGATATACTCATAAATTCATGGTGAATTATGATGGACATGAACAACCACCCTTATTTATAAGTAGCAACCTTTCTTTTCGTGGTATTTACAAATTACAAGCAATAGACAAGAGCAATTTACTAATTTGCCAAATGTTGTATAAACGGAACTATGGTATAGGAACACTAAACTAGATGAAAGATTGTCTAATCTCTATAATGATATGATGTGTTCCTTTGTAAAGTCTCAATAAGATAAACATTTTCTTTCATTTACCAAACCAATATTTTAATGTGGTCCAAGTTGCAAAGTCAAATAATTGTATTGCATTTATAAGCACGTATGCTTGATTACGTATTGTATTTTATGTTCTAAATTTACTACTTCACTTATAAACTAATGCAAAAGCTCTAACATGTATTGAATGTGCATTCACACGCCAACAACATATAAAATATAAAACTCTAGAAAATTCTAATAACAAATGTCATTCACATAGAGAATACCCTACTCGAGTTACTCTCAACCTTAAATTAATATCCTTGTTTCTTCAATCCTCTAGCATGGATTATTCCTTCTTCAATGTGAAATATTGCTCTAATACTTGATCTATAAATAATGTGACTATGGCCTATCCATCTCCTAAACATGGACTCATGGAATTAATTAAAAATTTGTGTTCTATGTCAAGTTTAAGGCTTATTTTCTCATAAGTATGAATGAGTGGCTCTATTTGGTCAAGACTAGTTGGTTTGGTTCACTTCTTGTATTTCCAAGACCGAGGATTGTTCAAGAAATAAAAGAACCCTACATTTAATGGAAAACAACTAAAAAACTCTATTGTGTTAAGTTAATAAATTCGAGTCCTAGTTTTTAATGCATGTTCATAGCACTTCAATCCATCATTCCTCTCCTCATTCACAATATAATTAATCTATGAACAATTGTCTATCATTGAATTTATGGAATTACTCAAATAATTGTTTTCCCAAAACGTGTCGTTGTAGCTTGATATGATTCAACATGTACTCATGATCTAATGTTCTAGGAAATAATCCAACGCTGATTTAATTGAAGAGACCACTCGGCAACATGGGTAATTTGTAATTTGGGCAATGTGTAGCCTTGAGGGATAATTGCTTAGCTACATCTCACATACACAAGTACATTATCATGACCAACATCATGATAAGAAAGGAGAACAAATCAAGAACCATGAGAATATCCGTCTACCATCACCAAGGGCATCAAATCACATGAAAAATCTCTCATTAATACATTCAAGCTCATCCAGACACAGCCTACTCCAATATGTGAAATCTCATACAAGCTAAGGGGTAACACGGTCCATTTTATATAATGTGTTTATTGTGAACAATTTCAAGCCATGTCATCCATTTCACTTGGAGTAATCTCATTCCATTCTCATATTTAAAGGTATCCATTTCATAATTTTATCCTTCTCTTTTGAAGATGCTTTTGTTGAGTCGTCCATATCAAAACTAGTAAGTGTCATCAATTTGAATAAAGGAAAAAAGTTGAATACTTATAAATATGTTACACTATATCCAAATATAATTTCATATCATATGGATTATTTAGACTTTGAACCATGAAGAATCTAACATCCTCACAAAAGATTTGTTTTGCATGTGCCACTATGGAAACAAATATCCTAACATGTAAACCATGTAACATGAGTGATTTTTCCTACCTTAGCTTAATAACAATAATAATATAGTTAGCGTCATGGATTAAACAAAGACCAAATTAATAGCTATGAACCCTTGTATATGGAACACATGTTCTATTGGAAATATCTTTTTAATAATAATAATATAGTTAAAATCATGGATTAAAACAAAGAACAAATTGATAAATCGATAACCCCTTATATATGGAGTTGTGAGAAATGTATACTAACAAAATATTTTTAACAAATTGTTAGTTGGAACCTATAAGTTTTTCATATAAGATGCAAGTAAATAAATATTTATAGCCCAAGAAATGAAGATGATATCTTCTTATTTATAGGAATTTAATGATATGATATCCTCTTTAAGTCATGTGGTATGTCACTTTTAATAGCTCAAAGATGAATAAAATTTACAATGTGATCACAACAAATGGAATTTTTTTCAAAAATCTCGGAGATTCGGATCAGCCTAAGTTTATTATTGTTTGCTAAATTAAACACCAATATCTTATGACTAACTTGGACAATGAATAAAACAAACCAATAACCTCACGTACATGCAACGAAAGAACAAGACAACATCACATTTTGCAAGTTGAACCTTTTGCTAGGAACCAAAAATGTGACATGATAACGTATACGAGTGACATCATCTCATAGACAAGCTAGATAATTTGTGATGAGCAAGTTGTATATTAAAAATCATCCCAAATTACTAACACCCACAATATGTTCCTACAAGAAAATTATTTTATAGAAATGGTGCCTTGGATCAAAATGTGGTGAGACAAGATACCCACAATGTGTTCCTACATGAAAACTATTTTAAAACAACAATGAGATTCCCTAGCTCTCAATCTAGTGAGACGAGCTCTTATCTTCACAGGATACTTTTCTCTTCATTAAATATAGTATAGATAAGTTGATTATATGCCTACTGATGCAGGAGCATCGAGATCATTATTATTTGTGTGATTTAGGGGGGTGATGTTTGTTTTAATTATTTTATAAATTATGTACATTTAAAAAAATAAATTGAGAGAAAAAATGTGAGTGTGAGGATTATTGTAAATATTCTTTTAATTAATTGAGAATATGAGTGGAATAGAGTTAGATAGATAATTTAAGGATTAGGAATTCCTTAAATGGAACTCATTTGAGTCAAATAAGGGATAAATCTATTTTAGAGTTTGGTTGAGATTTCTATGGAGGAAATCATGGATTAGAACTAACTCATAATTATGTGTAAATATGAGGATTGTGTGAGGATGGAGAACAGATTGAGGAATACAATGAGAGATAGAGATAATTAGTGTGAGAGTTCATGTGAAGGGAGCGAGAGCCGAGAGGCCAATCATTGTAATATTCGACCAAGGAAGGGTTTGCATTTGTAAATTTATGGTTGTATTTTATGCAATTATTTTGTTTACTGCTTGGCTCTCTCTTCATATGTATTTTGAATTGAGTCTAAGTAGATCGTATTGAAGATTAAATTGAGGATTTCATGTAAGAGGAACACATACTCTATTATTGTGCACAAGGATCTATATTTATTGCAAAATCCATGCATCATTTGATATCGAGCATAAGGTTAGTTCCAAGTTTATAAAAAAATGTGATAGAGTTGTGAGGAGGCATTTGTCGGAGAAATTTGTCTAATTGAGCATTGATACATTGTTTCTGCTACATAATGAGCTTTGGCAAAACTGACGAATTATTTGAACAGTCACACCTATGAGATTCACAAAGAACACATTTGACATACGATTCCCGAATCAATTTTGGTACATACCGTCTGGATGAGCATTGTGTGTTTGGTTTGATTGCGGTATTAAGAGGATTGTGACTTATGTGTTATTTTTTATGCATTTTCCACCTAGATCCATCTCGCGAGTTGTGTTGGTGGAAATTATTATAATATGTCAGCCGTAATAAGAGCGGTTGAAGCCAAAAATTTATGCGTGAATAGGAGTGTGGATTATCATTTGGAGGAGAGCTCACCGTGCATTTTTGGTGACCGGAGCAACGTGAAGTGTTTCGAGCATTTTGAGTATGTATATGTAGTTTCTTTGCAGCCGTTGAGGACAAGATCCTACTTGTCCACAAAGATCGATTCAGTATCCCGCATTGAATTATTTAGAATTTATTTATCTTATGCAAAGGATAAGACAAGACAACATGGAGTGGAGCTCTCGGTGTAATAAGGAGCCCAAATAAATTTGATCCGGAACATTGAGAATCAATTGTTGAGGTTTTTCCGCGTAGCGTGTGGAGATATATGTGAAATATCATTTAAAGCATTGCAACGTCTTATGGTATTATGTGTGAGAATATTTGAACCGTGTTGATGTATCATGGACAATGGCCTCGCCTCCATGTGTCTACCCGTGGTGAGATGAGTAGCAAAAGAGTTAAGTGCCTCTTCACGCCCCTCCAAAATTCTTGAGACAATGAACTGGAGATCATTTAGATGATGTCAACGTGGAGTTGTGGAGATAACGCCATAAGGCAAAACGCATGTTGAAGGTTTCACACCGGGTTGACGTGCGGGCCCGACATTGAAGTCGCTTTAAATCCCCGATGCTAGCACGGTGGAGTTGGGAGGTGATGATAGTGTGAATTGGCATTCGTAATTGCGTTAGCAGATTCCGGGAAAGTGAGATGTCCATTCTCAATTCAAAATTGCATTAGCAACGATCTTTGTTCGATGATGTGCCACCAACCCAAAAAGAAAACCTTTCATCGAAGAAATCGGTGGATAGAGGTTTTCTCTTTTAAATTTGGGATCAATGAGATCTTCGATAGTGCTATGGACTTCCTTTTGAACACGAAGGGACAACTTAATTAATGAGTAGAATCAAATAGAACGGGGTTGTTTGACTAGCGATAACAATAATGTGAGTAGTTTGGTGGCATAGATTGGAATCACGTGAGTGAAGTTTGGCTGATCGAAGAGACTCCCAAGGAGAATAGAACCATGTGATCTATTCTATCAGCGTAGTCATGCGAGTGAAGCCTCGTGGAAGCGTGAGGGACAAAATTTCTCGGGTTTTATTTTTCTTGGTTTTAAGGTATTCCTTTGAACTCGATTTTGTGGATATGACTTAAACATATATTGTAAATCCAATCTCGAGAGGCTCCAAATACACGCTTGTATCGCTGATTTGCATACATTGCGGGATTATCTCATAGGTGAAGAAATAAGAATGGCATCCAAAGCTAAATAGATTTGGAACTCCGAGATAAGGAAAGTCAAAGACGAGTGTCAACTCATAATAGGATATGGGCCATTGAAAAGTTTGTAGCAAAGCATGTGAAGTTCAAGCTCTAGATCCATCAAGCGGAAATACATCTAGCATGTGACACAAGTGTTCTATGAAAGGAGAAAGAGGCGAGAGGACAATACAAGGACATAAAGGATGTAGAAAAGGAAGCAACATGTAAGACAACAAAAATTATGCAATGAAAGCACAAGGTATGAGTGTGTGTGTGTAATAATTCCATGAACAAGTATCCCCAAATCATTAAGTGGTCCGCATTGGAAATTTTTTCAAAGTAAACCGGTCTTAAGAAAAGTTAGATGAGTCTTGAGTGAAATTGTGATTGTGAAGGTATATGTACCCGATGTAAGCCTATGAGGCAAGAGGAAGTGTAACCTTTAAAGTTGTATTAAGCTTCGAAACCATTATGTAACAATTTCGTCTATCAAAAAACCATTTGTAATGGTTTTTATCATGTATTGAGTAAGTGAAAGAAAGGCGAATTGTGGAGAGAGATTACAAAGAAGGAGCGATGGAAGTGCAGAAAAAGCATGTCCGCGCTAAGATGATGAGCACGTTGAAGAGATTATGGTATGAAGGGAATGAAAATATTCATAGTAATAAGAACGACACGTAAGAGTGAAATCCGGAGAGTTGAAATTGAAAAGAGAAGGTTTATTAATAACCTTGAAGGGAGCATAAGGTATGATCATTCATTCCCAAAGAGGTATTTTTGAATGTTGAAAATTAAATGGTTTATTTATTTTCACCATAAAATAAATATTGGAAAAATGGATTGCATTTTGATTTAAAGGCTTTCAATATCATGTGAAGTGATAAAGGGGGATGATGTAATTGGTGACTTGTGAAATTTTCTTAAGAATGGAGTATGAGAGAGAGTGAATATTTTACATCATGAAAATGTATTGAGGGTGGATGTTCATTGATATGTTGTATAACTTGAATTAGAATCAAAATATCCACTATTGTAATTAGTTGGGTCAAGCCTTGAAGTCAAATCGGAGGTTAAGGTCAAATGAAAATTTGGATAGCTTGAGTCAAGATTGGAGTTATTGTATAAGAGGGTGTATTTTCACCCAAGATGAAGAGTTGATGTAAATTCTAGAGTCAAAGAGTCTTAAATTAAGTCAAAGGTTTGAATGTAATTGGGTGCATGATTGGCGGAGTCCGACACCCAAAGAGTTTGGTCATTATAACACATGAAATACTATAGTTGTTGTTTGCAGAAGAAAGAGGAGCAAGAGAGTTGCCCATAAACGATTCCAAGGCAGAGAATCCAAAATAGGTCAAGTCGCAGAAGAGAGCTTGTATTGCCGAATGGAAATTATGGAGGCTTTGTCGAAAAGGGGATTCGAACGAAATCCACACATGAAAAAATGAAGTTCACAAAGGAGGAGAAGATGATTTTTGATAGTCCTTTCGAAGATTTGATCAAGACCACAAAGCAGTATGAAAGAAGAAGGAAAATGCCAAGGTAAATGGCATATGTAAATAGTTGACCGATGAAGCGTATGAGCGAGAGAAAGCCGAGATAAAAATTCACCTTGAGTTATTGATGGAATTGTTCAAGTAGAGAAATAAGAAATACTAGAGACATGGTTGGACCATGAGGAAGAAAGTGAAGTGGCAGAGGCTACATGCAAAGAGGGAATAACAAGTAACCATACGCTGACTGTAAGAGTTGAGGAATCTCAAGTAGATGATGAGTGTGAAAACGAGATGTGAAGAGCTCGTAGAGGTCGATTTGAAAATGGAAGTTTCCATTTGTGGCCCTGCAACGGGTGAAATTCGCGGGTGGAGAGATCAATGAGAAATATCTCCTCGAACTATTGGAATAGTTGAGAAGAATTGGAAGATATGTTGATAAGAGAAGCAAATGAGGCTATTAAGCCTTGTATTTTTAAATCTCACAGTTTATGTATTTTTGCAGATGTGCGGAAGATGGTGGACGATGCTGTGTGCACCGTCACGCAGATGAATGAAACTCTTAAGGTGAAGTATGATGAAAAATGACTTTTAGAGGAGGAAGGTACCGATTTTTTCCATCGTGAAGAAATCATAAATGAATTCTTGTTGGGTGTAAGACAGACGCTGAAGTCGTTATGGAGCGAAGTCATAATGAAAATACCGAAGTGATATTTTAAGGAGGTAAACAAATGAATTTCTTTAATGAAATTGTTGACAAAATTTTGCAATGTGATGATACGTAAACTAGGATAACTCAAGAGGATTTCGAGAAGAAGAATGAAACCCGGGAATGAAGGTTGTGATGAAATGCTAGAAACATTTCACATGGAAATAGTGTTCTTGGAACGATGGCTTAAGGAACTGAAGGAGAGATGAAACTTTCGTAACTCGATATAGAAGAGATTGTAGTTACCAGTGCATGATAGGGATGAAATGTTTTTAACATTTATAGAGTTGAGTGAATGTTATAACTTTTCAAATAATATTGTGGTTGTAGATATAGAAGGAAACATTAATAAATATGATGTTAAAATCGTGAGAAATTGAGCGTAAAGTATTTGGCGATGAGATGAAAGATTAGGAGCAACAAGAAAATTATATCTTTAGAGACATAAAAGAAACATAAGTATTGAACTACGAGGATAAAGATAAAAGCAAACAACAATTCAAAACAGATCTACTAAAATATAGGAAGTCTATGATGGGAGATTGGTGCTTGAAGCATCAAAAGAGACCGCAAGGTCTTGTATTTTTTAAAACTAATAGTTTGTTGATGAATGCAGTACAAAAAAGATGAGAAATTTGTTACTATAGGAGAAATCGCTGACTATAGTTGTGATCAAGGAGAAGTTCTTGATTATTATTCATTTCAGAAAGTTCAAGTGTTTAGCGCAATTGGAGACGAAAACATTAGAAAAAGAGGAATTAATCCAAGGAATTGACGAAAGAAATTGTTGGAGAGGCCAATGGAATGCTGGTTGATAGAACGAGTGATGCTAATGTACAAACTAGTTCGAGACTCTTTCGAGTTTGGAGACCGTAAGAATGGGTATAAATGATTCTATACAAGTCTATAATTCCCGAAATAAAGATGATGTGGTATGGAAAACCGAGTGTTACATTCGATAGTATTCTGAAAATATTATTATGGGAATCATGTGATGAATTACAAATTAGATTTGATAATTCAAAAGACCATGACAAAACAAGAGTTTGGAATCCCGGAGGGAGAAAGTTATTGAGACTTGTGGTTGTCACATTATTAGCAGTAAAATGACAGACCTCATAGAAAGGAGTCTATGGAAACTTCTCTACATGGAGAGTCTCGATGTAGGAGCATCGAGAAAAAATTTCATTATTATTTGTGTGATTTAGGGGGGTGATGTTTGTTATAATTATTTTATAAATTATGTACATTTAAAAAAATAAATTGAGAGAAAAAATAGTGAGTGTGAGGATTATTGTAAATATTATTTTAACTAATTGAGAATGTGAGTGGAATTGAGTTAGATAGATAATTTAGGGTTTAGGAATTCCTTAAATGGAACTCGACTTGAGTCAAATAAGGAATAAATCTTTTTTAGATTTTGGTTGAGATTCGTGTGGAGGAAATCATGGATTGAAATTAACTCATAATTATGTATAAATATGAGGATTGTGTGAGGATGGAGAACAGAGAGAGGAATACTGTAGAGAGATAGTAGAGAATTAGTGTTAGAGTTCATGTGAAGGGCGAGAGCCAAGAGGCCAATCATTGTAATATTTGGCCAAGGAAGGGTCTCGCATTTGTAAATTTATGGTTGTATTTTATGCAATTATTTTGTTTACTCGCTTTGGCTCTCTCTTCATATGTATTTTGAATTGAGTCTAAGTAGACTTTATTGAAGATTAAATTTAGGATTTCATGTAAGAGGAACACACACTCTATTATTTTGCACAAGGATCTTTATTTATTGCGTAATCCCTATATCATCCATTAAAAACAATTGTTTACAAACACAACTCTAATGAACCCATATTTCCACGTCCACGTAAGAGCATGAACCCATGTAAATGTTACCGCATACAAAAAAATGTTGGAAATATTGTCATTGATGGAAAAGGAGAAGAAAGGAGTAGCACCCGAACTATCACTAAGGCAAAAGAAAAAAAGAAGAAATAGCAATAAGGCAAAGGAGAAAAGAAATGGGATAAGTAGCGAGATCGAGAGCCGCAAAGTGTGTGAGTGCATTCAGCTATGGGAAAATGGGGTTTGTTCCCGTAAGTAGTTGAAAGGGCCATTTTATTTAAAGATCCTGCCAAAGACTGAAGCCACTATCTGATGAATCTCTATGATAAGGGTTCGAATTAGACATTCTATATATAATTGAAGAATTCGATGTTGATCGAAGATTAATGTTGATATTATGATCTAAGTTAAATACAATGGGGGATATATCCGTTTGAGAAGATTGAGGAAAGTTGCAGCCATCGATCACCGCAAGGATCGATGACAATGACAAAGGAATCTAAATTCTCAATTTAGAATTCGACTTGGGTATATTGAGTAAATGTGAAATAGAGATATATACAATCAATTAAAAACTTGGAATATTGAGTTGAAGTCTTATGACTTAAGGAATGATTGTGAGGGTTAATTATGGGAGTAAATTAGAGATTCGAATCAACGTCGGAAAGGAGAGTCAATCACATAGAATGAAATCGATGGATAGTAATACGTAGAATGCGATTAGGACTAGAATAATGCCCGTATTCTAGCCTAGAGCCGGAACGCGTAAATAGAGGAGAAGTTTCAATAACCTCCAAAGGAAATTTCGCACACAGACTTAAATTAGGTGGTGTATCCGGATGAAACCGAAGTATAGTGATTAGGTTGCGGAATCACGAACTTGAATGTGCGCTTAGATGCGGAATTGTGACGAGGGTGGAACCGTGCAAGGGAGTCGTGAAGCGCTTTGAACCCACAAGTGATCTTTGCATTGCAAAAAGATGGTAAGATGTTTTCCTCGAAAAAAGCGTGATAAAGCTCATCGAGTGACACGTGGCATAAGGTGGTATTCAATTACCATCCATTTCTACAAAAATGTTTTGGTATTAAAGCTTTGTGGTTGAAAAAATGTGATTGTCGTTAGATGTGGATCGATGGAGATCCAATAGTGGACGCAGCATCTACTTGCTTGAGAATTAATGAATGGGTATAGTTGTCTGTGGGCTCGAGTACTATATGAAATTCATATGATTTAATTCAAAGTCGAGGTTTATAAGGTCCAATTTTTATAATTTAAATGTGATGTTAGCGTGGGCTAGACATTATTATATGTTGGTGCGTGAAAGTTAAGTATGGTGAAGATTTCACTGGTAAATGAAACTAAAATGTCGTGGGCTAGATACGATGTTTGGGCATAATATAGAGTCTTGACACACATTAATATATGTGGAAAATAAAGTTATAATTCAAGTTCTAAACGCAAGTTGAACATTGATACGACCCTCGTGAGAAGGTCTTATTATATAGTCCAACCATTGTCGAAAGAGAACTTTCGTGGTAAGTTATAGCATTGGGTTTTAATCCAAGATTCAATATATATGTTTGCATTTCCATAAATCAAAGGTCGAAGGCCCGGTGGACTTTCGAATGAAGGTCATTCCATTTGGGTTTAAAACATAAGAGTTGCCTTAAAATGTTAAATGTGAATGTCCATGGGATAGTATGGGTTGTTGTATTATGAGCGAATATTTATAAATGCTCTATTGATGGTGGGCCCAACTATTTGGCCGAAGGTTTGTATTATGGGATATAAATATCCATTTTATATGTGGACCATTATGGGTTTAATTATGAATTTTCGAATAACAAGTCAACCTCATGAAGTGGGTTGGACTATGGTTTAATCATAGATTTGAAACAGGGAAAGCTACTACATATGAAGATTGTAAAGTGGGTTTAGACCATGGTTTAAATATTTATCGAAACACGTCGAGTTTCTACATATAAATGAAATATGGATGTATGGTTTTATAATCATTGTTAAGGAGTAAACCTTCGCATTCGAGGGTCCTTCGCATTCGAGGGTTGTATTATTGCCTTTATAAAAACATCGGCTTTTATTGGAAGAAGCTTCCATAAGTTGACTTGTATATTTATGTTATAACAGAGATTTTTTAATCCCTTTGATGGAAAAGCTTTCCGCATACATTTATTTAAATTTCACATGTGTGAAAAATGAATGGAGAGGAATTTTTTATATGCATGAAACTTTGAGATTTATTTTGGGGCAAAACTTGTAAAGCAGCTGATATATGCAACAGATACACAATTGCGGTGAACAAAGATTTTCGAATCGAATGAGTGAAGAACAATATCATTTAGGGATCTTGTAGGTAAAGATAATTTTAAATCTCGATTTGAAATTCATGATTGCGCATTATGGTTGCAAGTGAAGACAAATTTCTTTCTCGCAAAGTAGATTTTGGCTATGGTTTGTAACCATGAAGGTTGAAAGAAAGATGCCATATTTAGAACATAATTTGGGAAATGCATTATACATGCATAGAAAGCAGGAGAGTATGCAGAATTGTTACACTACAACAGAGAGAGAAAAGACAAACATACAAGTGAGCCGAGAAATGAAAAGGTTGAACACAAGACAAAAAGACACAGTAATGTAAGAAACATGGCAAAGCTATGCAAAGAAAGTTACAATATAACAAGATAGAAATCGAAAAGATAAAGTGATTAAAGAGCAAAAAGACAATGCACAACAAGCCAAGGGCCGATAAGGGCCGATCGAAATGATTTTCTTGTAAAATTGAATGTAAATGATTTATTTATTTCATATTGCTTTGTGATGCAAATGGCAAGTCTCCGAAGGCAAAACAAAACTCCACCGAAATACTGAAATATTTATATACTTCTATATTCCTCCGAATGAGCCTGACAAAGAAATGAGAAGGTGGAAGGCAAAGAGTCATGGATGTTCATTTCGAATCCCCCCGTGGAATACTAACCACCATGAGGTGAACTCTATAAATGATATCACACGATGTGCATAAGAAGTGAGAGAATCGAGAAATGAGGCAGAGAGGGTAAGAAGAAGGAGGAGCAGATAGTGAAGTTGTGAATATTTAGAGATGATAGAGGTAGATATGAAGGCCGGAGGACAAAGAATGAAGAAGGAAAAGAACCGAGCTAATATCCGTGAAACTCGCATGTGGTTTTTATGAAAGAGTGAGGAAGTGGGTGCTTCCATGTCAAGTTGCAGCTTGATAGATGTCACTGGAGCTGGCCGAGGTAGGAACCTCCCGTAGGTTGGAGCCTCGCGTGAAAATAGATGGGAGTTGGAGCCTCTTGCAAGCCGAGTTTGCATAATTGAGGTAGGAGCCTCCCGTAGGTTGGAGCCCATAGAAACATCATGGTAAGAGGAGTTGGAGCTCTGCCTTTGCATCACAACAATAATTAGATGTGGTTTTCTCTCATGGGTTTCCATTTATATTTTGTTCTATGTGCATGATGTTTATGTGTTGATATGGTGTATCTAACGCTTAATACTTGTTGGTCACATATTAAAATTTATGTTACATTATGTAATAAGTTGATTATGAAATGAAGGTGTAAATAATTTTAAAGGAAAGTTTTAAAATTCCTTGAATGTGTTAAAATGATTCACCCCCTCTTAGTTTAACTAAGGGTTCAACAAAAAAATGAACATATTAACATCCACGATATAAATTCCTCCCCAATGGGGAATACAAGCATGATGAAACTCATTCCAAAAAAGATATATTATAGAACATGGGTGAAAGCTAATATTTACAAACACATTGGATTTAATAGCATACTTATTGGAAGATTATTCTTATTGACAAATGTAAGTCGGAAAAGAGCATATTTTAATAAACAAATTACAAAAAAGGGATAAATGATCCATAAAAAAACCAATGAAATTTATCTCGAGAACGCCTCATCAACTCGTATCCAATTAAGAAAGGGACAAAATATCTTTGACATTGGGAAGAAATTTACTTAGAAAATCCATCTTTATATTTAAACCAAAGACCGTTAATGGAACCCTCAATAGAATTAGAAATTGTTCCCATGTAATTTGGTAATATCGAATAAACATTAATGTGATCACACAAATCATAAACTTAAATTCTCCATGTCTTTTGAGATTTTGATAGATAAGTAAAAAGTAAAATATTGAACTACCGCTATAATACTTTGGTTATTACTAATCCCAACTAGTATAATTTAAGAGTTTTGAACTACCAAAATAAAGATATACACAATCTTACAAAGACATGCACTACTGTAATTTGCACAATGAATAGAGGATACCTATAGCTTCCTATTTTTCCAAGTGGAAATGCTCCAAAATAATTTACCCCGCCGTCGATAATTTTCATATTCATAAGGGAGCATAACCGTACATATTGGGATCCCCGAGCTTGTGGTGCATAACCATAACCTCGCATTATATCCTTTTCTCGTAACCATAATAACATCCGTTCCATTTATTTGGATCTAGTTTTTGGGGTTGAACACACCGAGTAGTCTCAGCACTACAACAATATAAATCCATCATATGAACCGACATCAATAATAATCACTTAAGAAAAAACTACACTATTAAAGAACTTGTTTCGTTTATAGAACTTCACTCCCCAAGAAAGATGAATGGCTCGATCGACCAAGAATTGTACCATGTAGAATTTGAAATGCTTCCTCCGTAAAAGCCTTGTAAATGGAATGATTTTGTCAAAAAAATTACACAAATTAAAATATTAAAATTTTAACCAACATTGATTTCTAAAATTTCAGATTCTACATGAAGTGGCAAGCGTATGCATATCGAGAAAATCAAGAGTAAAAAACTAAATTCTAATGCTTTGCATTGTAGCCTAACATGTTGAAATATACTATTAAATAAAGTGTGCAATAGGTGTTTAAAAATATTCATAAGCAATACTCGTTACTAAACTATTCAAATCCACAACATTAGCTCACTAGTATTTTGAATTACTAGTTCTCCAACCGGCCAAATAATGATCTCATCATTTCATCCGTCATGCTTGGGCCTAATCCACCCACAAATATATGTCCAAAAGGAAAATAGAAGAATAATATAAAGTAAAAAATTCCTTGAAGAAATGAAATCATGCAAAGAGACAAACAAAAATAGAGGAATGTACAACAGATATTTAGATCTTTATCTTAGACAACTACTTGAGGAGGAATTGTCATGCTATAGATCACTTGTGAGGGGTATAGGACATATATAGAATAAATAAAGAACAAAAAAAATACAAAACGATGATATATCTCAATAAATTATTACATAGAAAACCCCGCACTAATACAAAAATCATGTAACATTTCATAAACAATAAACATAGCCGAATTGATGGCTAAAAAAACTATGTTACAAAGGAAAATCACACTTGGTATGAAGAACTAGTAAACAAGGTGTAATAAGTTGCCACTCAATGACAAGCAACTTGCTAAAATCCTTTACAAAAAGTGATCGAAGATCATGTCCAAGTTAAAAAATGCTCAAAAATGAAAGTGCCTAAAAATGGTCGCAACCCGAACAACCGAAAGGTCTCATCGCTCGCAATTTGGGCATCATGAACGGTTCACAAAATAGAGGTTGTATGCGAGGTTATGAATAATTGAAAAAGCTCAGACAGAAACTCGAAAAATGAGCCGACTAAGCTTTGACTTTTTAAATTTGGGAAAAATAAAAATAAATAAAAATTCCTTGCAATATTCCCCCGGAATATTCCAGTGAGGGAGTATTATATTCGACACTTTGGCATATTTTTATTTGAAGGTGGATTGACTTTATGGGATATCACAATCACGGATCGCCACGTGGCCCTAAGCCGGAGGAGATTTGGCACTATAATCGAACTACGTGATTCGAACCGTAGTCTCCATTCCCCGCGTAGGCTAAATCCTCGACCGACCCACCTATGCCGAATATCTTAACCCTTATGGTTTACAAAACAATTTTTGCGTTAAACCTTTTAATGGGTGGAAAATGATAAGGGCTAACCCTTTAGGACTAGCCCGCATGCTGAGACCAGTCGCCGTAAATGTGGCCTAAAGGCATTAATACTTGGTGGTTACTGGGCTTGTCTATGGCAGCAAAACTCGTGACATGTGGTCATGTCCAACCATTTAATGCGCAGGTTAGCCGCAATTTTTAAAACAGCTTTGCAAACGTCTATGCCAACAAGCCCAAACAGGGGGTCATGTGACCACCCGTCTCTAACATTTATTTCCTATACTAACCATCCGCCATATTTGGAGCGGTTCGATTTTTTCGGATGGTTTGGCTAGTTTAGTCAACCTAACTAGATTTGCTCCACATTTTGTGGAGTTTTTCAAGGGACAATGGGAAAAAATTTTGTTTTTTCCATAACTCCTTCATTATTCGACCAAATTGGGTACGAAAATAGTCAATTTTTGGTATTCTCGATGTTATGATCACATTGGCATAGGTTTCGGAGCCATTAGAGGTCATCTTCAATAGGTTTATATTAGGGAAAGAGCAAGGAGCTACTAGGCCACCATGGAGTGGGCAGTGTATCAGCATCCTTTATCTATTTTTTGCAAATTAATAGTCATATCCGACTAATCCAAGCATTCTCGGTTGTTTTTATAGATAGCACAACCTATTGAGGTTTTATTTCACACATACTTTTCACCATTTTTGAGCAATAATATATGAGGGACATGCCATTAGGAGCTAGACCAAACAGATGTATCCCAAGAGGGTTGAATTGCTTCATCAAATTTGTCTAGTATTGTGCTATGTGATTTTTATTTCTCTTTTATTTAGTTATGTACATTGTGTATAGAAGAAAAAATACATGCTTTAACCTCACAATGTAAATTTTTTTAACTATGCTAAAACCATTTGTTTAACTCCGCAAACTTCGGGAGAACATTATGCACACATTTTAATTATTGTCCCTGATACTTAGCTAAAACAAAAACTAATACATTCAATTCACACATCAATTTGGTATCGAGCAAGGTTTTCTTTCTGCCGTATTGTTCTTGTGAAAATTTTGTTTAATCAAGTTTGAAACGTTTTTCATGCTTACTAGGTTGAAGCTTAAGAGAGGAGGAAGGTCAAATGGGCAAGGACTTTACAATCCTCGCCCAAGGAGGGCAAGAGTGCCAAGATCTCTACCTTGAATTTCACCTCCAAGAGAAGTAGAAGAAACCTTAATCATGTCTTCAAGGGAAGGAGAAATCCATGAAGAAATTGATCCCAAAGAGGAAGAAAGGGTGTTTAGAAAAGCATTCCTTGATTTGACAGAAATGGTGAGAGTCTTATCAAGAAAGGAATGAAAGGCTTGAAGGAGAAGGATCCAAACTTCACAAGGAAGGAGAGGGATCGCCAGAGGCCATAATGATGAGGATAAATCCAAGAAGGGTAATGGAGGAAATGGAGATAGTGGAAAGTCACCATCATCACCCTCATATTCATCTTCATCTATCGTCAACCTCTACATCATCTTTAGTACAACATACTCACAAAGTCAAGAACATGGGTAAAAGTCCTTTTTTTAAAAACCCGATGTTAAGTTTGAATTGCCAAAGTTTTATGGTGAAGTAAATGCAGTAAGCTAGAGAATTTCGGATGAGGAACTTAGAGGTCTACTTGAGAATTCAAAATTTTCATGATGAAAAAACTAAAATTCAGCTAGCTTCATTGAGAATCGGAAGGTGCTCTTGTTTGGTGGGAAGCCAAAACAAAGCTAAAGAGATCAAAAAATATGGTAAGATTATCTTATCATGGTCTCGATTTCATTTCGCAATAAAACAACAATTTTATCCATTAGCTCACATGCAAAATCCATAATGGATTGGAAAAAATTTTAAATAGTTGAAAGGACAAAATGTTCAAGTTTATATTCAAGAATTTAGAAGAAAAGTTTTTACTAGGAATTGATTTGCATATCCAAGACACTTTACTCAAGTATATAGGAGGTTTTCATACTTACCCTAAGACATATACCATTCTCATGTTTAACCCTATAAAGCTTAGATGAGGTTTGTGTTCAAGCCACCGTTAGAGGCAAAGGGTAAACAAAATTTAGATGGGAATGAGGAAAGTGAGTTTAAAGGCAAAGGGAGGAAAAAGAGAAATGTGAATTCTAGGAAAGATAAGGGAAATTTTTTTCCGCAAACACGTTCTAAAACAAGCCATGATGAGGACCATTGTTGGAAAAATTCATATGAAGTTGAAACCAAAAAGTTTTAAAACCATAGATAAATCCAAAGATAAAGGAAAGATAGTTGCAATAGCCGAAACAAGATCTAGGATCTAAAAATCAGAGATGAAACAAAAATCATAGTTGAGGCACTAAAGAACTTGAAGCGGAAAGAGAATGAAACTTAACCCAGCTCTAAGTATTTCTAACTCGTCACATAGAAGCTCCAAGTGAAGATAAGAGAATTGAACTCGTTTCACGTGAGGTTCATTTCGAAAGACACCAAGGTTGACACACTATTTGACAATGGGCCCTGCGAACCTTATTTCTCAAGTCTTAGTCAAGAAACTAAATTTTGAAACCGTTAGGTCCCGTGATTTGCCGACAGTAAGCCAAATGTCGACGCTGTAACATCAAATCAATCTTTGAATCCCAAGGACCTAGCCTTCCCGGGACTCGAGAGGATCTCTATTTGTGTATGGGATATATGTGTGTTTGCTTATTATGTCTCTGATTTTAGGCTAGTTATGAAGTAGGTTTTTGGTTTTGGCTTTTAGGTTGTGAGGGATGAACTGATCAAAGATATAAGATAGGTAAAAAAGATGTCGATTAATCGGGCTATGTCGAAAAAGGTCAAGAAAGCTTTCGATGGTGATGCTAAAGGTTGTTGAAGGGCCGATTTGATTCGAGGTAAAAATGGATCTTTGGGGAAAAATGGAGCAAGATGGACATCAATTTTGTGAATAACAAAGGATTTCAAGCACAAATAATTTAATAGCTGACATAAACATGGTAGGGAAAACCATTAATCATGAGAAATGTAACTTTAATCTAATCGATGCATAGAAATAAACATTCAAGCCATGCATAGAGATATATAACTCTCTAAATTTAGGAAATGGCTATCGACTTTGGGAAAAATACATTTAAGAGAGACAAACAACTCAAAACACTATGTCTAATGCCTAAACACGCACTTCAAGTTGTTGGGCACTTTTAAAACGAGATTGCATAGTCTTAGGCAAAGGGAAAGATTAGAACAAGACCTCCTTGGTTCAACAAATGACAATCTAATTAGTCAAAGAGAAGTTTCATGATGGAGCTATGGCTAGCCATGAGTAAGCAGGCTACCGTAGAATCATACATAGCATGCATAAAAACCATGAAAGCTATGAAGAAACAAAGAAGCTATGAAGAAACAGCAAATTTGAGGTGCCTCCAAGGGCATCTCTCAAATTTTTTCTCTACTATCCTATACAGCAAGAACATGGATTTATGAATGAAAACTAAGAAACAAAACAGAGATGTAGACACTATACCATTCTACCAAGTCATGGAATCCAACAAAAATCCTCTTTCATCATCCAAGAAACTATCCAAAGCATGAGACAAGTATTTCTTCCAAAGCTTATATGACCATATATTGCTTCTATTCATCAAGTTCAAACTTTGTTTTACAATGAAAGCCTTTTGAAATATAAGTAGGCCAAAGTGAGGAAAACATCTTGGTTCAACTTGCAACTTACTGGCCTATCCAAAATATCTCGATTTGTCCTTGAGGCTTTACAAAGCCCAAGGAAAAAAATATCTAATAAAATATCTAAAAAATGCTAAAAAAGGGAAATATATTGACTTTTCATAATTTATCATGTACAAAAATAGCTAAACGCACATGAAGAAAAGTCGCTTTTGAAAGGTTCAATTTTTACAAAATATTCAAAAAATACACGCAAAAGGTCCCCCGACTTGTCGGCAACTTTGGAGGCCTTCCCGATGTCGAAACAAGGCCCATGATTTCTCGTTGTAAATCTCTCGAGTGTCTACTTCTGAAAATGTTTAGTTTTCTCCCAATTGACCACCGGAAGTCCTCCAAAAATAGACATGTGTGTAAAAACTGTAAAATAGGCCTTGCCGATAAATCTGGCAGAGTGTAGAAAAGCGAGTGTTTTTCGCCATTTTGGGGAGAAAATTATCTTCAATTGTTCTAAACATCGCTGAGTATGTGCTCCTCAAATTATGACATCCAATGATACCATTTTCATCCTTTTATGATGCCTCCCAAACCGAAATGGCGATGCCCATGAGTTTTGGCCAAAAACCCAAAAAATGAAAACCAAAATATGTTGAATTTCGCCCAAACTTGGCAGCATGACCCTCAAGGGTTTTCGTAAAAACATGTTGTGAAGAAGATGCCAAAATTTGAGCCTTGTGGTGTCTTTCCTCAATTTTTCGTGTTGGGCGCTTTCCCTTTAGCCTCCTTGAGTTTTTCCTAAGCATCCTTCAACTTCTACCGACTCGATTGAGCTTTTTATAATGCCCGATCATCCTCCCTCGAAGGTCCAAGCCCCTATTTTCCTTCTCCAATTTCTTCTCCAAGTGATCGTTAACTCCTCTCAAGCCATGCTTCCCGATTGTTCTCTATCTCTTGTTCAAAAAATACAAGGAGAGGGGTAGATTGGAGAAGGGCATTTTCTTCTTCTTTTTGTTTCTCAGTGCCTTTTGAGCCCCATGGTTCTTGGCCTCTTTCGCCTAGGCTGCACATTCCGCCTGCTTTTCATCGAACTCACTCCATGAGTTCTTCCAATCTAACTTGTGCTTTGTATGCCTCCTTTTGGTATTTTGATGGCACGTGTCTCATATACAGCCCATATGGACACTCATCTCGCTTTTTTGAACTCTGAAAAAAGTGGGATTAGGAAGTTCCTAGCCCAATCATTATCGAGCCCTTAAAGCATCAATTTTGGCTTTCTCTTCTATGGATTCATAGAGATTCTCTAGATCCAAGCTTTCATTATCACTATCATCACTTTCGATTTGGATGATGCCGAATTTCCTTCTTTGTTCATGACTACTTTCTTCCTTGTCCTTCCCTTTGCTTTGGGTGGCTCTTTTAGTCTTCTTCCTCTTGGGAAATTCGACCACGCTTTCGCAAATTTTCCCTCGGCTCGGAGAGTGGCCCTAGTCACATTTGGAGTTACAAATCCAGTGCACCCTTTCTTTGATGTCTCGGGCTCGCCACTTTCGAGGAAGAGAGCATGGCCCCTTGCCTGTAGAGAGGCAAATACTATCACATGCTCCATGGGTTTCCTTTACCCTTGTCACTTTGCTCCTCATTTTCAAGCCACTCGTCTTGGATTTCTTCATGGATGCCTTGGCTATCCTTTTGCATTTCCATTTGAGGGTTGTCCTCCTCACTATGTTGCACCCTGCTATCCTTTCCTACCCCTTCTTCTTGAGGTTATTGTTCCTTTGTGTAGAGGCCGCTGCTCTACTCGCGAGGCTCGCCTCTCGCTCATCATAGTTGTAGCCGTCAGTGTATCATGTTGTGGCTACCGTGTATCATGTCGTGGTCGCCCGCTCAAACATCTTCTCATGAGTCCGCGTCACCCTCACCGTGCTGAACATCTTTGTGCCGCCGCCTTCATCATATTCCTCATCATCTGCCGCCCCGTTTCATCCCCGTTGTTGTTCTCATCCTCACTTTCCTCTTCTTTCTCATGCTCTTCTTCCTCATCATCGTCATACTCCCTCCTTCAAGCTCTTTTGTTTGTTCTATGGTAAAATTGAGTCTCTTGGGAACAACTTTGCTAGAAGAAGGTGAAGGATGGTGAGTAGTGAGGTGGAGGGAGATGTAAGGACTCGCGGGACAAAGTGGAGAAATCCCGATGGGTGTGATGAAAATATCCCAAGAGACCTCCCTCTTCAAGTCGATGAAGAATGATAAACTTTGACAAGTGGAGTGATGGAAGAGGTAGGCTATCCGTCAGTGAGGGAGAGGATTTTTCTCGAATAGTGGAGGCCATTTTCTCAATGCTTCTAAGGCAAGAAGAAAGGAAGATTTAGCAATTTGGCTCTCGTGAAATGGCATGAGAGCAATCGAATGTGATAGGCATAGACTCTGAGAATCTTTCCCTCACAAGCGAGGTACTACATGATGATCGCCATGAGGTCGCAGCTAGTCAGGCAAGATATGAGAAGGGGAAAATGGAAGGACATGAATCTCTCGTGCTCAGAGCTTTATAAAGGGCTTGTATTCTTCCCGAGTCCGTGTGGCTTTCGCTTTTAAACCACTTCTCGACTACAAGGGATTTTAGTGGCCTTGCAGATGGACCTTGAGATAATTTGAAATCTAGCCTGCCACTCGGAAATGCTTCTCTTTGAAACTCAAAGCACAAAGATGTCTCAAAGGGGAAAAGCTCTTTCACTTCCTTGCACTCTTTAAAAAATATAAACACCCAACCTCATGGAAATCGAACAAGATTGATGGGGTGGGCATTCACTTCTTTAATGGAAATAGGCTCAAATATCTTATGCAAGCCACTCCTATTGTTCCCGCTTCCCTGGGAGGCATCTTGTTTTGAATGTTCTCTCAGCACACCTAAGCCGCCTAAATGGCCTTTGGAATGAAATCTCAAAGGCTACAGTACACCCCGTCCTCTTTGCCAGTCACACGCTTCACTAAGGAAAATTGCCTCAAATGCCGTGTGAAATGGTTCTTTAATACCATCCTCTCGCATCCTTTCAAATCAATGTTTGTCTTCTTTTGTGCCAAACAATAAATAGTTATCAAATAAAAAATGTACACATAATGGCCAAATGATTACTATGTTTTGGGTAAGGTCACAAAGATATTTTTTGTTTTGGTATAAGCAAGACGTACCTTTGTACAAAACAAAACACCCTTCCCAATCAAAAACACTCCTCTTGTATCTCACTGTTTCACATACACAAGTAGACACGTGAACATCTCTTCAAATCGATTAAAACCTTTTATGACATATTCTACTTCATGGATCAAAGGAGGCAAGATCGGTTTGTTTTTCTTTTTCCACACAGCAGAGGAATTTTGAAAATGACAAAAAGCATTCATACATGGATCACCGTTGTTAAATTAGGCTCACTCGCTTTCACCTCAGAACAATTTGTCTCTTATACCCAGGTAACAAAAACACTCTCAAATGAATTTGCGTAATCTCTCTCACCACACTTTGTTTTATGGGACAAAGGAGGCAAAGAATTTGTTTCCTGACTCAAGCTTCACTTATTCAAAAAGGAGACAATTTTTGAAGGTGACAAGGCATCTCACCAAGACCACCGGCTTTAAAATAGGCTTATTGTTTGTTCTACCCTATAATCATCGTGTTTTCCTTACAACACCGCTTTCCACCTTCTTAATATTTTTTTTCACCATTACACTTTGCCTGCATAGAGGTTAGCTTTGTCCTAATGCCACGCTTAGACACCTTCAACAATCTTTAAAACCTCTAATACCGTGTTTATTTTGACTCTGCGTGTAGTGTTATGGTTTAGCACCGTTTTGAGGGGCGCTTTCAGGCCTTTGACACCAATATAAACACACCACTTTCACTATGTTATTCCCTGGGAAATCATAGCCACAAAAAATCTCTCGTGATTTTAAACAATTTAACACTAAACTCCTCCTTATCATTGTTTATCCCTTGGAGAAAAACACTCGCCACTTAAAATTTTCAAAACTAGCAAGGAGAAAATGTAAGAGTACCTTGCAAACTTTCACGGGCTTTCCTTGATGATTTGGTAGCTTCAAAGATGCTTTGGAAGGCGTTTTGATCGCTCCACAGTAGGCACCGCACGCTCTCAAAGGGTAAGCGCCGTACGTAGATAGGGGTGTCGCCGGCCTCTCGAGCAGCCGTGTGTGTGACCGCGTCTACAGCGCGCTCGTGCGCGAGTGCAACTCCCTTTGTAAAATCTCTCCGCAACGCCCCGCGCTGCCTCCAGCGTGCCGCGCAGCTTTGGCAACTTCAAACTTCTGCAATCTTGAAATGCTTTCTTCGATTTCGAGAGCAAACAGTGAGGGAGATGTGCTGCTCATGGCTTTTAATTGTCGCATAGGCCCTCAAAACGGTCTTTAACTCTTGAAAGCGAAAAAGTCAATTGCTTGAGATTTTCTTGGTGAGGGTTTTGAACGTTGCAAAAGCATTTGTCTTTGTTATGACGAAAAACCAAATGACTTTCGAACGTGCTAAAAGGGACCCATATTCAAATAACGTTGGCATAAAGTGTTGTGCATGCTATTTGGAAATTTTTTTATAGATAAGGACCCTCCCACCTATAAGAAAATCATCCCAAGGCCAAACTCCTTTTCACAAACGGTGAGAAAGTCATTTTGAAGGCCAACATCTCTTAGTGTTTTTCTCATTGAGGCAATACTCTTTCTATCGTCCTCTTCATTTTTTCTTCTCATTAAAAAGGAATCTCTCGCCATGTTGAACTTTCTAATGAACTTTTTAAAAGAAACTCTACTCAAACAACACACCAATGATTAAACATCTTTTTCCATCTCTACAAGGAGATGACTCACTAAAAACTTAATTTGACAGCTTTCGCTACCGATGTTTGGAAGGTGATCATGCCCACTATGAAGCCGATTGAATCAGTAGGTGTAGCTTTGAGCCTCTCTTTTGACTTGGGATTGATAGAGGCATCCTTGGGCTTTTCAACTTTGCGTGGAGATATAGCAGGGGATGGGAGTCGAGTTTAAGATGTAAAATTGGAAGATTGTCCCTTTGTTCCTTTATGAAGGGAGTCCGCAAGAATAATGAATTTCTCATTCATTTTACTTCATTTTGCCACACAATGTACCCTTTGAACTCTAAGCCATACCGAAAATGAATCTCTCTCACCTTTGCGTGCACGATGAGCCTTACTAAAAATGAAGGAGGCCTATTTTTGACAAATGCCCGGGTTATTTTCAACTCTTGCTTTTAACCAAGTGAGAGAAAAGGTTTATGAATACACTATTAGTGGTTTCCTTTGTACTCGATGGCGTAAGTTCAGCTTGAGATCGGATTTTACTTCTTTCGCCATTTGCTTTAACAATATTTCTTCACTCGATAATCACCCCATTAGCTTCACATTGTATTTTCAATAATAGTGAAACTTAGGTAAACAAATTTTTATAAGCACCACTACTTTTGCCTCTCGCTTTTAACACCATTTTCTATTCAGAAACCTTCAATTGTCTCCCACTCACTCTTTAAAATTTTCCTTTTAGTCAAGAGAAAAACCCTAAAATCAATCACCGTCGCGCTTATAGATGAAGGAGGCCCTTATCTCGCGTTGCCAAACCCTCTCAAGCTCATGTATGGAGGAGGTTTTCTTGCTTTCTCAACCTCTCGTCTCATGTATGGAGGAGGTCTTTCTCATTTATGTCATTTCATCATCTTTTAAAAGTGGTATTTTTCCTTTCACCGCCTATTCAAACTTGAGAAAACGGCTGATGACAAACTCGTCAATAATTCATGATGGGGATTTTCCGAGACATGTTATGCTTTCCAAATACCTTTGCGGTACATCTTCGTACATCACAAGAAATTTGGCTAGTATCTCGCAAAGCATGTCTTGTCATTCATAATTTACTAACCTTTCGACCTGTGATCAGCAAGAGCTTAATGAACTGAATACTTTCCTTGCCCGTCATCGCATCCTGTAAGCTGAAAAACCACATGAGAAGAAAATTTCTTCTCATGTTGAGTTAAATACTATCTTCTAGAATACTCGGTACACTTCTACTCTTGAAAGATCCATTGAAACACCGTGAAAACAACCTAATACCGCCTTGACCTATGGCATATGCATCAGCCGAGACTCTCGTGGCTCGTTAGTGGCGTGACTTATGCGTGTAACCAACTTTATTTGCAGTAATAGGAAGGTCCGTTAAGACTCGGTTGATAATAGATAGTAGTTTCTTTGGCTTTGTGGATAGTTTGCCGAGGGAGAAAACCTAAAGCGCCACTACCTAACTTAGGGGAGACTTTCTGGGATCGCATTTCATAGTTTTCCCTTGAAATGCCGATGGAAAAGCCAGTATGGCTAAGGCTAGATAGGGCTCGCGATGAGGTTTTATCTCACTGCATGCGGCGATTGAAAAGGTAGGAGTGCAAAAATGATTTATGGGTGCTTTTCCTGCATAGGAAATCACAAATTTCTTTTAGATCAAAGCCTGCTAGAAAATCCTCTTGGCTCGTGAACAACTAGTCATCACTCAACAAGTGAAAAATAGTGATGACTAATAGTGGCTCCTTTTTGGGAGGGCAAGCCTCCTTTTCTCAGAGGTGTCCATAATATCATATCTTCGCTTAGTGAAGACCACTACCTTTATCCATTAATCGAAAATCTCTTCTTCTTCCTTGATGCTATTTCTGAAAATTGATAAAGAAGGATTAGCATCCATGATATTTCTTACCTACCCCACTATCCTTCCTAACATTTTTTCTTCCTTTGGGTGCATTTGGACTCAGTGAATCCTTTTGACACATATATATAGATATATATATATATATGAAAAATGAACCTATCTAGTTCTACACTTACATTTTCCCAGAGTTCCGCATTAAGCTGATGAACTCCTTCATTATTCTGCCTATGCTGTGATCGACTATCAAGGCTAAACCGCTTTGGACGGTGATTTTATTCTCTAATATAGAACATGAAATTGAAAAATTACTAAACGTCAGATTGTGATGCCTGATTTTATCATGTACTTCTCGCACGGAAGACATGTTTCATGACATAAAATATTAATTTTGCATAAAATGAAATATAGAAAAGTGGGGCTAGGGTACACAAATTGTTTTTCATCCCCGCTTCCCTCTTTGGTTTTGTTTTGAGCATGTGGAACCAATATCTTTTCCTAATCTACTCTCTTTGATAAGTCAATCTTACACAATGTTGGCCATCTTTTCAACTCACTAACTTATTGGCAAATAAATTTAAAACATGTTCAGCTATGATTAGGCTAGATAACTGAAAAAGACATTTGAGCACTAGTAGCGGCATTTAGACTTGCGCGCTTTCCGAATGACTATTTTTTGAACATGGGGCCTTCTTTCTATTTTTCAAACTACCCTCTTTTTCTATTTTTCTATTGTTTTTGAATTTTCTGTCTTTTATCTATTTTTCAAACAATGGTATATACAATGATTGAAAATGTTTTAAAATTGAAGCTCTTGACAAAAATAATGCTTTAATGTC
Organism: Pinus albicaulis; assembly: GCA_034641835.2. NCBI lineage: Eukaryota > Viridiplantae > Streptophyta > Pinopsida > Pinales > Pinaceae > Pinus > Pinus albicaulis. The sequence goes on from CM076575.1 coordinate 367,256,111, forward strand.
CTACCATTCACAGGACCTCCAAAAGTTTCAGTCCCATCAAGTTTTTGCAGGAAAAAGGCATTGTTTCTGTTAACTGAGCTGATGATGAAAGGCCCTTTCCATAAATTTTCAAACTTGCCATGTTTACCTTTGTCTTCTCTTCTAGAATCCCATTTTAACACTTTGTCCCCAATCTGAAAATCATTTTCCTTGGTCCTTCTGTCAAAAATCTGTTTTATTTTGTCTTGCGCTAACTGAGCCTTTTGGTAAACTTCTTCTCTTCGTTTGCGGTAAATGGATAGTCTGATTTACCCTCCTTTGCATGTCATTTTCTTCTATTTGAACTTCCTGCAATAGCTTCATTACTAGAACCCCTAAAGATGTTGGGAAAATGGCATCTATGCCATAAAATAGTTGGTAGGGAGACATACCTATGGATTTTTTGGTGGTTAGTCTATCAGCCCATAGTGCGTGTACTAGTTTTCCATGCCATGCCTTTTGATTTTGTTCAAGAAGTTTTTTTATCATGTTGACTAGGCTTTTGTTAGAGGACTTGGCTAAACCATTACCTTGAGGGTAATAAGCTGTGGAATTTCCTAATGAAATGTGATATTTGTAACAGAAGTCAACCATTCTTTTAGAGGAAAAGGAAGCAGTGTTATCTGCAATGATCTTTCTAGGGCAGCCGAATCTATATAGGATGTTGGTTTCTAGGAATTTAATGATGACTAAATCGGTGGCATTCCTAGAGGGTATGGCTTCTATCCACTTGTTAAAGTAATCAATGGCTGTAGGGATCCATTTGTGTTGAGCAGACGAAGAAGGGTGAATTTCCCCAATAAAATCTAGACCCCATTGCTGGAAGGGCCCTTCAACTATGATGGGATGTAAGGGCAAGGGTAAAAGCTTTTTCTTGCCATAAAAAATTTGGCACTTATGGCATGTCATGACTAGTTTGTGAGCGTCAGGGAATAAGGTAGGCCAATAATAACCGGCTCTAAGGATTTTGTTCGCTGTGGTTTTCCAATAGAGATGACCCCCGCATTCTCCTTCATGCATTTCGTGCAGAATCTTCTCTACATCAGACTCAAGAAAACATTTAAGTAGCATACCAGTGGGATTTTTCCAATACAGAACTCCATCTATGATGCAAAAATTTAAATATTTTCTTTTAAGAAATCTTGCTTTTGTTTTTGATAAATTTGGAGGGGCGTTCAGATAGAATAATACATAAAGAATATTTTCATACTAAGGTGAATTTAAAAACACTTGTTCAACATGAGGGGTGGTGCATTCTTCTTGTTCTTCTAAGGTATCAACAAAATTTATATCTAATGCTTGGAGGTTAGTTTCAGCCATTAGTCTTGCAAGTCCCTGTCCTTTAACTAGTTTGGTAGGTCGGATTTCTAAGTCATATTCTAAGATGGTAGCGATCCATTTTCCCCTTTTACCATCAGGATCTTGGTTTAGTATGTCTTTGACGACGGTATTAGGGACAAAAGCTATGTTATGAGAAAGCAAGATGTAGACTCGGAAATATTTCAATGATTTTACCAATGTGAATGCCTGTTTTTCCATGATGTTATATTTCAAGGGAGCATCTCTTAGGGATTTTCTAAAAAAGGCAATGGGTTTTTCTTGCCCTGCTGCGTTCTTTTGTAACAATACAGCCGCTATCGTGTGTTCTGAGGCAAATGAAAAAATGTAAAAATCCTTGGGGAAATCAGGACTTATCAGCACAGGTGTTTTAGTTAGGGCTTTTTTTAACTAATTCAAAATATTTTTTGGCTTCTGTAGTCCATTTAACCCTGACCTCCTTTTTCAACATGTTTGTGATATCTCTTAGAATTTCGGCAAGATTTGGGATAAATCTTCTCAAGAAATTAATCTTTCCGATAAAGGATTGCAGCTCCTTTATGTTTCTGGGGTGACTTATTTGTAATATGCCTTCGATTCTCTGGAGGTCTATTTTTATTCCCTCTTCCAAAATTATGTGACCTAGGAGTTTTCCTTCTTCTAGACTGAAAAGTGTTTTCTTGGGGTTTAGGGATAAACCATATTTTCTACATTCATTAAAAACCTTTCTCAAGTGCACCAAGTGTTCTTCATCTGATTTGGAGTATATTGTGATATCATCGAGATATATGACTATGAATAACCTATGTCTTCTGAGAAGGCTATGTCCATGGCTCTTTGGAATGTGGCGCCAGCATTCATCAATCCAAAAGGAATTTAACATACATGAAAGTGCCCCAAGGTGTGGTGAAAGTTGTCTTGTGTTAATCAGTGGGGTAAACTAGTACTTGGTTGTAACCAGAAAAACCATCAAGTAATGAGATCCTTTTGGCACCTACTACCTTCTGGATTATGTGGTCCATTTTGGGCAATGGATAGTTGTCTTTTAAATAGGCTCTATTCAGGTTTCAGAAATCGATACAGAATCTGATTTCACCAGTTTTTTTCCTAACTGATACTAGATTTGAAACCCATTCAGAATACCTGAGGGACACTATTATCCCAGCATCATACATATTTTTAATTTCCTTTTCAACCAAAGGTAGTAACACTGGGTTTATTCTTCTCAACTTCTGTTTGAAAGGCTTTTGGTTTTCTTTGAGGGGAATCTTATGTTGAATTATGCTTGTGTCGTATGATTTTAAATCTTGGTATCCCCATGCGAACACATCCTTAAATTATTTAAATAGCTTGATGTACTTCTGTTTTATGTGAGGTGGAAGGGTTTTGGATAGTTTTATCTTTCTAGGCTCTTTCGAGCTTCCTATGTTATATTCTTCTATGTCAACCTCAGTAGATTCCATCTTTGGCTTTTTGGCCACATTGTTAAAATCAAACAGTTCCTCTAAAGGCACAAGCCCTCTGGGTATGGTGTCATTTTCGTAGTGTAAGACTTCGAGTTCTCTTTGGTCGATGTCCTCTCCTGTCTCAGTTCCATATGAATGGTCTACCAAGTTTAGATTTTTCCAAGAAGGTAAATTTGGCTCTTGGTCTCAATTTTTGCCAGATTTCTTTTCTTCATTTTCTAAGACTTTTTTGGTTATTTCAAATTCATTCCTAGATTGTAATAAATCATCAATTTGATCATCAACTTTGAATATTTTCCAATGGTAAATATTATCTGGTACTGTAGGGTAATGTTTGACCTGAATACTATATTTCTCACTTAAACATGGTATTTGGCCATTGCTTGCGGAAAAGGCAAGCTCATTTGTTAGGCTATTTTGAACCCTAGGAATATAAGTGAGTTCATATTTATCAAAGGTTTTGAGGATGTCTAAAGCTGCATTCCTGTATTATCTTAGTCTTGGGTTTTTTTCCGAATATTCACCTTTGATTTGCCTGATTTCAAGTTCTGAATCTCCCTAGGCTGATACTTTCTTGGCGCCTAAGTCCTTAAGTATGTGCAGACCAAGGAGAAGGGACTCATATTCTGCAATGTTATTAGTACATTGGAATTCTAATATGAAATAATGACCTTCATTAGTATTGTGTATCCAGATGCTGGCCCTCGAACCAGTTTTTCCACAAGAACCGTCAAAGCTTATACTCCAAAGAGCTTCTTTTTCATACATGATACTAAGCTATTTTTCAGGTTTCTTGGAGCTTTGGTCATCAATTTCGTTATTTAGTAATGGGAAATGTGGTTTTGAAGCTTTGAAAACCTCTTCACTCTCCTTTATCTTCTTTTTTATATCACTTTCATTGTATAAGATAAAATAATCTAAATTGGAATGAATGGAATATATGGGAGTTTTGTTTGGCTTATCCTGGTCACTGACCATGTATTTCATGTGAGTCTCTCGGTATAATCTCCTAGGTTGGTTGAAAACTGGGATGGTAGCGAATGACATATCCATTTGAAGGTTACCTTTTATTTTGGAAGCACATGCCCTTGATAGTAGCATTCCATACTTAGGAGGAATATCTGCCACTACTACGTCCATGACTAGGGTTTTTGCTGGTAGTTGTGTTAAAGAAGAACACAGGTTCTTTATTATACCTAAACATTTGACTTGACTTGAGTCAAAAGAGTACAGGTCTTTGTAAGGTTGAGTTACCTCTAGCCCCAATTTTTCCATGATTTCTTTAGGCATGAGGTTATGCAAGGCACCAGAATCTAACATGGCATTATGTAATATCTTGTCCTATATGTTCAAGCTTACATAGAAAGGAGAGACAGTTCCTTCTTGGTATTCACCTTCTATTTTGGGGCCGAACAAGAGCTCAGGTTTGTCATCAGTTAGATTTAAAGTGTCTTCCTCATTTCCTATATCAAAAAAATTGAAGATTTGGGATCTATACCTATCTACAGTTACTAGCTCAGTAACGGGTATGGTTATTTTTATTTTGGAAATTTCTCCTTCGAAACTAAAAGGAGCTTGTAGTTTGGATAGATTGGTTTCAGCTTTTTCGGACATGAATTTCTCTATGTTCTTAATTTGCTGACTCTAGTTCAGGAATTTGTTTGACACAGCCACCTCAAGAGTCTTTGTGGAGGTACTAGGAGCATTTGAGCTAAGACTTGTTTGAATAGCTTTATCTTTGTTTTGGTCAGTTTTCTTGACCACGATTTTGTTACTATCCACTGCTTTTTAAGGATGGTATCAGGGGTTTTAGCAGTGTCAGGGCTACCTTTCTTGGAGTTGTCTTGGTTTTTTCTACTTCTAAGGTCATACTTCATATGAGCTTCTATGATGGCATTCTGAAAATATATGGCAGGATCCTCGGGATCTTCATAGTTGGTTTCCTCCTGATTCGGACAGAAGAACACTTGCTCTTCTGCTGTGAGGTAAACCTCACTCTTGTTATCAGAACCTATGAGGTTCAAATGATTTTCATCACTGTATCCCTATCATCTTCTTCCACATAATTTTCATTAAAGGGTGGCCTAATTTGTTGGTCATTTTCCCTTGGTTTGTTTTGAGGTTGTTCCCTCCTAAAATTTTGGTTCCGTCTTCTGTTTGGAGGGTTTGGTTGGTTGTCCGTAAGAGGGGTATTTTCCCTTATCTTTTCCCACATTTTGGCCATGGACCTAACTAAGTCATCTATTCTGGGATCTAACGAAGGGTCTGAAGTGGAGACCTCATCCTGTTATGTGACTTTCCTTTCAAATCTATTCCTAGCTCTTTTTTCTACTAAGTTGGCTTTTGCACTTATGGCCACTTTTTGGATTTCCTCTACGGTAGGGGGTTCCTTGTCTCTTATTTGATAAGTCATGTTTGGGTCAAAACCTTCGGGGAAATTTTCCAAGGCTGAGCCAAGTGGAGGTTTGAAGTGAGGTGGGATGGCGTTATACACATTGTTGAACCTAGTGCAGTATCCCTGGACACTTTCCACATTTTCCCATTTTAGATTGTTATACTCTGACAGGATTTGAATGGGGTTCTTTTGGATTTACCACTTGTTTATGAAGGTTTGGTAGTGTTCTGGGAGATTGTGGATGTTGTTTGGAGTTAGGCTCTTAAACCATTTTTTGGGTTCTCTGCCCAGGCTTTGGGCAAACATCCTCATTCTAATGGTCTCGTCTTCTATTTCTATGTATTCAAGGCATCGCTAATACTATCTACATGTTGTTGAGCTGTGGTAGTCTCAACTCCAGTAAAGTGCAGGATTTTGGATTGATAGTCATTTTGTAAGGGAGCCAAAGGCTGTGACAACACCAAAGGTGCATACCAGGCTGCCATGATAGGAGCTAATGGATGATGTAAAAAATGAGGGCTTGTGGGATGAGTTGAGGTGGCTTGAACAGTAGTGGTTTAGGTGGGTGTGGCAGATGTACTTGGACTAGTGATCTGATTTTGAGCAGATCTGGGATGGTAGGAGCCAAAGTGATGGAGAAGCTGAAAGTTGGGAGGTGTGGTAGGCGAGGTTTCTCTACTGGGACTCTGTGGCAGATCTAGGGGCTCAAGATTGTCAAAGTATATCTTACTTTGTGACTTTCTTCTAAAAAGAATTTTTTCTGGTTTTAAGTCAAAGGGGGAATCCAGCAAGGCTGTGAGATGTTCAAGTACTGATCTTGCTTTATGAATGGACCTATCGGTAGCTAAATTGCCAGTTTCGGAAGCTTGCCATAGAATCTTCTCTGGTTCATCTACTATGATAGGGGGATTTGGGTCTGGATGAGATCTGGTGTTGATTCTTTGTGAAGCTAGATTTAGAGCTTAGAGTTTAGAGAGGATGGTATTTATGATTGTTTTGGATGGATGGCCTCTCTAGGGTTTTACTAATGTGAAGGATGGTCAAAACAAAAAGATGGACTAGTGGAGTCGCCAAGTGGATTTCTATGAGAACTATGGTCCACCACCAACACTATTAAAGATGCTTATGGGAAAAAGTTTTATAGCAAACTTTGAGATGGAAACTTGCAAAGAATATTGATTCACTTGGTTTTAACAGTTTGCTAGGTTGTCTAGACAAGCTAATGGTTTTTTTGCAAGGTTACTTCTGCTTATCTCCTATGTTTAGGTGAAGTTTTCTGAATCGCTAATTTATACTTAGTTTGTCCCTGATTACAGAGTTTGCACCATAAGTTTTATGTTTTGGGAAGGATGAGTTAACAGAAAAGTATGGTTTATGAATTTTTGGTTTTTTATCGAGTTTTTAGGCCTACTGAAGGCTAGTGGAGTTGCCAAATGGAACTCGGTTGTTCTTGTAAAGATGTAGCTATGGTCCACCACCAATAACTAGGGAAAAGCCAATCTGGGAATGTTTTGGGGTTTTTTGAGTTTTATGTAGCCTATGAGGTTTGGAAGAGTTTCCTATAACTGAATCATAATTTTTCTAAGATGGTGAAAGAGCTAGCTTCTACTCTTCAAACAACACTTAAGTTTTCTAAGTTTGATTGAAAGTTCGGGTGTTACTAAGGAGTACTTAGATTGTCACTAACTCGGAAGGTCCCACCGTGATCGCCACTATGTTACTGAGCGGTGGGATAAGTCAATCAGACAGTATTCTTAAGGCTGCTGGAATGTTTAGGGAATCTAAGTTTGTTTATCACTCAGATTCCCATCGTGATCGCCATTATGTTAGTGAGTGGTGGGATAAGTCTACAAGATAGTATTCTCAAAGTTCTCTAAAGGTTTAGGGAAACTAATTTTGTTCATTACTCAGAGTCCCACCGTGATCGCCATTATGTTAGGGTCCCGTGATTTGGCTGATTGGCAAGCCAAATGACAGTGTAACATCAAACCAATCTTTGGAGCCCAAGGACCTAGCCTTCCTGGACTCAGAGAGGGCTCTCTCTATTTGTGTAAGGGATATCTGTGTGTTTGTTTATTGTGTTCTAATTTTAGGCTAGTTATGAAGTAGGTTTTTTTGGTTTTTGTTTTTAGGTTGTGAGGGATAAAACTGATCAAAGATATAAGATAGGTAAAAAGATGTCAGATCAACTGGGCTATGGGGTCAAAAAGGTCAAGAAAGCTATCAGATGGTGATACAAGGCTGTTGAAGGGCCGATTTGATTCGAGGTAGAAAGGATCTTTAGGCAAAATGGAATAAAATGAACATCAAGTTTGGGAACAACAAAGGATTTCAAGCATAACTAGTTTAATAGCTGACATAAACATGGTAGGGAAAACCATTAATCATGAGAAATGTAACTATAAGCTAATCAATACATAGAAATAAAAATTCAAGCCATGCATAGAGATATATAACTCTCTAACTTTGGGAAATGACTATCAGACTTTAGGGAAATACACTTAAGAGAGACAAACAACTCAAATCACTATGCCGGAATGCCTAAACACAGTACTTCAAGTTATTGGGCACTTTGAAAACAAGATTGCATAGTCTTAGGCAAAGGGCAAGATCGGAACAAGACCTCCTTGGTTCAACAAATGACAATCTAATCAGTCAAAGAGAAGTTTCATAGATGGAGCTATGGCTAGCCATGAGTAAGCAGGGCATACCATAAATCATACTTAGCATGCATAAAACCATGAATGAAACAAGCAAACAATATTCTTAAGTTATTAAAGAGCAATCAAGAATTATTTAATGTGACTAAGAATGAAGAAAACATGGAAGCTATGAAGAAACAGGAAATTTGAGGTACCTCCAAGGGCATGTCTCAAATTTGTTCTCTACTATCCTATAGCAAGCAAGAACATGGATTTATGAATGAAAACTAAGAAACAAAACAGAGATAGAGACACTATAACATTCTACCAAGTCATGGAATCCAACAACTATCCTCTTTCATCATCCAAGAACATCCAAGAAACTATCCAAAAGCATGAGACAAGTATTTCTTCCAAACCTTATATGACCATATATTGCTTCTATTCATCAATTTCAGTGTGGTTTACAATGAAAGCCTTTGGAATATATAGGCCAAAGTGAGGAAAACCTCTTGGTTCAACTTGCAATCTCATTGGCCTATCCAAAATATCTGATTTTGTCCTTGAGGCTTTGCAAAGCCCAAGGCACAAAATATCTAATAAAATATCTAAAAAATGCTAAAAAATGGAAATATGTTGACTTTTCATAATTTATCATGTACAAAAATAGCTAAACGCACATGAAGAAAAGTCACTTTTGAAAGGTTCAATTTTTACAAAAATATTCAAAAAATACATCAGCAAAAGGTCCCTTGACTTGCCGGCAACGTTTGGAGGCCTTTCCGATGTCAAAACGAGGCCCATGATGGCTCGTTGGAAAGATATGAGTGTCTAATTTCTGAAAATGTTTAGTCTTCTCCCAACTGACCAATGTAAGTCCTCTAAAAACATACCTGTGTGTAAAAACCAGAAAATGGGCCTCGTTGATAAACGGGGCAGAGTGTAGAAAAAGCAAGTGTTTTCACCATTTTGGGGCAGCAAATGATCTTCAATTGTTCTGAAAATTGTTGAGTATGTGCCCCTGAAATTATGGCATCCAATGATACCACTTTCATCCTTTGATGATGCCCCAAACTGAAATGGTGATGCCCATGAGTTTGGGCCAAAAACCAAAAAATGACAAAAAACCAAAATATGTCGAATTTTGCCCAAAATTGGCGAGCATGACCCTCAAGGGTTTTCGGAAACATGTTATGAAGCAGAGGCAAAAATTTGGAGCCTTGAGGTGTATTTCCTCAATTTTCTTGCCGGGCGCTTCCCTTTAGCCTCCTTGAGTTTTTCTCTGAGCAGCCTTCAACTTCCGCCTGGCAAACTGATTGAGCTTTTTATAATGCTCGGTCATCCTTCATTGAACGTCCAAGTCCCTATTTGCATTCTCCAATTTCTTCTCCAAGTGATCATTAACTCTCTCAGGCCATGCTTCCTGATTGTTCTCTATCTCTTGTTCGAACAATGCAGTGAGAGGGGTAGATTGGAGAAGGGCATTTTCTTCTTCTTTTTGTTTCTCAAGGGCTTTTTTGAGCCCCATGGTTCTTGGCCTCTTTGGCCTAGGCTGATCTTCGCCTTCGCTTTCATCGAACTCACCCATGATTTCTTCCGATATCACTTGTGCTTTGGATGCCTCATTTTTTTATTTGATGGCTTGTGTCTCATATACAACCATATGGACACTCATCTTCTTGTTTTGAACTTGCAAAAAGTGATTGAAGTTCCTAGCCCGATCAAGATCAGTCCTTAAAGCATCAATTTGGCTTTCTCTATGGATCAAGAGATTTTGTGGGATCCGGGCTTCATTATCACTATCATCACTTTGGATTTGGATGATTTCGAATTCCCTTTCTTGTTCATGATTGCTTTCTTCCTTATCCTTCCCTTTGCTTTGGGTGGTTCTTTTAGTCTTCTTCCTCTTGGGAAATTCAACTATGGGCTTCTTGGGCAATTTTCCCTTGCTTCGGAGGGCCCTAGTCACATTTGGAGTTACAACTCTAGGCACCCTTTTCTTTGATGTTTGGGGCTTGGCCACTTTCGGAGAAGAGAGCATGGCCCCTTGCCTAGGAGAGGCAGCTAGCACATGCTCCATGGGCTCTTTACCATTGTCACTTTGCTCCTTATTTTTGCCACTATCTTGGATTTCTTCATGGATGCCTTGGCTGTCCTTTTGTATTTCCTTTTATGGGTTGTCCTCCTCACCGTGGCACCTGTTTATCCTACTGCCCCTCTTCTTCTTGAGGTTGTTGTTCCTTTTAAAGAGGTTGTTGTTCATCACCCTGAGGCTGCCTCTGTTCATCATGTTGTAGCTGATGTGTATCATGTTGTGGCTGTTGTGTATCATGTTGTGGCTGCCCCTGTTCGCCATCTTCATGAGTCTTCTCACCCTCACTGTGTTGCACATCTTTATGCTACTGCCCTTCATCATATTCCTCATCATCCCCTTGCTGCCCTGTTTCATCTTGTTGCTGCTCATCCTCACTTCCCTCTTCTTTCTCATGCTCTTCTTCCTAATCACGGTCATGCTCTTCTCACTCTTCAGGCTATTTTGTTTATTCTATGGTAAACTTGAGTCTCTTGGGAACATGTTTGCTAGAAGAAGGCAAAGGATGGTGAGTAGGAAGTGTAGGAGATGTATGAATTGGAGGGACAGTGGAGAAATTCGGATGGGTGATGAAAGTATCCCAAGAGACCTCCCTCTTCTCAAGCTGATGAAGAATGATGAATTTGATGAGGGAGTGATGGAAGAGGCAGACTGTTTGCTGTGAGGGAGGCTTTTTATGAATAGTGGAGGCCATTTTCTCAATGATTTTATGTAAGAAGAAAGAAAGATTTAGAAATTTGGCCCTCATGAAATGAATTAGAAATCGAATGTGATAGGCATAGACTTGGGAGAATATTCCCTCACAAGTGAAGTATTTCATGATGATCTTCATGAGGGGGGCATAGCTAGTCAAAATATATAAGAAGGGGAAAATGGAAGGACATGAATCTCTGTGCTCAGGCTTTAGAAAGGGCTTGTATTCTTCTGAGTCCAGGTGGCTTTGTTTAAACCACTTCTCCCCGACATAAGGGATTTTAGTGGCCTTGCAGATGGACCTTGGAGATAATTTGAAATCTAGGCCTGCCAGCTGGAAATGCTTCTCTTGAAACTTCAAAGTGCAAAGATGTGTCACAGGGGAAAAGCTCTTCACCTCTTGCACTCTTTGAAAAAAATATAAACACCCAACCTCATGGAAATTGAACAAGACTGATGGGTGGGCATTCACTTCTTCAGTGGAAACAGGCTCAAATCTCTTATGCAAGCCAGTCCTACTGTCTTGCTTGGGAGGCATCTTGTTTTGAATGCTCTCTGCAACACCAAGCTGCCTCAAATGGCCTTTGGAATGTTTTCTCAAGCACACAACTCTGTCCTCTTTGTTAGTCACTATTTGACTAAGGAAAATTGCCTCAAATGCTATGTGAAATGGTTCTTTAATACCAACTCTCTGCTCCTTACAAATCACTGTTTATCTTCCTTTATGCCAAACAATAAATAGTTATCAAATAAAAAGGTACACACAGTGTTAGTATGATTCTTTCGTCGTAGAAGATCACTTTAGCTATGCATATCAAGTAGCCCTAACATCAAGTATGGCTGCAAAATATCCTTACGTTTGCTGCATAAAATTAGATCTAAGCATAAAAGATATTAAGCAGATAAGATATAAAATAGCTCCATACATCCAATGAACAAGACAAGAACAATGTATAAAAAGAATCTTATATTATATTAAAGAATGGGGCACCTGAGAGGAAAACAAGAAAGGTGTTTTCTAGTTCTCCTCAGTGGGATGGGTTCTTGGAAGTCCTCAGTGTTTCAGATCTAAAATTCCTCTCTTTGGTTAATGTGGAAAACCCTAACAAACATGGAACTCAATGGGAGTTAAAAATGAAAACAAATGGAAATGGTGACCAAGAGTAGATCTAGTGTGATCTAATGCAATGGAGGTGACTAATGAATGGGGAAAACCCTTCTATTTATAACAAAATATTGGGGTGTTCTAGAACTTGGTGCATGAATACAATATTATTAATTACATTCTAGAATCACCCTTTAGGAATATTTTATTATATTTGTTGGAGGGAAAAGGGTTTTTGACTTGGGTCAATTCCTTTATTTATAAATAACAAATAACTAAATGATTTATTTATTATTTAAGGGAGATGAGGGGAATATAATTAAATAAATAATGGTTTATTTAATTAATTAAAAATGATTTAGTCAAATTTAACTAGGAATAGTATTTAAATAGTGATTTAAATAACTTATTCTTAGGAAATAATTAAATAAATAATGATTTATTTAATTGATTACCTTGTTTTGGGTTCAATATGACCAAGAAATGTAAACAAATGTGGTGAAAGCGATTTTACTTGGGGTAAAATTGGTCTTACATGGTGTACTTGGGTTCATCTAACGATAATGGGTTAGATGACCAAAAAATGGTGTAACAGATTTCCCCCCAACGTACGAGTGTTAGGAGCAAATCGTATGACTGAAGTACGTTGTAAGAACTGAATCACGAAACAGTAAGATAGAAATGAAAGAGAGGAATGTAAGGTAATCTAAAGTGGTGGAGGACTAGACCCTGAGGAGACGAGACTTACAGGTGCAACAAGTCTCAAGTGTATGATGTGGTACCAATGTGAAAGGTGGCGAGGGAGTCATACCTATGCCCGCCGAGACAATAGTACAAAGAATAAGGCGCCCGGAAAACCACGGAACACGATAGTAAAACCAGTGCTTGCCTAATCATGAGCCAGAAATCAAGAATGATGAATCCCACATACATGCGATGCCTGGAATAATCGTCAGGACTTATACAATGATATGGTAGTACATGAGATACTAATATACTCAAATGCCCCCTACACACGGGGAAGGGCTCACGAAATCGAACCAACACGTGCAAATCGAAGAGGTGCTGCAAGCGACTGAGGTCGATATCATCAAATGAGAGGAGCTGCATCAAGTGTTGGAATGAAGAATCCATTCGGGTATGTGGGGGGCTACCTGCAGGGCCACCCCCTCCTGAGGGTTGAGACATCTCACACACACCCGGGTATCACCAATAGCTGCTACTGCATCACTGAATCGTCAAGTGTATAGATCACGATCAGGCTGAAAAGAGCTCTAACCAAGGTACACTGCCCCCTAGACCTGACTTCTGGATTAGAGCTGATGTCGACAGAAGTAGGTCCACCATGGGTGAGGCAAGAAGTGAACCCCAACTAAGGCACGAGAGAAAATAGTGGAGCGACGAACAGACAGACACTAATGATGATGAAAATGAGGGATACTAAGTGGCAGATGTACGACTTCCCTTGTTAGAGCATAAAAAGCAGGGATGGCTTGGCAGCAACTAACACAATATCAGGAGGGATAGGGAACAATGGGACTGAGGGCCATACTGTGCAACACAAGGGAGGGACCAAGCAATGAAGGATGGAGGAATATAGCGGGATAAAAAGGGGCGCAAGATAGACTCCATGACTGATGATGACTCAACTCGGATGCTCTAAACAAGGGCGAATCGATGGTGCTGCCACACAATAACGGTCCGATGGGGAACCATAAAAACATGAGTACAAGAGGGTATCTCATGATGAAAATCAACACGAACAAAGACAAGTAAGGAGGCAAAGTGGTGCCCCCAGGTACAAGTGTTGTGAGTGAAGAAATTTGATTTGGAGGAGAGATGAAAAGGACCTTCATGGACAAACTGTGTCTTGGTGAAGTATCAGAACATAAAAAACTGATAGATACCCATTTGACTACTCGGTGAGAGCTTTCCAACGGTGCAGACAGTGTGTCACACGGGGCTATGGTTTGGTCGCAGCGGGCGAAAGAAAAAAAAGGGGTTTTCTTTTAATAGGGCGTTTTCCCTCCAAAATCATTCATTTTCTTATGTAGCTGTGGTGAATGTGGAGAGGAGAGAAGGCCCTAAATATTGCGGTGATCGTAGCAGACAAACCGACCGTTGGAATTGCAATCCGTCAGTTGCAAGTAAGAGGCCTAATCCTAAGCTTTGTTTGTGATGGATTGAAGTTGTAGATCAGGGTTTTAAATTCCAAAAACTGCCCCTACTTCCTCATTACGGTTGGGTCGCACTTTTTGGGGAAAAATATGTGACCTGGGATGCAGGTTTTTGCCTGACAAGTGCGACCTGGCCCAAGTTTGGCCCAAAAAGTGCGACCTGCTAGGTGTGGGAGGTTTCAGTGCTGTTATGGGCTGAAATTATGTTTTGGTGTAAGATAATACAATTTTGTTGATTGGGAGGCTGACAAAAATGATGTTTTTGTGCAGATATGGCAGATTTACGAATAAAGTGGAGAGAGAGAGAGACTTAGGTACACTACGGACGGAGATCCAGGCAGATCAGGGTGTCCGTCATGCACTGGCTAGACATGGGGTTCTGAAATTTTTGGAGAAACCTTTGATGAGGGCTAGAGAGCCCTTGTTGGCCCGGATTATCAGTTATTGGGATCCAGATCATGAGGCGTTTGTAGTGCAGGGGCACAGGATCGAGTTGATGGTCTAAGATTTGTATTTCTTGACTGGTCTCCCACCGTTGGGGATGGTGGGAAATACGCAGCCAGTGTTACCATGGGGGCATAACATTATGGAGTTTGTTGAGCGACATTGTCGACCGAGTGTCCGAGTCAAGGGGACTCGGATATCCATTGGGGATCTAGAGAGGTTGGAGACTCGGGCAGTGGCCACAGCAGTGTTGCGGATCTTGGGCAGTCAGGTGCTCCATCACATCACTGGAGGGCAGATGATGATTGTAGAGAGTGTGTTGGGTGGGACCCACTATGGGTGGGCCTAGATGATGTTGGTGTCGCTGAAACAACAGTTTTCGTTATGTAAGCAGCAAGTGAATCATGATTGTGGATATGGGACAATATTGCGCTCTTTCTTCTTTAAGAAGATCTCGACCTTATGACCTCGTATACAGTTGTCTGATGGGGGCCCGAGAGAGCCTCGGATGCATCGGTGGGGATGACTACTGGGTAGAGGAGGAGGAGGGGCAGTCGGGAGGGTGTTTTGACCAAAGTTCTTTGCCCATTGGGACCATATGTCGTTATACATAGACGACTATCCCTATAGTGGGATAAGTTATTGGGGAGATCCGAACTTGCCGCTGCCACCTAGTCGAGTATGGGGACCGGATGGTAAGTGAAAAGAAACTAATCTATTATGTTCCTTTTTATAGTTTGTGACTAGTATTCATGGTACTAATCCTTATATTGTTTGGGATGCAGATATAGCTCTGGTGAAACCGGCCAGATATATGGGACGACCAGTAGCAGTAGGTGTTACAGGCACAAGTGGATCGAGGACAGGACAGAATGAAGAGATGGCCGCACTGGTGGAGGACCTCCGTCGTAGATGTGAGGGGCTACTGACCGGTGTGTCAGAGCATGGATGGCAGGATTTAGACGACCGATACATAGAGCTATGTATTGGGCTCCCCTGGGAATGGCGAGGGATCATGCGATGCATGGCGATGGCCGAGCAGACGGTGCGTGATTTATGAGCTATGGGAGCAGAGCCATTGGCACAGGATCCTCTGGAGAGTGACTAGGTGTGGGGCAGGTGGTGCCCCCTAGTAGTGATGTAGGGGCAAGTGGTGCCCCCATTTTTGTAGTAGTGGTTTTTGTAACATGCTATGGGCATGTCATATGTTTCAAAGTATATGGACTTTAAAACACATGTTATATATGTATGAGCGTTATGTGGATTTTGTGGATGCTATTGTATTATGTGTGATAAATGCCAGTCTAGAACATGGTTTGCGATCTAATCTACGTAGTGATTATGACTTCTAGGGATGTGGTTGAATGAAATAAATCTAAATTCCCGTATCAAAAGTCTCACTCGTAAATATTGTCTAAACAGGATAGGATTATGCACACGGTAGACGCCATTAAGTTGTAAGACAATAAGCAGGGAATCTAAATAAACTTGCAGATGGAGGATGCGATGGGAGAGAACGTCAGCTAAGAGACCACGAACGACATCATACTCGGCCTGGTTATTGGTGGCAGTGCCAATGCAGACCCCATTTGCAAGAACAAGGGTATGCACAGGGGTAAAGATGGCCCAGGCGGCTGAGGCGAGGTTTCGGGAATACCGACTTGCGCCATCGGCGTAACTGATGTCATGAGTGGACGAGAGGGTCTAGGGAACAACATCGCAAGATAAGAGAAGTGAGGAAGATCGAGGACTTATGTTGTGACGTACATCATAGAGACGGATGGGAGTATCGGGATTAGGTGAAGAGAGGGGAAGGTGGTGGAAACCGCAAGAGGCTGCAAAGCTACCGAGATCATCGTTCATGGAGGAAAGGTGCAGAAATGGGTCATCAGGAGAGATGATAGAAGAGCAAGTAAAAATATGGTCAAAACATGAAGAGCCCAAGAATGGCGCTGAAGGGGGATCAGAGGAAAAAGGCGGAGTGGATACGGAGGGGATGTACTCCGAGGGTTGGGCGGATGATGATAGGTACAAGAGAGGAGCAGCAGATTCAGACATCTCAACATCAGGGGAGGGATGTCAATGGTGGCTGGAGGATCCTCGAGTAAAATCGACGCATACTGAGCAAGGATGGGCGAGGCGGATTGATTCTATTCCACTTCATACTCGCGAATGACCTCTAAAGAGGCGCGGTAATGCGTGAGGTGAGGAAAATGGTGAGAATAATGGCCATGGACACCACATAAAGCACAGGGTTTATTGGTGCGAAGGGCCTTTGGGTTCTTGGGTATGGGGGTGGAGGAAACAGAGGTTTCCGGGGCTGAAGATTCAGGGAACGCGACTTTGACCATGGGTTGCAGACGGGGCAACTCAGGACAAGTATGGGTGGCGTGACCGACAGCATCACACAAAGCGCAAGGCTTGGTGGGTGGAGGGGGAGTAGGATCAGGAGTGGTGGCTTTATCTTGGGATGCCCCCCTGCGAGTTTTTCTTTTCTTAATCGTAGCAGTCTCGGCATGAGGAGGGTCGTGCGACGGGGCTAGAGGTACCGTAGCGGTGGGAGGAGCAACGGGAATCAGTTGAACTGGTGTCACAACAATGTATGGTTTAGGGTGGCCGGGAGGGGTTTCGGTTGGAGGAGTAAGATACCATACCGGTATGCCCAAAGTTAAATTAGGTAGGGAAAGGGTGGCCATGACAGGAACTAAATAGACGCCAGGGGGAGGGCCAAGGAAAGGGATTTGACCAGCGGAGTAATGGCCAGGAGGGATGGTGCCTAAATGGGGGAGGCTGGAGGGAACCGAGGCGAGAGGATAAGGAGGTTCTGTGGTGTGAGGGGGAGGTGAAGGACCCGGTGGGAGAGTTGGAAACAGCTGAGGAGAAGGGCTAGGAGTAGGGTGAGTCGGATGAGGTGGAGGTTGCTGACTAGCCAGAGTAGGTTGCGGGAGGGCAGCCTGAGATGATTGCATCATGCAAACATTCACCGAGCTAGGATCAAAGATAGGAGGAGGGGAGGGACTGGGGAAGGTGCCAAGAAAAGAGGAGTCTTTGTTGACTCCAGGGGAGACACTGGTCAAAGAATCAACAATTTTCTTATTGGTGACAGTAGAAATGGCGGACTCAGGTGAGGTCTGAGATTTAGGTTCATGATACGACAACTGGTCAATGGTGACGATCTTGCCATTATGAGGGAAAAAAATCTTGCGGTGGACTGCGGATGGGACGGAAGACATGGCATAGGTGTAACTACGTCCCAAAAGGATGTTGTAGTCGAGAGGGGCATCGATAACTTCAACTTCGACACAGACAGTCTTACCGGCAAGGGTGATAGGGCAGTTACAAAAAAGACCAATGGGTTGGGAGGCATGGCCGTCTCACGCACGGAGGGTGATGGTGGAAGGGGCCAGCTCAGGGGATCCAAGTTGTTTCCAAATCGAAGCAGACATTACACAGGTATATTCCCCCTCATCAATAATACATCAAGCGACATTGGCATTTCGGATTTTGACTGGGATTTGGAAAGAAGCTAAAGGAGGAAGAGGGGGATGGTCTGACTGAAGGGCGTCAAAAACAATTAATAGGTCATCAGCAGGATCTACAGCACCCGCGGCAGATAGTAGAGCTTTCTTTTTAGAAGGACACGACTGGAGGAGTTCCAGTGTTGAAATGGAAGCTGGAGATTGCGCCAGATCATTTACTATGCTGTAGGAATGGGCAGCCCGACCAGAGGCAACATTTCGGCATAATGGACCCTTAGGAGTTTTTGTGTGAACCTCAAATTTGGGTGGAGGGAGTTGTAAGGGACCATTGGGTGTCGATAGAGGCTCTGTAGAAGTTGATGATGGGGACTCGGAGACAGACGGTACGGGAGGCGGGGAGTATTGACGAGACCAAGTTTGAAGGTTAAGGTCAACAGTGAGAGGTTGGTCAGAGGACATCATAAGAATCTGGTAATCGGAAGAACCAGAAGGAGAAGGTTGAGTGGATGCCGGGGCATGAGGGGATTGAGTAGCCACAAATCCTTGTTGAGGGAAAGGATCGGTAAACACAGCGAGCTGAGAGGTAGAAGTAAGGGGGGGGACAAGGGGAGAGGAGTGTTGTCCCCGAATGGTGGCCTGAGACTCCCACATCTGTCGCATCTGTGGTAAGAGGGGACAATCGTGAGTGTAGTGACCGAAAACACCACAACATGAACAGGGCTTATTTGTGCGAAGCGGCCTGTCCTGCTTGGGTTGGGAGCCCTAGGGCTGGGTAGCGGTGTTAGGGTCAATACTAGAAGGATTGGGTCTACGATTATTAGAGGCGGATGGATTGCCTCTCTTCCACCGTTGAGAAGGAGGAGGAATAGGCGCACCGTGGTGTGCAAATACGTGCCCTGGAGGGGATAGTAAGTGTGGCTGTGGGGGTGGAGGAGGCAAGGGAGCGGGAGGTACAAATTCTGGAGGAGATGGGACACCAGGTGGCTGATAAGGGTAAGGGTGAGAATGGGCAACATTGAGGTAAGCAGGAGAGTGGGCAAAAGGAGGAGGCATGCCAAAGCCTGGATACATGTTACCGGGATGGGGAAAGGTGCTGGAGGTGCTGGCCCCACTGGGAGGAAAACCATAGGGCATAAGAGGTGGAGCAGAGGTATGAGACATGGCTCTGATGATATCGTCGGCAGAGGGAGGGGTCCCGGAGGCATTAGTGCCCCCGGGCTTGGGGAGATCAGGAAGGACAGTATAAACATAACCAGACTGGGCATAGATAAGGTCATATTTTAAGGCAATTTGAAGGGCAGCTTCTTTGGTTTGGGGAAAATGGGAGGCGACATCTTTGCCAATGGGAGGTAAGAGGGAGCGAAGGAACCAATCCATGTAAACTCGATCTTCGAAGGGGGGAGCACGGCATAAGCTTTGTCTTCGTCGCCACTCCTAGACATGAGCGGAGAGACGCGTTGAAGAGGATTGATGAAAGGAGGTCAATAGTTCAGTTCCAGTGTCGTATCGGAGAGGGAGCTGGAAATAAGATAAGAAGGCTTGGGCAATGGTCGCAAAAGTGGTATGGGAAGAGGTGGTTTGATCAACATACCATTTGGAAGCTTCACCAGTAAGGGTGCGTTGGAATAAACGAAGACGAATGGAGTCATCGGTGATGGAATTAGAGGAACACTAGATGTGGAAAGATCGGATATGATTGGAGGGATCTTCACTAGCAAGGCCTTCGAACTTGGGAATGTCGGAGGGGAGCTTGGTTGGCATAACAGGCCAACTGACATCGTGGCGGATAGGATCATTAATAAGCTGATTGAAGTCGGGGAGACTGAGGCCGGCCATATAAGGGAGTAATGGGGCAGTCGAGGTAGGTCCCGTAGTGGTTCCACTGGAAGCGGACCCAGCAGTAGAACTGGGGTTAGGGCTAGGTCCAAAACTAGACATGGTGGAAGTAAAGGGGGGAGAACCAGAAGGACAGGGAGAACCCGAACAATTAGAGGAAGAGTCGGAGTGCGGACTTTGGGGAGGACTTACTCGATGACGACGGGAAGGAGGAAGTCGACCAACCGAAAACTGAGGGTGAAGGCCAAGAAGTCGCCGAGATAAACACCTTGGAGGCGCAATGATGACGGGAAGAAGAAAGACCGACAAGGGCAGCAAGGTACAAAAGCAAGACGTGACAAGGGCAAGGAGGTGCAGTGTCGATTAATTTTAGAGTCTTTGCCAGGCGGTGTTAACCAGGCTCTTCTTCACTTAGGGTTAGTGTGTGGCGTGCGTTAATTTTAATTGATTAAACCCAGACGTTTTGAGAGTAAAATAAAAAGTGTGTTGCGTAATGGAAAATAAATCTGCAGTAAATAAGACTGAAAGAACAGAAAATTAGCAACTAAAAAGGCAGCAATCGAACCCAAGAAGGTGGGTCTCTCAAAACTAGTCTAGAAGAGGCAGAGCACACTAACAAGAGATCAATAGATCTAAGGTCCGGAGGGACTAGGATCTAATGAAGAAATCTACTGAAAAGTGGTGCAGAAAGCAGCAAAGAGGCAGGGGCAAGGTTGTTGCTAGAAAATAGGAGATCAGCTAAAAAGAGGGGGGCCAAAGAGGTGGCCCTAGAGATGAACCCAAACAAAGCGAAAGGTAGTGTATAGAAAGGGAAGAAAAGCTGACCTGTGAGGATCTGAACAGGAGGTTATCAGATCTGAAATAAGGCTGAAACTTCTGGAAATTCAGATGTCTGAAAACAGCAACAAACTCTCCCACGAAAAGTGGAGGGAACTAAAGCCCTAAGGGGCAAGAGTCCCACTTAGGTGAGTGAAATAGATCAGCAACAGGTCTGAACAGGTGGAGACAGAGGCTGGAAAACCCTAACAGAAGCTTCAGTGAAACCCAGAAAAAGTGCTGGCAGATGGCAGAAAAAATTACAGGTCGCAGGTTTGGGCCTGTTTTCAGGCTAGGTCGTAGATTTAGGGCAGAAACGTGCGACCTCAAGGCCAGGTCGCACTTTTTGGGCCGATAAGTGCGACCTGCAGATCCGGGTCTGGCGGCGGCATATTTCAGAAAATTTTGTCATCTTAGTAGCGGCTGATGTCGGTCACCTGCGCAAAAAGGCCAGAAACACACGGAAGTTAGAAATTTGAATGTTTGAGGGTTTTAGAGGGAAAAATAACATAAAAATGGGAAAAAATAGGAAAAATAAAAATGGAAGAGAAACCTTAGGGTCTGAAACAACTGGATATGCAGGAAGATAGAAAACGACAGTGGTCTCAAAAGAAAACCCGTGTGGAGTCGCCAATTGTTAGTATGATTCTTTCGTCGTAAAAGATCACTTTAGCTATGCATATCAAGTAGCCCTAACATCAAGTATGGCTGCAAAATATCTTTAAGTTTGCTGCATAAAATTAGATCTAAGCATAAAAGATATTAAGCAGATAAAATGTAAAATGGCTCCATGCATCCAATGAACAAGACAAGAGCAATGTATAAAAATAATCTTATATTATATTAAATAATGGGGCACCTAAGAGGAAAACAAGAAAGGTGTTTTCTAGTTCTCCTCAGTGGGATGGGTTCTTGGAAGTCCTCAGTGTTTCAGATCTAAAATTCCTCTCTTTGGTTAATGTGGAAAACCCTAACAAACATGGAACTCAATGGGAGTTCAAAATGCAAACAAATGGAAATGGTGACTAAGAGTAGATCTAGTGTAATCTAATGCAATGGAGGTGACTAATGTATGGGGAAAACCCTTCTATTTATAACAAAATATTGGGGTGTTCTAGAACTTGGTGCATGAATAAAATATTATTAATTACATTCTAGAATCACCCTTTAGGAATATTTTATTATATTTGTTGGAGGGAAAAGG
Source organism: Pinus albicaulis (assembly GCA_034641835.2). NCBI lineage: Eukaryota > Viridiplantae > Streptophyta > Pinopsida > Pinales > Pinaceae > Pinus > Pinus albicaulis. Next base: position 367,277,795 of record CM076575.1, read on the forward strand.
GTTTTTGACTTGGGTCAATTCCTTTATTTATAAATAAAAAATAAATAAATGATTTATTTATTATTTAAGGGAGATGAGGGGAATATAATTAAATAAATAATGGCTTATTTAATTATTTAAAAATGATTTAGTCAAATTTAACTAGGAATAGTATTTAAATAGTGATTTAAATAACTTATTCTTAGGAAATAATTAAATAAATAATGATTTATTTAATTGATTACCTTGTTTTGGGTTAAATATGACCAAGAAATGTAAACAAATGTGGTGAAAGTGATTTTACTTGGGGTAAAATTGGTCTTACATGGTGTACTTGGGTTCATCTAACGATAATGGGTTAGATGACCAAAAAATGGTGTAACACACAGTCAAATGATTACAGTGTTTGGGTAAGGTCGCAAAGATCTTTTGTGTTTTGGTATAAGCACGACAGCCTTGTAGAAACAAAACACCCTTCCCAATCAAAAACACTCCTCTTGTATTTCATTGTTTCACATGCACAGGTAGACTGGAACACTTTCAAATTGATTTAAAAAAAAAACATTTTATAACATATTCTGCTTCATGGAGCAAAGGAGGCAGTACTAGTTTTGATTTTTTTCCACAGAGAGGACTTTTGAAATTACAAAGCATTCATACATGATCACTGTTGTTAAATTAGGCACATTGTTTCACCTTAGGAACACTTGTCTGTTATACCCAGGTAACAAAATCACTCTCAAATGAATTTGCAGAATCTCTCACCACACTTTGTTTTATGGGACAAAGGAGGTGGAAATGGTTTCACTGTTTCACTTATTCAAAAGGAGACATTTTTTGAAGGTGACAAGGCATTCAAACTAAAACCACCTTTTAAAATAGGCTGTATTGTTTGTCACACTATAATCACTGTGCTTTCCTTCACAAACACCGCTTCACCTTCTACTATCGTTTTCACCATTACACTTTGTTGACGAGGTTAGATTTGTCCTATCATGAGTTAGGGACACCTTTAACAATTTTAAAAACCTCCAATACTGTGTTTTTATTTTGACTTGCGGGTAGTGTTATGGTTTTAGCATTGTTTTGAGGGCGGTTCAGGGCCTTTTGACACCAATATAAACACACCACTTTCACTATGTTATTCTTGGGCAATCATAGCCACAACAATCTCGGATTTTAAACTGAACACTCAACCCTCCTTATCACTATTTATCCCTTGGAGAAAACACCCTGTCACCCCCTTCAAATTTTTAAAAAAACTAGCAAGGAGCAAATGTAGAGTACCTTGCAAACTTTCACGGGCTTTCCTTGATGATTTGGCAGCTTCAAAGATGCTTTTGCAGGCATTTTGATCGCTCAATAGGCGTAGCACGTTCAAAAGGGTAAGCGACGCGCAACAATAGGGGTGTCAGGTCGGCCTTCGGGCAGTCGTGACCGACACCTACAGGCGCGCCACGCAGTAGTGAAACTCCTTTGTAAAATTACTCCTGAACGTGTCGCGCGCTCTTCCAGGCGCGCCGCGCAGTTTTAAAACTTCAAACTTTGCAAAAAAATTTCTTGAAACACTTCTTTGGTCCGAGAGCAGCTAGGGAGATGTGTTGCTCGTGGTTTTGAATTGCCAATAGGCCCTGCAACGGTCTTTAACTCTTTTTTGAAAGTGAAAAAGTCAATTACCCTTGAGATTTGCTTAGTGAGGGTTTTGATCGTTTTTCTTTAAAAAAAATGTCTTTATTATGACCAAAAACCAAATGACTTTGAATGTGCTAAAAGGGGCCCATATTCAAATAAAGTTGGTAATAAAGTGTTGTGCATGCTATTTGGACAGTTTTTATAGATATGACCCCTCCCATTTATAAGAAAATCATCCCAAGGCCAAACTCCTTTTCACAGTGAGAAAGTCATTTTGAAGGCCAACATCTCTTAGTGTTTTTCTCATTGAGGCAATACTCTTCTACTACCTCTTCACTATTCTTCATTAAAGGGAATATCTGCCATGTTGAACTTTCTAATGACCTTTTTAAAAGAAAACTCTGCTCAAACAACACACCAATGATTTGTGAAACATATTTTGCCATTCTGCAAGGAGATGACTCATTTTATTTTTTAAACCTAATTTTACAGTTTCTGCTCCTGATATTTGAAGGTGATCATGCCCACTATGAAGTTGATTGAACTGGCAGGTGTAGCTTTGAGCCTCTCTTTTGACTTAGATTGACAGAGTAATCCAGTCTGCAACTTTATGCAGATATAGCAGGGGATGGGAGCTGAAGTTTAAGATGTAAAATTGGAAGACTGTCCCTTTGTTTCTTTATGAAGGGAGTCTGGAAGAATAATGAATTTCTCATTCATTTTACCATTTTGACAGCAGTCCCTTTGAACTCTAAGCCATACTGAAAATGAATGCTCTTCACCTTTACATAATGATGAGCCTTACTGAAAATGAAGGAGGCCTATTTTTGCCTTTTAGTCAGTAAAAACCCTAAAATCAATCATTATCCCTGGCCCTTTGCTTATAGATGAAGGAGGCCCTTATCTTAGTGCCAAATCCTCTGCTCATGTATGGAGGAGGTTTTCTCATTTATGCCATTTCATCAGCTTTTAAACAGTGGTATTTTTTCTTTCACTGCCTATTCATACTTGAGCAAATGAATATGACAAACTATCAATAATTCATTATGGGAATTTCTCTGAGACATGTAATTTTTCTTTCTAAATACCTTTGCGCCTCTTCAGACATCACAAGCAATTTGGCTAGTATCTGCAAAGCATGTATTTTCATTCATAATTTACTAACCTTTGACTGTGATTGCAGGAGATTAATGAAACAACTTTCTGCCCTGTAGCTGCATCCCAGGCTCAAAACCACATGAGAAGCAATTGTCTTCTCATGTTGAGTTAAATATTGTCTTCTGGAATACTGGTACACTTCTACTCTTGAAAGATCCATTGAAACACTGTAAAACAACCTAATATCAGTTTGACCTATGGCATATGCATTGCTGAGACCTCAGGGCTTGTTAGTGGCACGACTTAAGGGTGTAACCAACTTTATTTGCAGAATAGGAAGGTATTTTAGGACTGGTTGATAATCGATAAAGTTTCTTTGGCTTTAGGATAGTTTGCCGAGGGAGAAAAACCTAAAGCACCACTACCTAACTTAGGGGAGACTTCTTGGACAGATTTGGATAGTTTTCCTTGGAGCTAATGGACAAGCTAGTATGGCTGAGGGTAGATAGGGCTTGAAAATGAGGTTTTATCTCGTCATGGGCTGATTGAAAAGGTAAGAGTGCAAAAAATTTTATGGGTGTTTTCCAGCTAGAAAATTTGTCAATTTTTTAGATCAGCTGTTAGAAAACTTGGCTGTAACAACTAGTCATCACCAACAAGTGAAAAATACTGATGACTAATAGAAACCATTCCACATCCTAAACCATATCCTCTTGGTTGGATTTGTAAGGATGCAAATTTAAAGGTTTCAAAGAAGTGCATGTTGCACTTTGAAATAACAACACATTTTATTGACATGGTTGATTTAGATGTTGTTCTGCTTGATATTACAGGTGTGGTGTTGGGAAATCCTTACTTGTATGATAGGAAAGCTATCTTCCATCGCCATGAGAACAAGTATCATTTATTCAAGGATGGCAAGGAGTACATTGTGAGAGCACATCGCAAAAAACTAGACTCTTCTTTAGTGAACGTTGGGCAGATGAAAAGGCTTGTCAATAAAAGTCCAAATTTGACTTTGTTGATGATTAAACAAAGAGAAGTTGTACATAATCCTTTTCATGTGTATGCTGATGTAAATAATGAGTTTTTTCAGTCTAAAAGCAGGTTGTCTTTGAACGAAGATGACAAGAAGTTGGAGCAATTGCCTTTGGTGTTGATCGGTGCAGAAAACAAAGTGTTAGTGCAAGGAGGTGCAAAGATCCAAGAGAGGGTAAAGAATCCAAGCAAAGAGGGCACAAATTTCAGCAATGATCACTGCTAGTTTCAGAATGACAGGGTACTATGACAAGGAAACTTGGTTCAGAATTGACACAAGTACAAGGCTAATTTAGCAAAAAATCGCTATGATAGGATGCAAGGTGAAATTGATTTTCAGTTTCCTTTGAACATAAACCAATGTAGAAACAAAATTTTTACCACAAATTTAAGTTGATATTCTGCAAGTTTCAAAAATGTACAACATGACAAGGTCAAAGCTAGCAATAGTTGTTCAACAGATTCATGGAAAAATTTGTCATTTCTTGAGAAGCTCCAATTAATGAAATCAGGGAAATTTCAGTGGATTAAGATTGGAAGAGTGGAGATTCAGTCTCCTCATCTTCAGTTTTAGTAGTCCAGAGAGCTTTTGGGGTCCTAAAGCTTCCCAGTGGGGAGGTGTGATCAGGAGATCATGTCCAAGTTAAAAAATGGTGAAAACTAAAAGTGTTGAAAAATGGTTGCAACCTAAATGACCGGAAAGGTCTCAACGTTGTGATTCTGGTGCTGTGAATGGTTCACAAAATAGAGGTTGTATTCAAAAGTTATGAAGGATTGAAAAGCCTAGTAAACTCCAAAAATGAGTTGACCAAGTTTGAATTTTAAATTTGGGAAAAAAAATTAAAAAAAAAATATTCCAAGGAATATTCTAGGAATATTCCTTGAAATATTCCTTGGAATATTCCAGGAGGGCATATTATATTCTGACACTTGGTAGATTTGTATTTGATGGTGGATTGAATTTATGGGATATTGGCCAATCATGAGCTGCCATGTGGCCCCAGGACAGAGGAGGTTTGGCACTGTAAAAAAATTTCGAGCTCACAGGATTTGAACCGTCATCTCCATTCTGCCAGCGCTAAAGCCTAACTGACCCGCCTATGTCAAAGATCTTTACCCTTATGGTTTACAAAACCATTTTGACGTTAAACATTTTAATGGGAAAAAAAGGATAAGGGCTAGCCCCAACGGTTGCGACCAAGCACTGTAACCATGGCCTAAAGGCCTTATTACTTGGTAGTTATGGTTTTTTGGTGGCAGAAAAACTGTGACATGTGGTCATTTCCAACCATTTAATGCGAAGGTTAGCCACAATTTTTAAAACGGTTTTTCAAACGTCTATGACGACGGTTCTGGCGGGGGGTAATGTGACCACTCCGCCCTAACATTTATTGCCTATACTAACTGTTTGCGATATTTGGAGTGGGTCCAACTTTTTCAGTGGGTTTGGCCAGTTTAGTCAGCCTAACTAGAGTTGCTCCACATTTAATGGAGTTTTTCAAGGGACACTGGGCAAAATTTTTTTTTTACCATAACTCCATTATTCCAACAAATTGGGTGCAAAAATAGTCAATTTTTGGTATTCTCAACATTAGGAACACATTGGCACAGGTTTCAGAGCCATCAGAGGTCATATTCAATAGTTTTTGCTTCAAGAAATATCAAGGAGCCACTAGGGCCACCAGGGAGTGGGCAGTGTATTGAGCATCCTTTATTTGTTTTCTACAAATGAATAGTCATCTCTCACTAATTCAAGCATTCTAAAGCTGTTTTTATAGAGAGAACAACCTATTGAGGCTTTTTTCACATTTTCTTACCATTTTTGAGCAATAAGATATGAGGGACATGCCATTGGGAGCTGGACCAGCAGATGTAGCCCAGGAGGGGTGAAATGCTTCATCAAATTTGCTAAGTATTGTGCTATGTGATGTTTATTTCTCTGTTATTTACTGCTATATATTGTTATACAATAAAAAATACATGCTTTATCCTCACACATAAATCTTTTTAACTATGCTAAAACCATTTTTTTAACCTGCAAACTTCACAAAACATTATGCACACATTTTAATTACTGTTTGGATACTTAGCACAACAAAAATAATACATTCCATTCATATCAAAAAGCTAAAATAAATTATCTGTGACAGGAATATTAGGCATGCATTTGTAATAGGTAAACATAACATACAATAATAATAATAATAACATATGGGAAACTATGTTTCAATTTCGTAAAACCAAAGGAAACATAGGAAAAGACATTTTTTTCCATACAAGTAGAAAATTAGGTTTACATCCAATGAGGTATGCCCCAGCATTTTATGCCAAAATCCATAACAATTACACTTCTGAAAAATCAAATATTGGATTATATGATCGAGCATTTATATGTTACAGCATCCATCCATACATCCTTAGGGGCTTCACAAATAACCCATGTTACTGGAAATTTCAGCCCTAGGCACTCGAAACATGACTCAAAACATTCATCACTTTTCAAATTTGCCGATAACTCCTCCTTTAGCTTTATTTCCGAGTTTGAAATTCACAAATTTTGTGTGTTGGGAACCATCACTCCCCATGTGTTTGTCAACATGGACTAACTGCCTCTAATGGATTCTTATCTCTAGAGATGTGATCATTGATGAACACCTACGGGTTTTGGTCTAACGGAAATCATGGTTCCCAGCTAGTATCAGAGCAAAGGTCACAAGTTCGATCCACACCGGTTTGGGTTGGTGAGGGACATCATTGCACACTGGATAAACTAGTGCTCACCATGTGTTTCACAACATAGATTATGCTTGTGTGTTTAGTACACAAGTGTATGAAAAACACCGGTGATTTATGAGAGTGATTGCTAACTTACAAGGAATGGTCACATGGCAAAAATGAATTTGATAGATGGTTAGTGGAAACATCCTAACATGTAGAAAAACTAGTTTATGGAACATAGCATGCTACAAAAAAGAAGAGGAAAGAAAACAACAAGTACACATAAATGCAATATCAATCGAGTAAACGAGCTAATAATCGTAACGGAGAATAAATCCCCTCTTATTAGCCGTTGGTGGTAAAGAAGAGGTAGAATTTTACACACTTGCAGTGATTCCTTAGAGCTATGGAGCTCTAATACCTGAAGTAAGGAGGGCCCTCCCCTTAAGTTGTCTACAAGCCTCTCTCTTCTCCTCGAACGGGCGACTGGATGTTGGAAACTTGGTGCACTTCTCCTTTGGGATTGAGATGTTGGAGGGCCAACAACTGAATCCCTTCACTCTATTGCTGCTTGGACAACACACTGTTGGTTTTCTCATGGAAAATTTGGCCAGCATAACAAAGTGTTCTAAATTTTTCTTCTCATGGTGGTATTTTATATAAAAAATTCAAATCTTGTTCCCCCTCTTGGTATAATTGTGGATAGTGACCCAAGAGTGGTGGCTGATTCCATTGTGTGCTCACTTGAGATCTCAAGGTGGCTCTAGGCAGCTGTCCTTGGGCGACCTCAAGTGGATAATCTTCTTCCTGAAGTGTGCAAAGTGGTCCCTGATAGTGACCTTTTTCCGTACTTAGGACCGCGCGACTTATTTGAGGAAAGCCGCAGAGATTTTCTCTGATATCAAAAAAAAATGTTCGTGGAGCGAAATTTGCCTATGTCTTATGTGCACAAGTTGATAAATTTTCCTCGACCTTAGAGAAAGTTAAATTTTCCAGATTCTCTAATGTTTTTTAACCTTGTAAATCCTTTTGCTTGACATTTCATGATGTATTTTTCTTGTCTGATTTTCCAGTGATAACACTTGCCCCATAATGTGTGAGGTCTAGGAAGAACTGTATAGCAAAAATACATTATAATTTTTATTTTTATTTTTTATTTTTATTTTTTTTTAATTTTTAATTTTATTTATTTATTTATTTTCTGTATAACCCATGTTGAGAGAGAGAGAGAGACCTACGTGCAGCCTAAGGTTGGAGACCCCTTACTGTGAGTAAAGGAGGGACCATGTTCTATCAAAAACCTGCAAGAGATATGATACAATAAATACAATATTTCTATGAGGTGGGCATGTCCCATGCTCATGATGCTTTAGCTAGTTAAAATCCTATCTAAGAAATAAAGGTTTTATCTGTGTCACTTATATGGTAGTGATCTGCTAATTTTGTTGATGATGACAATTTATGACATCCTTAGGGGTGTTTTTTCTTTGGTGATAAGTTGAATGTAGTGCCCATATGCATAATCTTGGTATGGCATATTTTATAATAACTGCTCATTGTATGCCTGGGTGCATGGCTGGGACTTTCCCGTGTAATAATTTTTGAAAGAGATGCTTATAATGGCACGGGTCTTCGACGAATTCTGACAAAGTGCAATGGTTTTGAAGTATGATACCATCTTGACATGAAAGCTTGTGTTGTAGTCAAATGTCAGGAGGATTGATGACATCAATGGGCAATGATGATTCCCATAGTGCCATTCGAGGATGCCCCTATTGAGGCAAGGAGCCATACCATGACTGCTTCCTTTTTGGAAAAATTTTGTTAAAGTCCACAAGAAGGAAGCCTCAACCAATCAAGAGAAATACTGATTCAAGGGACTATGCTCTCTGATATGATAGGTTAACATAGGCATGATGGCGAGAAATGGTTGAAAATGATGATGGGAGTTCAGTGGTCCAAGATCAAAGCTTGAAAAAAGCAGTTTGGTGTCAGTCATAATGATTTCCGATGAGGAAAGCCCTCGAGTCGAAAGGATGACCAGGGTGGGTATATGTTGGTTATGAATGTCGTGGTGGCTTTGTGTGAAAGGTATGAAGCTCCGACCCAAGGTGATTAGGGACTATTTCCATGGGAGAAAAATGGATGCACTGGTAAGGGATGTTCTCCTAAAAAATATTTGTACACTTTTCAATAGAATATAAAATGGGTTTGGATTTTACAGACATGGAGATGGGTGCCCCAAAAACATGGAATTGATCACTCATTGATGGTGTGAGGAAGGTGTTTTTGCTGAGGGTGGGGGCCCCATTGGTTAGTCTCGGTGTGGGGCTGATGAAGCTGATGGAAAATATCGTAGACGGGCTATGCTGATGGAGGGATGGTCAGCCAAATGCGAGATGTGGTGGCACGTGTTCAATATGCTTGTGAAAATGGTAGTTCGAGAAAGGGTTTTTATCATGATATGGTAAAAATTGACTTGATGCATGGTAGATGAATGATCATGAAGTGTTTCTCGGACTGGATGATATGGCCATGGCGTTATATTTTTTGATGCATGGTCTACTTTGAATGATGGACGCCATGGAGGGGAAGGTTATATTGAAAAACGAGGATGTTTATCATGTGAAAGGTGGGGAGATGATAAACATGGTTGGCTGTTTGGAACCTATGGTTTATTTTTGGTGGAGAAATGATATCAGCATATGAAAATATTCTCTGGGGCTCTATCATGCTGAGAGAAGAATAATACCTACTTTGGAACCTTCAGTGGCTGGGGAAATAAGTGGTTGGTCATAATATATGATACCTGCAACCAATACCCCAAGCGAAAGCATATTTTTCATTTAAAAAATTTTGATAATAGGTGCTAAATGAAAAAATGATAGAGAGGGCATACCTGTCAGAACCTGAAAAAAAAAATATTTTTTCGGAGGCACGAATGTGTGATGCCTCCTTTGGGAATTATGAGGTGTTGATAATTGTGCTACTTTTTTTTTTGCAACTGGGCTTTCCGAGCTCCCATTATGATCCTTTAAAAAATTAGAAAACGTTGATATTAGGCAATTATGGCTCATCTCAACTCATTTGTGAGATTCGAGAGTTTTAGAGTTTTGAGAGGTTAGATCTTGTTGCTGAGCCTTCCTTGCTATTATGGTTAGCATGTGTACCAAGAATTCGTGCTACTAGTGTTAGGTAGGCCCCTTAACATCCAAAATTTCAATTTTTTTAGTGTCGTTGGGTAGGTGTCCATACAAATTAGGTTTAATATGCAACCCTAGCCATTTTTGGCCTTGAACAGGCGGGCCGTCAAGGCACAGGCGCAAAATTTCCGTGTGAAACTGAGGATTTCCGTGGAGATTTCACGCCTGTGGGTATTTTTTCATGCGGCTTCGTGTCTGTCTGAGATACAGACATGTAGTCAGCGTGCATGTTTGAGAAAAATGAGTGTAAAAAAGCCAAGGTGAATTTTTTGAAAAACAAATTTGAAATTTAAATTTTTTGGTGTTGGAACAAGCGGTGCAAGGTGATGGTGCTGTGACGGTATGACATCCCAACCTGTCCTAAGATAGAAATATATTTTTTGACAGGTCTATTGCCTCAGGGTGAGGCACTCCCCCATCCACTCCAGCCTAGGAGGGTAGTGCTTAAGCATTTGGCGAAGCATCATTGTGGCGGGGCACCCCTTTTAGAGGGGTGCATTTTTATATCATCAGTGACTGATCTCGCCAAGCGGTGGGAACTGGATATGATCGTGAGATTGACTGGGTCATTATCGCTGCACAGGGTGTCAAGGCCATAGATTGGTGTTCTACATCCGCTTCAGGCCGGACATTTCTTTGACTTTGCCCGTCACTGCTATGACGGTATGGTGTGACAGCTAGCGAAGGTCTGAGCAGGATCTAAGCTATTTACATATGCCAATATTCTTCTTAGCCTCATGTATGAGAGAGTGGTGTTGTTGTGGCCTGTGGTGGTTATTCCTATGGGGTTTAAACAGGACCCACGGATGAGGCGATGGGCACCAGTGATGCCTCATGGTGGTGGAGGAGAAGTGGATCGTTACTAGAATGCGACCATAGAGGCCTGTTTCGAGGCCAATCCTCAGATGTTCCTGGATTTTCCATACTCAGGGATGGACTATCGGGGAGATCCGGATATGGGTCTTCCTCTTAGGTATGCATGGGGACCAACAGGTGTGTTTTTTTTCTTTTTCTACATTTGTTGAGTATTTATGATGTGTACATTTATGTGTGTATTTGTGGTGACATTGACACTGTCCTCTGTTACTCTTGTAGATGTGGGAGTGGTTAGGCAGTTAACATCTCAGTTGGCTGGACACCAACCCAACCGGAGGGTTAGAGGAGCTCAGCCCCAAGCTGGGGGGAAAGGGGGAGATCTAGGGTAGGCTAAAGGTGGAGGACCTGGTGATGGTGTTGTCCCTTCTAGGGAGGGTAGTTGCTTTACTTTTTCTGAGTGTGCTATGGCGATTTCTCATGCTGAGGCGGCTTAGGCACATATGGTGGAGATGGCAGAGTAGCTCGTTGCATCCGAGCCCAAGCCACTAACTTGATAGATGCTTTGGATTGAGTGGATAGGTTGACCCAAGGTTTTTTGACCCATGGGTTTGTCGACGATCTTGATGATTTTTGGCTAGAGACATTGATGGCCCGGGAGAGGGGCTATTGACTAACTTTGCGCCATGTGGCAACTTCAGTTTTGACGGCTGCCCCATTGTTGGCACCAGGAGTAGTTGCAGGTCCAGGTGGCCCTCGTGGTGGGGCTCAACCCTAAAGATACTTTGTATTCAAGGAAAGCACCAATTATGAGGATGCTTCCCATAATTTTTGGTATATGTATTTTTTGGTTGACTTGGGGGTCATATACATGACTTGTTATTTGTGCTCATATATATTTTTTGGTATATATGTGAGATGTGTTTTTTTTTTCTCTTGATGATGTGTCCATGGTTTATATGTTTTGATTGATATTCTGTATCACTGATGGATATCTATATTTTTATGTTTTTTGGTTTTATGTATGATGGTTTATGCAAGATTCATTCTACTCCATAATGTGGTTAGTGATGCGATCTGCTATCTGGTTTTGATTTCTTGTTACATGCATGAATGTAATATGATCAAATTGATGGTTTAATCTTTTGGAATGTAAATATTTTCTAAATAGTTGTGAATCTCGTACCTCAAATTCTTGGTTGAATTGTGAAATCACTAACTGATAATCAAGGTAGATATGCAAGTGGAATATGCCTTGATTGAAGGCATCACTCATGAGCCCTATGATGACGTCATATTCTTCCTGATTTTTTGTGGTTGATCCGATGCATACTCCGTTGGTGAAGAATGGCAATTAGTCAGGGTATTAGATGACTCAGGTGGTTGTTTCTATATTTTGAGACGATCGTGACCCAGGTGGTTGTTGCTCCATCATCGAATCCAAAATAATGGTTGGGTTGAAGATCCATTTGTGACACCGGAGTGATTTTTTAGAACAAGTTTGTGATTAAAAAAAAAATTGTTATGTGCATGTTATCTCTAAGGCTAAACCCTCCTGACCCCTATGGGTAAACTTTCTTGAGGTAGAGACCATTGATGGGGTTGCTTAGGCATGTTTTGTCGGGCTCTGTCAAGATGTATGACCCCTTTAGGAGACAATGTTTTATGACATAGGGACATTTCCATAAGGTTTCAAACTTTCCTGGTCCTAGGGCTTCTTTTGCGACATTGTAGCGGAGGACTAACTCCCTCTCGGTAAATGATCAAGGGGTGATGCTGCGATTGAAAGATGCTTTCACCCACTTTATATGGGCCTCGTTGTGTTGGAGTGACTATCGTCGACTTTCATCGATGAGCTCTAATTGTACTAAGAGTTTCTCTAGAGGTTTGGTGTCATCGAGAAGTTCGAGGGTGGTGTGTAAGTTTGGGATCTCAAGTTCTATGGGAATCACGGCCTCGATCCTATATACTAAGTGGAAAGGTGTGAACCTCGTTGATGTTTTTAATGTTGCGCAGTATGCCCATAGGGCAGAGAAAAGCATGTGGTTCCAGTTTGTTTTGTGGTTATTCACCATGCGATGTAACATCATCTTGAGTCATTTGTTTACATCTTCTACCTGTCCATTGGATTGGGGGTAGTATGGTGAAGCAAATTCATGTGCGAATATGAGGTGATGAGATAGGTCCTGTAAAACCTCATTTCCGAAGTGTTTTTCGTGGTCAGAGAATAACTCTTTTGGTACACCAAACCATGTAGCAGTTTCTATCGTGTTGTCATTTGTAGGCATGGATTCAGCCCATTTGGTGAAGTAGTCGACGACCATGATAATGTATCTATGGTTGCCTGATGATGTGGGGTTGCAACTCATGAAGTCGATCCCTGATTTCTAGAAGGGACCAGCAACTATGATGGGGTACAGGGGAGAAGGAGGCACTCTTGCTTTGTGAGTGAAGTGTTGACATCACTCGCATATTTTTATTGTTGTGATGTAGTCCCAGAATAACGTGGGCCAAAAATATCCTGCTTGTAGGATTTTTTTGGCAGTGGCCATTCCGGATAGGTGGCCACCTTGAGCTCCACTGCAACAGTCATTAATGGTTTTCTCAACTTGGTCATGAGTGATGCATCGATGTAAAATGGTGTCGATGCCCCAACGATAGAGGACATCTCCCATGAGGAGGTATCACGGGGCCTAGTGGCGGATGCACTTGTGTTTGTCACGAGTGAGATTTGGTTTGAAATTTTGGGTTCATAGGAATAAGAGAATATCTCCATACCAAGGGTCATCAGTTGTCACTAGGAAGAGATGCTCTTCCAGTAGTGAATCATTGACTGGTGATCCTTTGGTCTGACTTGGGAGGTATGTGATGAACTCGACTAAAATTAAAGCCTTCTTGCTATTGGGGGAGAAGAACTGTAAGTCGAACTCTTGCAGTATAACTATCCAGCGAGTGTACTTATGGTTCATTAAATGACATGTGAGAAGTTATTTCATGGGGTTAATATCTGCTATGACTATTGTATCCTTAATATAATGTAGTGGAAAATTTTTTGGACTTCGTGTATCAATGAAAGGCCACTATTATCTTTGGGCTCATATCTTAATGTGGGGCATGATAAGGTTTTACTAATGTAATAAATCACATGTTCTTTCCCATCGGGGCCCTCCTAGATTAACACCCCATCCAAATCAGTCTTAGGTGTTGATAGATATAGGGTGTAATCCTTGTCGTAGTCTAGGGGAATGATCAATGGTGCTGAAGATAATGTGTCTTTCAGCACCTCAAATTATTCTTGGGCTTAATCATCCCAATTGAATGGGATGTCTTGACGAAGAAGGCGTAGGAATCCCTAAGCACAAGTGGTGTAGTCTGGGACGAAGTGTCTCGGAAAATTGGCCTTTCCTTGCAAGAGTTGTAGTTGCTTGAGAGTTTGAGGTGGTGGTACCTCTTTGATAGCTTGGTCCTTGAGGGGGTCCACTCTAATCCATTTTTGGGACACAAAAAAACCTATAATTCATCCTATTGTGACGCAAAAGACACACTTGAGGGGATTCAAGCATAGGCTGTGTTGTTGGCTTCGTTGACATACCAGTCGCAGATCCTTGAGATGATCAGATCACTTCTTGGACCAGATAGTGAGGTCATCCAAGTATGCGAGAATGAGATGTGCCAAGTCATCAAAGATATATTTCATGGCCCACTGGAAAGTGGATCCAGCATTTTTAATACCGAATGACATAACCTGATATGCGAATGTGCCCCATGGGATGGTGAATGCGATCTTGTACCAATCGATTTGGTGTATTTGGATTTGATTATACCCAGATAAACCATTCATGAAAGAGAGGGCCTCCTGTCTCACACAAGCATCAATAACCTGTTCGATGAATGGGGTAGGGTAATTTTTCTTTGGACAGGCTTTGTTCAAATCATGAAAATTGGTATGGTGCCCTATTTTTCATGATCGAATAGGGTTGGAAACCCATGATGTGTAAGTGATGGGGAAGATGAACCTAGCTTTTTGAATCTTATCAATTTCTCATTTAATTTATTTTGCCTTGGATGGGTGAAGTTGACATTGTTTCTGGGAACTGGTGGTACTCCAGGCCAAGTGTTAATGTGGTGATCTACAATAGTGGGACTAAGTCCTGGCATTTTTGCATAGTCGCATGTGAAGATATATCGATAATATTGTAACAAATGGGTGTAAGAGGTTATTTCATCTAGGGAACATGTTTCCCTAGTGAAATTTCTTCGACTTTCTCAGGATTTCGAGAGATATTCACCAAGTTGATGGTAGGAGAAATGTTTGACATGTTCCCTTCTTAAAATGCATCGGGCACCGAAATGGGATTTTTGAACCAATCGACTTTCCCTGATGGAAGGAAATATTTTGATTCATTGCATAAATCTCTTGGTTTCCTATTTTATTAGGGTTGAACATTTTTTTAGGAAGAAAAAATGAGCGGTGATGCATCACATTCCATGCATAATCAGGTTTCGTCATGGCCTCAAGAATATGCTCATCTGAGTGGAATAAGGATCCTAAGGGGGATTGAGCCTGTGCGAGGCTGTGTGGAGGTGGTTCAGTCCTAACGGAGCTAGGCGACATACATGAATAAGATTCCACCTTCGATGCGGTGGAACCAGATGCGGTCGACGGGGTGTAGATAGATTGGGTGTGCATCGTTGTTGGTACAACTACTCTCGTAGTTGTAGCTGACTCGACACTTATGACTGATGAGAAGAACACATGATTCATGGTTCCGATACATGATGATATGAATTTTATATGATGTATCGTGTCATCGGCATTTTGTGGGGGAGTAATTTCCATGGTGGTGGCTTGCGTAAGAGCAAGTCTAGGTTCCTCACGGGGTGTACCAAGAGTACCTGTATTTTCTGGGATTTGCAAATTGTGCTTGGTGTAGATGAGCCTCAATTTTTCCATTAATGGGAATTTATCTATTTTGTGGTTTTGAAGGGTGAAAATGGTGCATGGTACCACGGTGCCTACCAAGTATATGGTGTGAGAACCAACACTACTCTTCATCCCTAAAGTGGACACTCGGAAAGGATCAGGAATAGGGGAAAGATTATGCTGCTTCCATTTCCGAGTTTTCAATTTTAGGAGGTCCAGCTCTCTTGGGGAGTGTAGACTTAATGCTTCTCTTACCACTCGAAGCCTTGGTAGGTGTTCAAATTTATTGTATAGTGAAAATGTGAGAAGATCCTGCAATATCAGTGTGGTATCTTCTCTTGGTTAGAGAGATGTTTTTGAGGGATAGCGTAGACCATGTGAATGTTTTCATGAGGTGTTTTAGTTCTTTACACTTATTGACCTGGTGGTCGATATTGTTGCATAGGCCACATGGCTCCCTAGGTTGGACATGAGTTCTGCTAGGCGGGAGCATCTTTTTGACTCACTCAATGTTTTGGTATTCGAATGGGGTAGGCTTCCTGAGGTCAATATGCCTTACATTGGATTCTCTAAGTGAAAGATTGACCATATCTTGGCGGTGCGTTTCCAATGAGCAAATGATGTTAATTAGTGGGCACACTCAAGGGATATAAGTACAGTGTTGAGCATGATGGTTAACGTAACATACTAGACAAGGATGTCTTTCTTGGGTATTCCCTTTCCGCTTGGTTGATAAAGTGATTGGGAAGCAGCTGCGTAGCGATTCTAGGTTTGGGCATTTGGCGACCGAATGGTTGTGTGTGTTTCACAATGCACAGGTTGGTCTTCTTCGTGGAGGGTGGGTGTGGGTGACTAAGGGTTCCCTGACTGGCCGCTTTTCTGCTGATAGGAAGAGAATGGACCTACTTGTCACATACTCCTACGTTGTCGAGATGTCCATGGATTCTATATCTGAGTCATCTTCTAGGGAGAGGCCAACTATGGCCGTGCGTAAATTGGTTAGCGCTAAATGAAATCGAGGGATATAACAACAATGATGTAATGGATGATCGCCACCACATATCTGACACGAATGTTGGATTGCTAGAAGGTCGACATGGTATACTACATTAACTGGATACCATCGTTGAAATAATTCCAGGGCTGCACATTCGGTGATGAAATAATCCTATTCGTCATAAAGTGCCCAATGTTGGGTACGAGGAGGGGAGATGAACGGGAGGTGTTCTAGTGACTATTGTGCCTCCTAATGGTATCATATGACTCGAGGTTCTTCCCCATTTGACTGTATGGGGGGATCCTCTTGATATGATTTTTCTAGGGCATATAAGGCATCCCTATATCATGGTATTTTCAGGAAATGATGAGTCTAATTCCCATAATTTTTATAGAAATTACATGTGTGGTTGGTTAGCAATGCTTTGCCTTGGTTTTTTGTGGCTAGTTCCTTTTTACGGGAAATTGTCGTCACTATATCTTTTCCGGAGCTTAGGAGTGGTTTTAATTCATCCAACTCTGGTCAGATATGGGTAGGGTGTCCTACTATATCTCACACTAAACAAGGTTGTAATTCCCTTGGGATGATGGGGTTTTCTATATTTTTTCCTTTTTTAGCGGTTTTCCTGGTCGATTTAACCAACTTTGTGACGGGGTCTTTGTAACTAATATGGCTAAAGTGTTTTCTTTAATAGGTGGGTCCTCCTCAGGGGTGAGAGGCTTTAATATTGTAGCCGTGGTGCTCAAGCCTTCCGTCATGGTCGGTGGGACCAAGTACTAAACTGGTATTTCAAAATATATGTTTGGCAACACTACTGTTGCCAAAAAAATTTGTGACACAAAACCAAGTGGAGGGTATAGAAAAGGAGTTTGGGAGATGGCATAGGATAGAGAAGCCATTGTGCCAATGGCCTCAATTTCATTACTACTAGTCTCTGTCTCCTAGCTAGTCTCGGTGCTTGATGATGACATCATGCATACTAAGGCCCCTGTGAGATCAGCAAATGATTCTT
Organism: Pinus albicaulis; assembly: GCA_034641835.2. Taxonomy (NCBI): domain Eukaryota; kingdom Viridiplantae; phylum Streptophyta; class Pinopsida; order Pinales; family Pinaceae; genus Pinus; species Pinus albicaulis. The sequence continues at coordinate 367,295,209 of CM076575.1, forward strand.
GTATGACAGGGGATCTCCTAGGAATGATCCAAGGATAGACAACGGTTTGAATTGTCGATGGCCATATTTTTGGTATCCTGTGAGTGATTCTGCAGATGTGTATACATAAGGTAGAACAATATCGACGTTCTTCATGGGTCGCTTTTCATGGTATGTTAATTGGTCGACGGTGAGGATGTGATCCTCGTGGGGGAATATCATAATCCAAAAGACGGAGGATGTTATGGAAAACATGGCATATATATAACTTTGTCCAAGGAGTATGTTGTAATCCAGCTGAGCATCCAAGACCTCAATGTCTATAGAAACCGACTTTCCGGCCAAGTAGACCAGGAAATTTTGATAGAGACCAACGAGAGCAAAAGGTTGCCCGTCATATGCTCTAAGTGTGATGTCTAATGGCCTTAGTTCGAGGGATCCCAACTTCTGCCAAACAATTTTTGACATGATGCATGTAGCTGCACCCTCATTAATGATACATCGATGGATAGTGATGTTTTGGACTGACACCAGTATTTGGAAGGTGACCAATGAAGGAAGCAAAGGAGTGGCTTTATCTAAGTGAAAATCCATTAGGTGTGAATCTGTTGGGTCAATTGCACCTAATGCGGAACGTAAGGCTCTCCTTTGCTTTAGGCAAGATTGTATGACTTATAAAGTTGACATGGCAGTGGGGGACTGTGCTAGGTCATCCATGATGCTATAATTATGGGCCGCTTTGGAGTGGTGTCTTGCCTTCCTTGTTGGACCTTTAACCATTTTTGGAAAAGTTTCAATAGGAATTTTTTATATAGTCAACGGTGTTGTAGGTGCAATCGTGCTACCCTTGACGCACTGGTGTCTGGTGGGGTATCGTAACTTCAATTCCGTGTTTGAAAGAACATTTCCTTGCCAGTCATATATATTTCGTAGCTGTTGTTTCTGAAATTTTTGGGGAGTGGTTGTTGTTGTTGGGTACTAACTGCCCCTTAGTGGGTGAAGGGCTCCTGCATTATAGTTGTTGGCTATGTAGGTCCACCTTGTCCTCAGTTACCTTGAAGCTTCTTCAGCTCGGGGAGTTCGGGGCAATGATGAGTGTAATGGCCATGCTCACCAAAAATTGCGCAAGATTGGTTGGTACAAAGATTAGCTCTCTTGTTCTGCCCTTGGGAGTTTCTTGGCTCCTGGTTTTGATTTCGGTTAGGGTTTCCCCTAGCTTGAGATTGCGGAGGGGGATGTTGGTTATTCCCTCCTTGTCCAGAATCTCCCTTTTTTTATTTTTTGGTTTTTTCCTTGTCGCGTTAGGAGAATGACTATGATTCTCCTGGTCGTATGTTTGACGCAGTTGGGCCTGGGAAGGTTGCAAAAATTTCACTAGTGCATTATTTTGCATCGATGGGTTTTTTGTTGGGGAGTGAGAATACTGAGGTCCCTATCCCTAGTTTGCATATGGTTGCTGGGGGGGAGCTCTTCCATTAGTGTTTCTAGTTGCATACTAGGTCCCTTGTGTGGAGGGTATGAACCTCCTTCTTGCTGTTGGTATGATGACGCCATATTGGTCACATTCTACAAAGTCTCATAATGACTCTGATGATATCATGGTTGCGAGATGTTCTAGCTAGGATCATACACGTAACCAGGTACGAGACACTACTACCTAGGTTATTTTCGGTTAGTGACCCTATTAATCCATCTGCAGTGTTCAACACTCTTGGAAACTATTTATAAATTTGAAGGCATGGGGCATTAGGAAGGATGTTATAGATGTATCTTGACTGAGTTTATATCTACTCGAGTTGATGGGCTTTGCTAATGGAATCCTCTTTGAAAGTAGGTCCTTGAGTTGCCACATCCTTCAAAATCTTTGTTGTGAGATTTTTTCAGGAATAGGTCCATTGAAACTCGATCGTCGAGTTTGGCTTTACACAAACTTCGATGTTAGCGTCATTCATGGAGATGTTCTGATATATGGACGGCTAGAATTTTTCTAAAATGCATCAGTAACTCCATTCCTGAATCGTGGTGGATGGGTAGCTGGAAATATGTGAGGAACATAGTGGCGAGGGCACTAAAGGCTCCATGTGTAGAAGAAGGCTGCTCCACATACCATTTCGTAGTTGGTCCGATTAAGGTGCACCGAAATAGTCTTAATTGAATATTATCATCAATAATATTGTTCGAAGAACACCATAGGTGGAAATTCATTACATGGTTTCCAGGGTCTTCCACATGCTTCCCTTCGAACTTTGAAATGTCCGAAGGGAGCTTCGTGGGAATGGGGGGCCAAGTGGGATTGTGAGCAATGGGGTCATTTGTTAAATTTGATAGATCAAGTAAGTTTAAATATGCTAATAAAGGTAACTGAGTGTCGAGTTCCCTTGTAGACTGTGAAAACACAGGGTTCTGGTTGTGTGTGGGGGTCTATGACGTACCCGAATATGTATTCTATTGCCTCCCCGAATGGGTAGCACTCCTCTGCCCTCTAAGGGTTGTGGGAGGAGTGTTGTGTCGTGACTCTAAGGGGGTTTCCAGCAGTGTAGCGTTGGGTGACCCTTGGGAGTTCCCAGCTAAATACGCCCCAATAAAGGATGTACCGATAAGGGTGGTTGTGTTCTGTCTTTGACACCTGAATGGCGAAAGACATAGAACTCATCCCTCTAATGGGAGGAGGTCCAGAAAGCGCCTAGATTGAGGAGGTCCCATTGGGTCTGTTATGGTGTCGAAGAGGTTTGATTTTGGAATTTTTTTTAATTTTTATGAGAGGAGACAGATTATATCAAAGAAAAATGGTGATCACATACATAAAACAAAGCGAAAATAACAGGTTAATTTCCATTCAGATTAATCCTACATGATCAGTCAATCAAAAAATGGTTTTTTTTGTTTTGTATGTGATACTCAAAAAATCCTAGAAGACCTAATCGTCCTCACACTCTCAATTTTAATTGGGCCTTGCGAAGATATCTTCTGGTGGGTATTGGAACCAACGTCCTGAAAGAACTGACGACGCTTTCCAGTAGATGAAGAATTGACCAAGGTAATGAAAAGACGATCTAGTGCTTCCTACACCGTTACCTATAGAAGGATTCCCTAGATTTGGCCACTAAGTACTATCATCCCACGTGAGCATTCAAGTCTTGAGCTTCTTAGTATTCAACTACCAGTACTGAGCACTAGATGGGTCAAGTAGCCCCAAATAGTACCGCACACACTGGGCCTAAGATTAACCCCCTCAGAATCGGGTCTTTGTGGTGCTCGGGAATTATTTTCCGTGGGTGGATAGATGGGTTTAAAGCTCCCTAAAAATTCAAATTCTATGTTTCAACGATTGAAAATGACCATGGTAGCTTATTGGATGCCTACCCCCAATGGTCCTAACCTGAACTATTAATTGTCTTGTGGCCCCTGTGGGGAGATTTAATGAGTTCAATTAATGGTTATTTTTAAGGTGGCTTAATTTTCTTATTGTCTAGAAATGTGTGGGATAAAGTGTACAATCACAATGTTTGTAGGATGCGGATATGTGATGATCCTTTACACTCCTTCCCAATTAAACTATGTTTTGATTGTTCCTTTCAAAAATTAAATGATGTGTCGATAATGAGTCGCTTACAATTTTTCCTATTTAGACTAAATGTTGGAGTAAAGGGAGATGGGAAAATATCAAAAGAGAGGTTTCATATGCAAGCTCAGGGTCACCAAGAGGTGCAAGGGTAGCAGAGATTACTTTCCTTATTAGATAACTTGATCCTAGTCCTGGTTCCTAATGCAAAATTTAAACTAAACTTAATGCAACAATTTGGAAAACACAAATGGAAAATAGCTAAGCATGCGTGGATATGGGCCACTTACTCCTTGCTAATTACCTACGTGTTTGGTGTCTATTATCACTAAATAAGTTGATTAAGGTATTGTTGTGGCTCATTTGCATTTACTTTCGAAATATTATTCAAAACACAAAAAATAATAGACATTAGAAAAGGGACAAATGTAAAATTTCTATATGCCGAAAAATAATTTTTGTTTTATATGTTGGTCAATTACAATATTGTGCATAAATGTGAAGGTGGGTCCAACCATTGGATTAACACCCGTGTAATTCACCAAGAGGGATAAAAAATAATTGATGTTGATTTGGATCATCGAAAACCCGCTGGCACAAATAGCCCGAAGGATAACACTGAGGGTGCCTCCATAGTTGACCCAGTCGAAAGCACACTAACCAAGATCAATGGTTCACAATCATTGCGGGGGAGACCTCTGATGAGTCTGTCGTGCTCCAGAGCACTCCCGCAGTGATGTAGACAACCATGATGCGGGAAATTAACATCACCAACTAATGAGCCAGCTCGTATGTTACATCATATGTCCATTATCTATCAAGTCATGCATTGAATTCACATTCATTTCCAAAATCCCACGTGATCTATAAAATGTGTTAAAGTTTGGATTTTTTTCTTGTTGGTTTTCAGCACCAATTGTCCAAGAGTCATCTTAGCCATTTAATTTCTCACCTCTATGTTTGTATAGTCACTACCCTGAATAAATCCATGGCTAAGTAGTCATCACTCTCTAGCTCTTCCAGCCACATCCCGCTTATGGATACTGAACAAGATGTCAAGGATACCTTGTGCATAGTTGAGCATCTACCCTTTTAACAACAAGTCTTACTTAATGAGAAGAATTCTCTCGTCTACTCAGCCATGGTCAAGTCTGGTGTTATGTCTGCATGTGTCTGGAGAACCCATCTTTTTCTAGAATTCATACATTAACTAGTATCTGCACTGTACCCTAGAAATTGCTTTGTGATGAATAATTTGGGAGAAAGTGTTATTCAAGTCACATATTTGTTAATCCGTCAAGCCCTATGTTATCTTGAGTCGGATTCTTATGTCAATTTTATTGAAGAATCATTGGTGACACTATATGACAATATTGCAGGGAATTATTTTCCACAGGTTGTTTTCTTTCTAAAGCCAGAAGCGGGACATTTTTTGCCAGATGATAAAGATTTTCCCTTGGAGATTTTTGATGCAGAAGTTAAGCTAGTACTGCAATTTTTGTCGAAGATACTTGGGAAGGAGGATGCTGCTTAAATTTACAGGTCATGTATGACTGAGTCACTAGGTGACACATCAACACCTCAGGGGAACACATCGGCACCTCAGGGAAACATATCAGCAAAAAATCATATTCAAAAAATAGATTATAATATTCCAAGTTTTATTTATCTTTATTTTTAAAATATCGAGGCTGTAATGATGTCCTCAATTGCAATGTAATAAGTAGTTGATACAGTTTAGGTAGTTTGAGTAGTTTTAAGAAGTTCCAACAGTTAAAAACTGCTTTTGTATGTATTTAAGCAAGATAGTAAGAATGAGGGTTCCGAGTTTTGGACCTGTAGAAGGCTACAATTTTTGTACTTACTTTTCTGAGAAATTAATTAAACATCAATTTTCTTGCAATTGTTGATGGTGATTTTTTTGTCCTGCATCATTTTGTGTTCTTATTCTTTGAATGAAGTGAAGTAAAGTAGTTTTCAGTCTCTTAATTGCATCTGTGAGTAAGATTTAAATAGCCTTAATATGTGCTCCTTCACTCCAACTCTTCTTTCTTCATAAATTCCTTATGATATTTAAGGTGATAGATTTTGTGTTACAAAATATCATTTTAATTTTCCTCTACAGTTCTTCTTTTCATTGAGATATCAATTGTTAATGGCATTGTAGACTCTTTCATTATATCAGATTATTGAGGGTTTTAAATAATTAATTCCTAAAGAGGTTGAACGAACACCCCCTGATATAATTAATTTTGTGACATATATTTATAAAAGGTCTTAAGCATTGATTCATTTCCACTATCAAGGGATTGACTCTTAAGATACAACATTTTTAGTGCCGTTGCCTGGGAACGAAGAAGCGAAGTTCATTTTCCCTGGGGTTTTCATATTATTTCCTCTAGTTATTCAATGCGGAGGAAATATTCAGTTGTGTTTGTTATTTTCAGAATTTTGGCTTTCAAAAGGCCTCACATGAGGTCAGATACCTCACAGTAGAAAGTCCCTGCTTTGTCTGACCTTGAAATATTGGTTTCTAAAAAGGTTCAGAAACCTAAAAGCCCTTCAACACATATTCCTACCTTGTCTGCTCCTGGTAAAAGTTCTCATAATCCTTTGTTTGAATATATCTCTAAATTACTTCCTTTCTTGTAACAAGATTCACCTTTCACACCCATTCATTTTCGACAACCTGAGTTGGAAGAACACTCCTTTGAGTCTGTTTCCTTTAATTTTACACAAAGTCAACAAATTCCAATTTTTAGTACTTTTCCATTGTTCATCAACCTACACCCATATCCAATTTATCACCATCACCCCCATTCACTTTCACAGTTGGGACATCAATTGACTCTACCCAAGGAACAATTAATTAAGGTGTAAATGTGGCAGCACCAACTTTCTTGATGAATATATATGCACCACTTAATCTTCCATAGCCAATAAATTCAATGCCTCAAGAATATCTTAAATTACTTCTGCGTTTTACTAGAGAAGATGAAGTAAATGCATAACAACATTTACCTCTGTTTTGTAATTTTGTTGAAAATTTGAATGTAGAACATCTTGAAGTTGTAATGAGACTTTTTGTTCAATCTCTAGATGTAGAGACTAGAAAATGGTTCAAAGGTTTACCAGATGGCTCAATTAATACATGGGAAGAGTTAGAAAATCGATTCACTTAGATATGGGAGAGAAAATAGATCATGGTTATTCATTAACATAATTCAATGCAATTAAAAGAAAACCTAATGAGAATATTTCTAAGTTTGTCAAAGGATTCAATAAATTGTATAATAGTTTACCTATAGAGATGAAGCCCCCTCCTTTTGGAGCGAAGGTAGTTTTTGTTGGGGCTTTTGAATATGGTTTCAGTTTTACACTTAGAGAGAGGATATCCCCTACTCTTGAGAAAATAAAGACATATGTTTTAGAAAATGAAGCTAATATGACTGCAGTTGGAAAGATAAAAGAAAATAAGTTAGTCCAAGAGAAGGGGAATGAAAAATAAGAATCACCACAAGATAAAAGAATTAAATATATGACAAAGGTGATAAAAAAAAATTCAAATAAGTTAATTAAGATAGAAGTGGAAAGTAAAAACTCCCAGAGACCGGTACAATGAAATAGAATAGGATTTAATCCTTGATTCAATTAACAACCCCTGCAAATTTTGTAGAGAGAAATAAAATATCAATATCAAGTCCAAGCGCCATTATATATAGAAGCAACACTTGGAGAGTCAGCAGAAGATGACCAACAATAAGTTGAAGATAAAATATCTGTTGTGATGGAGAATATGTTGAGGCTGAAATATCTTTTGTTGAAGAAGAGATGAATGAATACTGCAAATAGTTCACAGATTTCATGCAGGCTAAGTTACATAAAAGGTATGATTTAAAATCTAGAAAAATATATCTAGGGTACAAGATAGTGAGGGTGAACAAAAAGATTATATCCGTCCTCCAATGGAAACTCTACAACAAAAGAGCATTGTAAAGCAAGCAGATAAATGGAAACAACCTGTAGATTTAGTAAATAAAAAAAAAGTGCAGCAGGGTGAATCTTCCCAGGAAAAATTAATTGATACCAATATTTTCGAAAAATTTGTTCTTGTACCCAAACAAGCTTTAAATTCTAAAAATAATGAAGAAGAACCTGAAAGGAATACTAAAAAAACTCATATTTTTAGTTTAAAAAAGGATTTGGAGAAGGTCAATATTCAAGTACCTTTTCTAGAATTAGCTAAAACACCACTCTACAAAAATAAAATTTCAGAATTTATTAATCTCTCACAGAGTGAAGATATAAATGATATTGTGAACTTGCAAGAAGAAAATCCAGTGGTCACCTTTGACCCTCATGTAGAAGAAGTAGATTCTTGTGTTCCTCCATTTTATATTTCATTATTGCTTCGTGATTTTATTCTTCATAACTGTATGTTGGATTCAGGGTCTTCCCATAATCTTATGCCATTGTATGTCATGAAGGAATTGAAATTGAAAATTACTAAACCTTATAGGGACCTATACTCATTTGATTCCAAGAGGGTGAAATGTGTTGGGTTAATTAAAGACATGGTAGTGTCTATGGCACAGATTCCACCAAAAGGTATTGTTATGGATGTAGTTGTTACTGACATTGCAGCGAGGTTTGGAATTCTCTTGTCAATACCTTGGGGGGAAAAGTTGGGAGGAGTTTTAAAATTAGATTTTGTTGGCCACCTATAAAATTTGTTCTATCAAAAGGTGGCCAAAAAATTGTTTAGTCTTCAAGGAACAGTTTCATTGCAGAAATGTTATCTCTTGAAGCCTCTGCTAAACATCATCTCCTCTACCCAAGTCTTCACTGTTGTTTCCCTTCAGAACTCAAAAATTCTGCTAAAATCCCATGAGAAAGACTCCTGCAAAATTCCCTTTTCTCCCCTTCCTTCACTCAGAATGCCCCATTTTTACCCTTTTTCCCCCTTGTCAAAATTCCCCTCTTACCCTCTAAATCCTCCCAAAATCCCCTATAAATCCTACACATACCCCTTGTTTACCCTATTTTCCCATTTTTTCCTCTATCGTTGCCCATTTCTAGCCTTGAAAACCATTGAAATCCATGAAAAACCCACATTTGGACTTATATGGGTCTTAGCCCCCTTCGGCCAGCTCCCTCGACCTTTTCCTCACATGACCCGGGCGCCAAAACCAAGCGCTAGCTTGAAAAAGTGCTTAGCGCGTTTGGTCATCGGGAGAATTTCTCACCATTGATTTTCCCGACTGATCCGACGGCCCTCGCAATCCCATCGCGCCCGTGGTCCCCACTCCTTTTCACCGCGCGATCGCATCACAGTCGTCCGTTTAAACCACAGAACCGACGGTCTGTTTTTCATTCGCCAGGTGGTCCCCGCCACGGTCACTGTTTAGAAATCGGCAGTATTCATCACACTGCCTTCAAGCGGAGGGCAGTTTTCCCCCGATTGGAAGTGATTCCACTCACCGATTGACACGTGGCCTGGGCACTGTTCACCAAACCGTCGTCCATCACGCGTTAAACATCGGACTTGGACCCCGCGCGATATTGACGTACACCGTCCGATCTGAGGCTGCTCATCGGACGGTGATCGCTCTCCGAAGATGCACACGCAATAACTCAGGGTACGGCGTAGCAGTAACACCATCTCTATCGTCGATCTGATCTGCTGATCGACAGCCCAAAATCCATCACCCGTTTTCTCCATTTTGACTTTCCACCTGCGCTCCCAACCGTCGATCTCTGCGTGATCGATGACTGTGATTTGATTTTCTCTTCCGCCTTGCCATTGACTCCTCATGATCAATCTGGACCGTTGGATGATGCCATTCAACAACCATTCCCCCTCCACGTACCTTCTGAAGCAGTGAGCCTGTTAGGTCCCTATATTACTAGTACAATCCCTTATTGTTGTTAGTGTAACCCCCTTATTGTTATTATTGTACCCTTGTAACCCCCATTTTGTTATTATTGTGCCCTTAAATTATTATTGTTAGGTCGGCTAGGATTACATTGTGGCCCACTAGGATTACATTATGACCCCATGGACTCCTATATATAGAAAGGAGGTTTTGTAAATTGAATCATCGAAGAATTGTTCATTTATGTAATGTATTGGAGGTTGGCCCTCGAAGTGGCTATTTCCTAAGGCGTTCATATCTCTTTTCTTCTATTTTTGGAGCTGGTTACACAAAATTTGGTATCAGAGCTTTGGATTCTAGGGTTTCGCTGCTCCAAACAGGTCATCGTGGCATTTTCGCTATAACGTTTTTTTTACGAAGCTTCAGAAGCTGAAATCTTTAGGGTGCGAAGCTGAAATCTTGAGGAATTTTTTCTAAAAATTTCAGAGCTTGGTTCGAATCATGTTTGGAGATATAATCTGTGGAAGGTAGGTATTTTTTCAGGCTCCTAAACAGGTCATCGTGGAATTTTCGCTATAAAACAATTTCTACGAAGGTTCAAAATCTGAAATTCATATGGTGCGAAGCTGAAATCCTGAAGAAAGTCTTCAAAAAATTTCAGAGCTTGGTTCGCAATATTTTTGGAGATATGATCTGTGGAAGGTAGTGCTTTTTCAGGCTCCTGAATTTCATCTCAAAGAGGTGATCGTGGGAAAAGTTCAATAACTCTCTCTCTGGGCATCGGATTGGAGTGCCGTAAAAATTGGTTGCAAGTACATAGACTGTAGTTTCTTGGATATAAATTTCAGAGACAAAGGAAGAAACAGTGACACGTGGAAAGTCGCATGTTTAGTCTGCACTGAACGCCGGCCCATAATTAGGTCATTGTGGGAGATTGGACACAACTTTGTCTTCGAGAATCCAAATTAGGTCAGACCTATGGCATTCAAAAGATAATTCAGAGGGCTACGTCGGTACCAAAATTCAGATATTGAAGTGCTGCAATCACAAATATAATCCAATTTCAATATCGAGCTCCTCAAAAGAAAGAAAAAGGTGTGTATTTTTTTTTCCGAATTGCATAAGTCTTGTTTGAAGAATCAATTTGAATTGATTCCAAGGGCATATTGTAGAATAGATATCAGTATTGGGTTCTAAAAGATGCCCCGTAAAATAATTCAACACCCATTAAGCCTTCAGAAGGCTCTACTATGACTCATGAAGATGAAGAATTGCAACATGATCTATCAAAATTACAAGAGCAAGTGCAACAAATTTCACTCTCGCAAAGAGCAACAAAAAATGAAATGGAAGTTTTGAAGAAAGGCGTGGAAGCTAAGATGGATGGCATGGAAGCTGGCATGGAAGCAAAGATGGATGACCTGAAATACAACATGGAAAACAACATGAAAAACATGAAGAATGATCTAAAATAAGACATCGAAGGTTTGACCAAGTTGATACAAGAAATGTTTCCTAATGGTGAAAAGATAGTAGAAGAACCTCATGATGAGAACAAAATAAATGTTAATCATGATTTCATAAACTCTAATGTTGGCGGGAAGAACCACCATATTCCAAAAATGGATATGAGGAATTTTGATGGGAAGGATCCTGTAACATGGATACTATAGATGGAGCAATATTTTGATCTCCATAATGTGCAAAACACACAAAAGGTACGCATCACAACTTTACATTTAGAACAAAATACATTTGTATGGTATCGATGGCTTTGCTCCCATAAAAAAATTGTCACTTGGTCAATTTTTATGGAAGAAATGATAGCACATTATGAGGATATAAAGAGCAACACCTTCTTTAGAAAATTGATAAATCTCAAACAAAAGGGTTTAGTGGGGCAACACATTGAGGACTTCCAAAAATTGAATATAAGGGTAACTGATATTCTAGAGGAACATAGGATTGATCCCTTCATAGGCACTTTAAAGGATAACATCCAACATGAAGTTCGCGTTCTGGAACCTAATTCATTGGAGAAGGCATTCAGGTTGGCAAGAAAAGTTGAATGTAAAATTATGACGACAAGGAAGCCTACCACTCAATTCTATAAAGAAGGAAGTGTTGCTACGCCTAGATTTCCACAACCTACAAGGTTGACACCACAACAATTGGAAGAAAAAAGAGAAAAAGGGATTTGCTACAATTGTGATAGAAAATACACTAAAGGTCATAAGTGTGCTGAGAAGAAATTATTTTACATAGATTGTGAAGAGGAAGAAGAAAATGAATAAGAAGAGGATATACACCAGGAACCAGCCCTAGAAGAGGAAGAAATGAGTCTGACCATATCATGTAATGCATTGGCAGGAATTACCACTCCTCAAACTCTCAAGATAGAAGGACATATCAAGAAGAAAAAGGTAATAGTGTTGATTGATTCAGTAGCACCCATAATTTTATTCATTGTAAGGTAGCCAAGGAATTAAATTGTTTCCTATACCCAGCACCAGAATGTCAAGTGATGGTTGCAAATGGAGGAACTATAAATTTCTCTGGAAAATTCCATAATATTAAGCTAACCATGGGGGACTATGTATTGACTAGTCCAATGCTTTCCATTCCTATGGGAGGTGTTGATGTTGTACTAGGAGTACAATGGTTACAATCTTTGGGGACGGTAGCTTTTAATTTTCAAGAACTTTCTTGAAATTTTTTTCATAAGGAAAGGAAGTCGAATTACGGGGTATTGAAGGGAAGCCGGGAAGGATAATAAGCTCTAATTTCATGACAAAGCTTCTAAAGAAAGAACAACGAGGCGTAATTGCAGGAGAAACAATTATATGCAAAAAAATCCAAATGTTTCTTTGGAGTACAAGAGGTGGAATATCTGGGTCATATTGTATCTCATGAGGGTGTTAAAGTAAACCCTAACAAAATTAAAGCCATTAAGGAATGGAAAGTCCCCACAACCATAAAGAAGTTGCGAGGATTTCTCGGGTTAACAGGGTATTATCGCAAGTTTGTTAAGAATTATGGGAGAATAGTGGCACCTCTAACAACATTATTGAAGAAAGATGCATTTTCATGGACTCCTGAAGCAACTAAGGCCTTTGAACGTCTTAAAGAGGCAATGTGCCTAGCACCGGTATTAGCTACACCAAACTTCACAAAAACCTTTATTGTGGAATGTGATGCCTCAGGAAATGGAATTGGTGCAGTTTTAATGCAGGAAGGAAGACCCATTGCTTTTGAAAGTCATCCAATCAAAGGAAAGTATTTACAAAAACCTATTTATGAGAAGGAAATTTTAGCAATACTGCATGCACTAAAGAAATGGCGAACTTACCTAATGGGAAGACACTTCAAGGTAAAAACTGATCATGATAGTCTTAAACACTTTTTGGAACAAAGACTATCTTCATAAGAGCAACAAAAATGGGTCACAAAGATGTTGGGTTATGAATTTGAAATAATCTACAAAAAAGGAAAGCTTAATGTTGTTGCAGATGCACTCTCAAGAAAGAATGAAGAGGTGGAAGCATTGCTTTGTGCCATTTCTATTATCCAACCAGATTGGATAACCGAAGCAAGAGATGAATGGAAGAAGCAGAAAGATGTATGGACACTCATTCAAAATTTGCAGCAAGATCCTAGTACATTTGATACATTTAGTTGGAAAAATGATTCCTTGTGGTACAAAGATTGCTTACATATTTGTAATAATTTCCAACTAAAACAAAAGATTCTTCTGGAATTGCACACTTCTCCTTTAGGAGGACACTCAGGATTTTTAAAAACTTACCACAAGGTGAAGAAAGAATTTTTTTGGGATGGCCTTAAATCTAATATTCAAAATTTTGTGGCAGAATGTTTGGTTTGCCAGCAGAACAAAGTGGAAACAATTAAGACCCTGAGACTTCTACAACCTTTATCCATTCCAAGTCAACGTTGGGAGAAGATTTCAATGGATTTTATCACAGGTTTACCTAAGTCTGAAGGAAAGAGTGTCATCATGGTGGTAGTTGATAGACTTACCAAGTATGCACACTTTTGTGCATTATCTCATCCATTTAAAGCAAGTACGGTTGCTACTACATTTATGGACAAAATTCAAAAGCTACATGGAAGCCCAAGGGTTATTGTGAGCGACAGAGATCCCATTTTTACTGGAAATTTTTGGACGGAGTTATTTTTTTGTTTGGGTACTCAATTAGCTCATAGCTCATCTTATCATCCTCAATCTGATGGTCAAACTGAGATAGTAAATAAATGTTTGGAAGGATATCTTCGTTGTTTTGTATCTCATAAACAAACACAATGGGTCAAGTGGTTACCTCTTGTTGAATGGTGGTATAACACTTCCTTCCATACTGCAGCAAAAATGACCCCATTTATGGCACTTTATGGATATCATCCACCATCCATCACATCATCTTTAAGGGAAAATTCAATGGTTCAAGCAGTGGAAGATCACATCGAGCATCAGCAAGAAGTTCTCCAACTCTTAAAGGATAACCTGAATTTGGCACAAAATCGAATGAAACAACAGGCAGATCAACATCGTAGCGAGAGAAGTTTTGATGTATGAGATTGGGTATTTTTACGGCTACAACCATACAAACAAATGTCCCTCAAGCAAGCAAAGAAGGATAATAAATTATCGCCAAAGTACTATGGTCCTTACAAGGTGTTGCAAAAGATTGGTACTATGGGATACAAATTGGAGCTTCCTGCTTCTTCGCGAGTACATCCAATTTTCCATGTTTCATGCTTAAAGAAGGTTATCGATGAAAATCTTCCAGTTCAAACAATATTACCAGAACTTGATGAGGAAGGAAAAATCATATTGGAACCTGAAGCGGTCACGGAAACAAGAACTCGACAACTACGGAATCGATCAATTTCAGAGTATCTCATCAAGTGGAAGAACTTACCCACCGAAGATTCTACATGGGAGGATGAGAATTTTATACAGAAGCACCCAGAGCTACTCAAGTGTTGAGGACAACACTTTTTTGAAGGAGAGGGGCATGTTAGGTCCCTATATTACTAGTATAGTCCCTTATTGTTGTTAATGTAACCCCCTTATTGTTATTTTTGTACCCTTGTAACCCCCATTTTATTATTTTGTGCCCTTAAATTATTATTGTTAGGTTGGCTAGGATTACATTGTGGCCCACTAGGATTACATTATGGCCCCATGGACTCCTATATATATAAAGGAGGTTTTGTAAATTGGATCATCCAAGAATTGTTCATTTATGTAATGTATTGGAGGTTTCCCCCTCGAATTGGCTTATTTCTAAGGCGTTGATATCCCCTTCCTTCACTCAGAATGCCCCATTTTTACCCTTTTTTCCCCCTTGTCAAAATTCCCCTCTTACCCTCTAAATCCTTCCCAAAATCAGCTATAAATCCTACACATGCCCCTTGTTTACCCTATTTTCCCTTTTTTTCCTATATCGTTGCCCATTTCTAACCTTGAAAACCATTGAAATCCATGAAAAACCCACATTTGGACTTATATGGGTCTTAGCCCCCTTCGGCCAACACCCTCGACCTTCTCCCCACATGACCCGAGCACTGAAACTAGGCGCTAGCTCGAAAAAGTGCTTAGCGCGTTTGGTCATCAGGAGAATTTCTCACCGTTGATTTTCTCCGCCGATCTGATGGCCCTTGCAATCCCATCACGCCCATGGTCCCCACTTCTTTTCACCGTGCGATCGCATCACATTCGTCCGTTTAAACCGCAGATCCGACGGTCCGTTTTTCATTCGCCCATTGGTCCCTGCCATGGTCACTGTTTAGAAACCGGCGGTATTCATCACACTGCCTTCAAGCGGAGGGTGGTTTGCCCCCGATCGACAGCGATTCCACTCACCGATTGACACATGGCCTGGGCACTATTCACCAAACCGTCGTCCATCGCGCATTAAACATCGGACGTAGACCCCGCGCGATATTGACGTACACCGTCCGATCTGAGGCTGCTCATCGGACGGTGATCGCTCTCCAAAGATGCACACGCAATAACTCAGGGTACGGCATAGCAGTAACACCATCTCTGTCATCAATCTAATTTGTTGATCGACAGCCCAAAATCCATCACCCGTTTTCTCCGTTTTGACTTTCCACCTGCACTCCCAACCGTCGATCTCTGCGCAATCGACGACTCTGATTTGATTTTCTCTTCCGCCTTGCCATTGACTCCTCATGATCAATCTCGACCGTTGGATGATGCCATCCAACGGCCATGCTCCCTCCACGTACCTTCTGAAGCAGTGAGCCTATATATGCAGGATTTTTTAACAGTTTTTCGTATTTTTGCAGGGTTTAAATGGTTTTTTTCCGCCATGCTGAAGAAAAATCCACAGGCCGAGGGCGATGATCCTCCCGCCTACGATTCACC
This sequence comes from Pinus albicaulis, assembly GCA_034641835.2. Classification (NCBI taxonomy): domain Eukaryota; kingdom Viridiplantae; phylum Streptophyta; class Pinopsida; order Pinales; family Pinaceae; genus Pinus; species Pinus albicaulis. The sequence continues at coordinate 367,311,038 of CM076575.1, forward strand.
ACAAAAATCATTTGTAGGGTTTTAAATTTACATTTGATCAATGATTCATCAGGCATTGATGCCATTCGACCCCTGTACAACCTTGCACAGCAGAAAACACAGTTAATCGAGCACCGATGAAAGAGTATCAGTTTCGAAGACAGAACACACCAGAAAAAGGAGATTGAAGTCCTAAAACACAGTTCTCAAGTAAATTAAAGGTGTTTAAGGAAAGACAAAGACATCTGTCGAGCCGAAAAAGCCTCCACTTCCATAAGCAGAGGTAAATTGAACCCTCTCCAACCTTTGAAGACACCTGCAGCCTCACAGAAATCAAAGGAGGCTTAGTCATTACCTGAATAAGAGGTGTTTACCTGAAGACAACTAAAAAATTAATACAAATCAAAGTTCTTATCTCTAATTGTCGGCAAAACCATTTTAGAAGATTAAGAACAGTGCAGAAGCACATTTTTCGATTATTATGCCTCGAAAGGCAGGAACAGAGTTATGGAGCATAGTTATAAATGATTACATAATTAAAGATATTTGATCCCTGGGAAATCCTCCCACACTCCTCATTTCTCTATAAATACCTCTGTAAAACATAAGAAAATGTTGGTCTCTAGACATCTGAATGCATGTAATAGTTCTCTGAAGCTACTGATGCATTGTGTGCAATTTGAAGACAAATAAGCTGATATGAGAAGTTTAAAGTTGTATAGACCCACCGGGCTTGCTGATTGTAACTGGTTTGAACATCAAATACAAGATGCTGATTTATGGGATCCTGATTTGTGTCAATGGTGATGTGTTTCTCACTGTCAATTGTTATTTTCTTTAATTTTTTCACTCTGTTCATTTTCTCTGATAAGGAACAACAAACATAGAGCCGAGACTTACTCTCAGCAGTACCCTACTCTTACTGAAAGCTTTATTTTCTATGTTTTTATTTTGTTAATACTGAGTATATTAAAGCAGGTTGGTTTCAAAGTACTAGCCTGATCTAGATTGCTCATTATGATGATCATCAGTGTTTTCCTTTAGAATATGCTGAAAGCAGGTTGGTTTCGAAGTACTCACTTGATCTTAAGTTGTTCTAACTCTTTTTGAATGTTTTTTAACTGAAAGTACTTCAAAGCAGGCTAGTTTAAAAGCACTTACCTGATCTCAGAATGCTTTTATATTTTGTTTCTCTAAACTAAAAGTACTTCAATGTAGGCTAGTTTAAAAGTACTTACCTGATCACAAAATTCTTTTATGTTTTGTCTCTCTAAGCACATGTTGAAAGCAAGATAGTTTAAAAGCACTTACTTGATCTTAGACTGTGCACTTTTCTTCATTTTTTTTGTTCTCCACTTCCTATCTGTTTCACTCCATAAATCACCTTATGAGATCCTTTGACATAAGTGACTTGCCCCATGGATCCTTCTTGGACCTTGTTGTCTAATTAAAATCCTCCTATCACTCCATAGCCCAATGGGTTAAGACTATCTTTGCCTTTTTCTATCAGCCAAATCACTCCTTCACTTGCAGACATCTTCACCCTTCATTTTGAACTGCCTTCACCTTCATCATGTCTTTTCCCAACCAAAACAAACAAAACAAAACCTATGCTCTTCACAACTAGCCTAATATCACATTTCAGGCTTTAAAGATCACATATTTAAACTCATTTATAGAGAGATCCCTCTCTGGATTCAGGAGGGCTAGATCCTTGAATCCCAAAGCGGTTTGATGTTACCCTTGCAGTTGGACTTTTGCCAATCTTGCTAATTACAGGGTGCATAACATAATGGCGACTCCACTGGGAAATTTTTGAGTTCATAGTTTCTTGGCTAGCTTTTATAAACTCTTCAGTTTTCCATACACCCACAGAAACTCAGAAAAAACCTAAAAATATTTTAGATTGGTATTCAATAAACATGGCAGTGGACCATTAAACCTTTTACCTCCAAAAGAGCTAAAAAATTCCACTTCGTGACTCCACAATCCTGAACAGACCTTAAGACTCGACTGGGAAGAACCCTAATCATTATAAAACCATTCAACCTCAGTAAGAGGGCTTTAGGATTAAATTTATCTTAGCAAAATATCAGTTAAACTGCTCACAGATTTTCATATCTGGTTAGAATTTTCTTGTTTAGTTAGGTCTAAAACCACAACATACTGGCTCCTAGAAAGATTCACACTAGAGCCTATCCTGACCCTGATCCACCTGAGACAATTGATAACCCAGAAATTATCCTTAGGAAGTCTCCTAGAATTAAATTATCAACTATTTTCAGATCACCCTTGAGAGCTAATTCAGCCCCTGAAAATATTTCATCTCTACAACAATCACAAACTGACTTAGTAAATCCATTTAGAACTAGGTCTCTTGGTGACTTAGGTCAGTTAGATTCTGAGTCTTCACTTCCATTTCCTTAAACAAGTGAACATCCTGGTAATAGAGAAACAACACCTGCTGATTCACATTTTCTTCACAACTTAGGTGTCTCTCATCCAATATCACCTCACCAATCTATTCCTGGTCCATCCATTTCTTCTCACCCTACATCCACTATTCCAAGCACCCCATTTCAGCTCACTTTCCTTCCTGTGAATCCACCCCCACCACATATCATGGCAGCATGGTATGCTCCCTTAGTCCTTCCTGTAGCATTAGTCAATCTTCCATAGGACTATCAGTCCAAAATTCCATTGTATGATGCTAGCAATGCTGCAACTGCATCACAACATGTGGATAAGATGAATGAATACTTTGACAGAAATGAAATTGATAATGATTCTGTCAAGCTTAGATTATTTGCTCAGATCTTAGGGGGAGAGGCAAGAAAATGGTTCAAAGTTTTAACCCCCCATATTATTAATGATCTCCAAGCCTTCCATCAAACATTCTTAAACAAATGGGAAGTAAATAAAAACCCTCTCCAAGTCCTTTCTGACTACAAGAACCTCCATAGAGACATTGGGGAAAGTGTGCAAGCTTATTGCACTAGATTCAATAGTGTGTATAATGCACTTTCCCCAGAACTAAAACCTCCATAGGGCTCAGCTTTAAACAAGTTTCCTGAAGGGTTTAACCCTAAGATGGCCTATCAGCTGAGAGAGAGAGATTTTGCAACTCTTGAAGATATGCAAAAGGGTGCTCTTTCTGTGGAAGTCAACTTGATGGAGAAGAGAGCAAGAATGAAAATTGAAAAGAGAGTGTCCTTTAGAGATGAAAATGCACCTTCTACTTCCAACTCAAAGATGGAAAAAATGATGGAGGAGATGATGAAGAAAATGAGCATCCTTGAGAGAGCACAAGCAAGTGAAAACCAAACTACTCCTCAAAATAAAAACCAGAACCAAAATCAGAATTTTAGAAGGAACCAACCTCCAAATAGACCTAGGGAAGATGCTCAACAGATCACTCCTCCCTTTCATCAAAACTATATAAGTGAGGTTGAGGAAACAGATGAAATAACAGAGGAAGATGATATCAACATGCTGGGAGTAGATAATGATGACTTTGAGATTCATTATGATAGAAAACAAGGTCTTTATACCCCTTATGATGACAACAAAGGTGATGATGAAAGTTATTTTCAAAACATGGAAAATGTCATCATAGAGTCCCAAAAAGAATATGATCTTAGAAGCAAAACCAGTCAAAAAATCCCAACACCAAAACCTCTGAAAAATCTTCACAAAAAATCACTACAACCAAGCCTAAAATTGTCAAACAAAACGATAAAACAGTGACTCTAAATTCTGATAAAGGTAGAGAGAAAGGCACTCAAAACAATGAAAAATAGAGTGCAGACATCAGTAGTACTACCACTTCAGCTAGTACTCTTGTTAAGACCATTTTTTCAAATACAAATAGAACAAATCAGCAAGTTGATATTGCTGATAGACTGGCAGCTACTAAGGCTGAGACAAGTTCTTTGAAGAGCCAAATTCCTTTCAGCCTAGAGCAGGAAATTTCAAAGATCAGAATCTTTGTTCCCCTGACTGACTTAGCTGCCCAGAGTGTATATAGGACCCAAATTTTTAAGATGTTAAATATTGAGGACAATAATGATATAGTCAATCTTAATGATGACCAGCCAGAGCTCATTTTTGGTCCTAAGATTGAAGGTATATATCAAGAGGGACATGTTCCTCCCTTTTATGTGAGTTTAAATGTTCATGACAAGATCCTGCATAATGCTATGCATGACTCTGAAGCCTCACAAAACCTTATGCAAAAGGTGATAATGGAAAGGCTAGGACTAGAAATAACTAGACCTTACAAGGATTTATATTCTTTTGATTCTAGCAGAGTGAAGTGCCTTGGTCTAATCAAATACCTTTGTGTGATTTTGACCCAAATCCCAGCCAAGTGCATGGTGATGGATGTTTTGGTGGCTGATGTGCCTCCTAAGTATGGCATGTTGTTTTCAAGATCATGGGGTGCCAAGCTGCAAGGTACCATACAGATGGATGGGACATATGCCACTATCCCTATCTTTAGCCAGCTTATAAGACTATAGAGAGAGTCACACATGAAATTCAGGGTCAGTAGCCCAGAAAAGCCTGAAAATTCTCCGATTTACTCTGTCCATACTGACCTGGATTCATTTATCTTTTACAATAATGAATCCACAAAGCAGTCAACGCTAGAACACAGTGACTCAGATGACCAGTTAGAGGCCCCTTATCTAGAAATTATGGCAGTTCTAGATATGGAAGAAAACGATAGTGAAACTTCTGAATAGTGTGTTGAAACAACAAACCAGAGTGAACAAAGCCAAGATGGAAAACAACAGACTACCCCTTACACTTAACTCCATGAAAATCCTGAAGAACAAGACCCAGCACAACATGTTGCAGATCCCAGAATAGCACATAATGATGAACAAGGCAATAGGGATGAAAACGATGTTAACCCTACAAACAATCCCTTATGGGTCATGAACTTTGATAGGTCTTGCACTAAAAATAGTGCAGGAGCTGGGGTATGGTTGGTTGACACTGAAAACAATTACTCTGAAAGCCATGCTTTCAAGCTAGATTTCAAATGCACTAACAACATCACAGAATATGAGGCTCTCATCCTAGGATTGCATCTATTAAAATAACTGGGAGCCAACAAGATAATTGTTCAGGGAGACTCAGAATTAGTCATCAAATAAATTAATGGAGAGTATTTCGTTAAGCATCTTAGACTAAGGGTATACCGAAACCATGCCCTATATTTCCCGAACAAGTTTACAAAATATGAGCTCCTATTTGTCCCTAGGAGTAATAACATAATTGCAAATGGGCTGGCCTGCGCTGCTAGTTCATGTCAAGAATCACCTGGTGATAAACATATCATCATTCAAACAAAATGTAGACCTACAGTGCCAGATAATGAAATATATTGGTAGGTCTTTGAGGGTGACAAGAAGATAGAGGATTTCCTGCTTGGCAGGAATGAGTTTGAATTATCTTATTCAGATTCTAAATCCTATGAGAATTACCTAAACAAAAAGTCCCCTGAAGAAGAAAAATCCTCTGATCCCGTAAAAATCAACATGTTAACTAAAAAACTTGAAACTCATACTGAAGAATACAAGGACACAGAAAACGAGGACATGGAGGTGTTGTGGTCAAAGGACAAGAACATACCTTGGGGATTAGCACCATTAGAAGACCTGTTTGATTTTAACAACGTAGCAAAGAAACCCACTATAGAATACACTGAGTCTGATGTCGAGGAATGCAACATAGGCACCAAAGATCAGCTAAAATGATTAAATTAGTTGGCTCCTTGTCAACAAACATGAAAAAGAAATACGTTGACTTATTTAAAGAGTTTTTTTATGTGTTTTCCTGGAGATATGAAGACTTAACGGCCTATGATACATAAATCATCCAGCATAAGATCCCATTGAAACAAAACCAAAAACCATTTAGGAAAAAACTGTGTCGAATTAATCCAATACAACTACTTCTAGTAGAAAAGGAAATCAAGAAAATGTATGAGGCAGGAATCATAGTGCCTGTGAGATTTTTAGATTGGGTTTCTAACCTTGTAGCTGTGAGGAAAAAGATAGGAGAAATCAGATTGTGCATTGATTTCAGAAACCTTAACAGAGACTCCTTAAAGGACAATTACCCTTTACCCAAAATGGAACACATTCTGCAAAGGGTAGCTGGTTCAAAGAGGATTTCTTTGTTAGATGTTTTTTCAGGGTATAACCAAGTTTTAGTACTCCTAGAAGATCAAATCAAGACAGCTTTCACCACTCCTTGGGGCACTTTCATGTATGTGAAAATTCCTTTTGTATTAATGAATGATGGGGCCACTTTCCAAAGGGCCATGGACATTGCATTTTCAGAGGAGATAGGGCACTTCATTTTAATTTACCTTGATGACATAAAAATTTATTCCAAATATGATGAAGAGCACCTGAAACATCTAAGAAAGGTCCTTGAAAAGTGCAGAAGGTTTGGATTATCTTTAAATCCAAAAAAGACAGTGTTTGGCCTTCAAGAAGGTAAACTCCTTGGCCATATCATATCAGAGGAAGGAATTAAAATAGATCCAAAGAGAGTTGAGGGAATACTAAATATTAGCCAACCAAGAAACATAAAATAATTACAGTCCTTTATTGGAAAGATTAACTTCTTAAGAAGGTTCATTCCCAACTTAGCAGAGCTCCTTAGAAACATGACTAATATGCTTAAGAAAGAAGTAGGAGTGAAGTGGACTGTAGAAGCGAAAATATCCTTCGAATTGGTAAAACATGCACTCACCCAGGCACCTGTCCTGATCAGCCCTGACTTTTCAAAGGATTTCCTTATTTTTTGCTTTGCCTCAGAGCATACTGTGGCTTCTTTCCTATTGCAGAAAAATCCAGAGGGACAGGAACATCCTATTGCTTTTTTCAGTAAGGCTTTAAGGGATGCACCCTTGAAATATAACATAATGGAAAAACAGATGTAAAGGCCTTGAAGGACTTCAGGGTGTATATTGTACATTCCCAAATCATTGCTTATGTGCCTAACATAGTGGTAAAAGAAATATTGTCACAAGACCCAGATGGAAAGAGGGGCAAATGGATTGCTCCAATAATAGAGTATGATTTGGAAATCAAACCCACCAAACTCATTAAAGGTCAGGGATTAGCTCAATTAATGGCTGAATCTAATCTACAAGCCCTTGACATTAACATGGTAGATGCCTTGGATGAACAGGAAGATTTACCTGATCCCACTGTGGAAGAGCAGTTTCAAAGCTCACCTTGGTACACTGATATCTTGTATGTGCTTACAAATCTTAATGCTCCTCCTGATTTATCAAAAACAAAGGCAAGGTTTTTAAAGTTGAAGTCTAGGAATTATTGCATTTTGAATGAATGTTTATATTGGAAAAATGCTAATGGTTTATTGCTTAAATGTTTGCCATAAGTTGATGCAGAGAAGATCAAGCATGAATTCCATGAAGGAGAGTGTGGAGGTCATATCTACTGGAAAACCACTGCCAATAAAATCCTTAGAGCTGGCTATTACTGGCCCACCATCTTCCAAGATGTCCATAAAATGGTATTAGCTTGCCACAAGTGCCAAGTTTTTTAGGGAAAAAGAAAACTCCTTCCTTTACCATTACAACCTATCACTGTTGAAGCTCCTTTTCAACAATGGGGCCTAGATTTTATAGGAGAAATCCATCCTACTTCATCTGCCCAACACAAATGGATTCTCACAGCCACTGACTACTTCATAAAGTGGATAGAGGCCATCCCTTCTAGGAATGCCACATATTATTTCATTATAAAATTTCTTGAAGACTATATCTTGTCCAAATTCGGTTGCCCCAGGAAGATTATTACTGATAGTGCTGCTACTTTTGGTTCCAAAAAGATGATTGATTTTTGTCACATGTATCAGATTACACTTGGTCATTATACTGCTTATTACCCTCAAGGTAATGGGTTAGCTGAATCATCAAATAAAATTTTGGTGACCATCATCAAGAAGCTACTTGAAGAGAATAAAAAATCATGGCATAACAAGTTGGTGCATGCTTTGTGGGCAGACAGGTTGACCACAAAGAATTCCATTGGAATGTCCCCATACCAGCTTGTTTATGGAGCAGATGCAGTGTTTCCTACCAGCTTAGGTGTACCAATGATAAATTTAGTCCAAGAAATATAGTCAAAAGAGGACATCATGATAAGGAGGATCAATCAGACAATAGATCTCCAGCAGATAAGGGAAGAGGTTTACAATAGAGCTCAGAAGGTGCAAGAGAACATAAAGAAGTTGTTTGACAAGAGAACAAAGGCTTGTGATTTCAACATTGGAGACAAGGTACTCAAGTGGGACTCCATAAGAGAGGATAAGGGTAAACATGGAAAATTTAACTGTTTGTGGGAAGGTCCTTACATTATTCAGTCCACCATTGGTCCAAATGCCTTCTTCCTGCAAGAGTTAGATGGCACAGATCTGTTTGGGGGTCCTATAAATGGCAAGATGCTTAAGCATTACTACTGCTGAGTTTGATTTTAAAAAGCTTTCATTTCCACTGTAAATATCATTGCTTTTTTCAGTTTCACAAAAAGAAAAAAAATACAAAAACAATAAAAAATAAGAGAAAAGAGGGCAAATTGTAAAAAAAAAAAAACAACAAGAAGAAGAAAAATAAAATAACAATAAAGGTATAGCCCCATACCAAAAAAGAGAAAAAAATATGAAAGTGTGCAAGCTCAAATGCCACTCCTGAAAAACACACTCCTAGTTAGTCAAACATCCTAATCTTGACTAATTAGTTTTAAATTTACCGCTGATAGGATAGTGAATTTGATTTTCCAAACTGTTTAATCTTGGCTTATCAGTAGATAGATTAGGTTAGAAATTAAAGGTTCAAACATGCTCAAAACCTGAACCTAAGTTTCCAAGCAAGAATTGACTCCAAACTATGTTTTATTCTGAGTCAAAATAGAGGTAAATCTGGTTCTAATCAGCTCAAAATCTGAACCAGAGAAAAAGAAAGAACAACTTAATCAAGAGGTAATCAGATCTGTAGAAAGGTGAAGGAAGTGCTTTGTAATTTCAGATCTTAAGCCTTCCATTTTTTATTTAATTTTTTTTTCAAAATAAATATCTATGTGCAGCTTGTTTTTTTTGCCATAGATCACAGCAAGTCAAACTGCTTAATCTTGACTTGACTATTTTTAAATTTCTGTTATAGAATTTAGAGAATAAAATCTGTTGGATAGTTTAATCCCAATAGATAGTAGATTAGGTAGAGAATCATATGGGCTCAACTGTTTAATCTGATTCCATGGAGAAATAAGGGGTAGAAATAGATTAGATTTCTTATTTTCAAAAGAAATAAAATGTTGTAAAGAGTTTTCCAGTCCAAGTGCACTCTAGATGAAGAAAAAATGTTAGATCAATAGGATTGGGTAGGTAGAAAGCTTGTTGATGAAGATCCATTGTTTTCCATGGCTGCTAATATGTTTTCAGGGAAAAGAAGAGCATCCAAGCAAAGAAGGCAGCCCAATGGATGAAGCACTGAATCAGCTTCCCAGAGAATGCAAGTCCGAAGTTCTTGATGCCTTCAAGAAGGAAACATCCCCAAGTGGAGCCACTGTTGGCCACCTATAAAATTTGTTCTATCAAAAGGTGGCCAAAACATTGTTTAGTCTTCAAGGAATAGTTTCATTACAGAAATGTTATCTCTTGAAGCCTCTGCTAAACATCATCTCCTCTACCTAAGTCTTCTACTATTGTTTCCCTTCAGAACTCAAAAATTCTGCTAAAAATCCATGAGAAAGACTCCTGCAAAATTCCCTTTTCTCCCCTTCCTTCACTCAGAATGCCCCATTTTTACCCTTTTTTCCCCCTTGTCAAAATTCCCCTCTTACCCTCTAAATCCTCCCAAAATCCCCTATAAATCCTACACATACCCCTTGTTTACCCTATTTTCCCCTTTTTTCCTCTATCGTTGCCCATTTCTATCCTTGAAAACCATTGAAATCCATGAAAAACCCACATTTGGACTTATATGGGTCTTAGCACCCTTCGGCCAGCTCCCTCGACCTTTTCCCCATGTGACCTCGGCGCCAAAACCAGGCGCTAGCTCGAAAAAGCGCTTAGCGCGTTTGGTCATCAGCAGCATTTCTCACAATTGATTTTCTCAGCCGATCCAACGGCCCTCGCAATCCCATCATGCCCGTGGGCCCCCACTCCTATTCACCGTGCGATCGCATCACAGCCGTCCGTTTAAACCGCAGATCCGATGGTCCGTTTTTCATCCGTTCGGTGGTCCCCACCATGGTCACTATTCAGAAACCGGCGGTATTCATCGCACCACCTTCAAGCGGAGGGCAGTTTTCCCCCGATCGGCAGCGATTCCACTTACTGATTGACACGTGGCCTAGCCACTGTTCACCAAACCGCCGTCCATCACGCGTCAAACATCGGACGTGGACCCCGCGTGATCTTGACGTACATCATCCGATCTGAGGCTACTCATCGGACGATGATCGCTATCCGAAGATGCACACGTGATAACTCAGGGTATGTCGCAGCAGTAACAACATCTCCACCTTCGATCTGATCTGCAGATTGACGGCCCGAAATCCATCGCTCGTTTTCTCCATTTTAACTTTCCGCCTGCGCTCTCGACCGTCGATCTCTACGCGATCGACGACTCTGATTTGATTTCCTCTTCTTCCTTTCCATTGACTCCTCACGATCAATCTTGACCGTTGGATGATGCCATCCAATGGCCATGCTCCCTCCACGTACCTTATGAAGCAGTGAGCCTATATATGAAGGATTTTTTAATAGTTTTTCGTATTTTTGCAGGGTTTAAATGGTTTTTTTTCCGCCATGCTGAAGAAAAATCCACGGGCTGAGGGTGACGATCCTCTCGCCTGTGATTCAACACAAAAATAATTTTCAGGGTTTTAAATTTACATTTGATCAATGATTCATGAGGCATTGATGCCATTCGACCCCTGTACAGCCCTGCACACCAGAAATCACAGTTAATCGAGCACCGATGAAAGAGTATCAGTGTCGAAGACAGAACACACCAGAAAAAGGAAATACAAAGACATCTGTCGAGCCGAGAAATCCTCCACCGCCATAAGCAGAGGCCAATTGAACCCTCTCCAACCCCTGAAGACACCTGCAGCCTCATAGAAATCAAAGGAGGCTTATGTTGAGCCCCAAATATGTCCTTTCATTTCACCAAATTTCACTTCATTTCCTTTTTCCTTTATCAGTTATAGGCTTAAAAGATCAATAGGATTGATTAAAGTCACTTTAAGAATGCATACAATGATTGACTTGCTATACTTTTATGGTTTTGTTGTCCTAGTGATTTTTTACTAGACTTAGCTACAGAATGCAGCCATTCTGTAGCTAGTTGCATATTCCGTTACTATCCTTATGTTCACACAGGTTACAGGTGTCACTTAAATTAAAAACGCATATGGTTGAATTCCAGAACTCACCTACATCATTCCTTGCCCTCTACAAATTTTGAGAAAAAATCTGCAAGTGGTTATGCACGTGGAGGAAACCAAAACTAAGAAGTAGACTTCTACCAGGACAAGGACTCTATAGATGTCTTCAGCAAAGTACGAGGCTTCAACAAGAGTTATAATTCAATTTTAATTGAAAAATACACCTATCCCTATTTCTTCTCAATGGCAGTTATGTATTTTGCTTATAATAATAACTCGGGTAACCGAGATATAGTTAGCTAGTTGATGTTTTGTTGTTAAGTTGTCCAAGACTGTAATACTCTGTTTTCTGAGCGTTTTCATTTAATGAAAGAAGTACAACTTTAATGCATGATCTGAAGCAATGTTGAGGAGATTCGTGTGCCAATCCGATGGTAGAGGCCCCCTACTATCCGAAAGGCTTTGTGCATATTTTTAGATAACTAGTGACTTTAGCTCTGTTTTGTTCTTAATTTAGGCAGTTTTCTGAACTTCGTGTTTTATGCTTATTTACATCGAATAGTGTAGTCAATCTTGTTCTCAAGAATTGTTCCAAAATATCACTAACACTAAATGAGATAGAGCTATAGTATTTCGAAGGCTAATTGCGTATTAGTTCAGTTCTATTCATTGCATTTCAAGTTTTATTAGCTAGTTGTATTCTAGTTTTGTTAAATTCAACTTAAAGGCCTTCATTATTTACAAATTGCTCTTGTTCTTAGTCTCTTCTAACACATTATTATCATATGGACAAGAATTAGTAATATCATTTTGAGGTCTTGATTGTTCTGCAATTTCTCATAATTTTACAAACAGCCTTTTTCCAAAGCTATTCCAAGAGATCTCTAACCCTTGAATGAGGCTTAATAGTAACATTTTGAGTTGCAGAATGGGTTAATTTTAGTGTCAAAAGTTAATTTAGCATAGGGTTCCTTACTATTTTGTAGATAATATTTTCTTAACGTGTTCCAACAAATTTCTAACCATGGATGAGATTTTCTTTGTGATGTTGTAAGTTGTTGTTTACTTAGAAGAACCTCATTGCATTAAACTTATCCTTTTCTCAAGTTGTTCCAACATACCTCTAATGAAATGAATTGGACTGAGTTAATGTTATGAGTTATTTTTCTTGTCAAAGCTTTACAATTGGTGAATTATCATTTTCTGTTATTAGGAGTCATACACAGTTTAGAGTAGATTTTTCTCTATTTTAGTGTGACCAATAACTTCTCTTTGCCAACAATTTAGTAATTTTCCTCTTAGTACAAAAACACAAAACCAAAAACACTAGAAAAAAAATAAACACAACGAAGTAGGAAGAATATATCTAGGCACATATAGTGCACTTCACTTCAAAAGTTTACTAGCCCTGGTTGACAATTTATGACATCAATTTAGGAACACTAAGTTGAGCAGACAACTTAGTCATTACCTGAACAAGAGGTGTTTACCTGAAGACAGCTGAACAATTAATACAAATCAAAGAGCTTATCTCTAATTGTCGGAAAAACCATTTTAGAAGATTAAGAATAGTCCATAAGCACATTTTTCAATCATTATGCCTCGAAAGGCAGGAACAAAGTTATGGAGCAGAGTTAGAAATGATTACATAATTAAAGATATTTGATCCCTGGGAAATCCTCCCACACTCCTCATTTCTCTAAAAATACCTCTGTAAAACATAAGCAAATGTTGGTCTCTAGACATTTGAATGCATGTAATAGTTCTTTGAAGCTACTGATGCATTGTGTGCAATTTGAAGACAAATAAGCTGATATGAGAAGTTTAAAGTTGTAGAGACCCACCGGGCTTGCTGATTGTAACTGGTTTGAACATCAAATACAAGTTGCTGATTTATGGGATCCTGATTTGTGTCAATGGTGATGTGTTTCTCACTGTCAATTGTTATTTTCTTTAATGTTTTCACTCTGTTCATTTTCTCTAATAAGGAACATCAAACATAGAGCTAGGACTTACTCTCAGCAATACCCTACTCTAACTGAAAGCTTTCTTTTCTATGTTTTTCTTTTGTTAATACTGAGTATATTAAAGCAGGTTGGTTTCAAAGTACTAGCTTGATATAGATTTCTCATTATGATGATCATCAGTGTTTTCCTTTAGAATATGTTGAAAGCAGGTTGGTTTCGAAGTACTCACTTGATCTTAAGCTATTCTAACTGTTTTTGAATGTTTTTTAACTAAAAGTACTTCAAAGTAGGCTAGTTTAAAAGCACTTACCTGATCTCAGAATGCTTTTATATTTTGTTTCTCTAAACTGAAAGTACTTCAATGCAGGCTAGTTTAAAAGTACTTACCTGATCACAGAATGCTTTTATGTTTTGTCTCTCTAAGCACATGTTGAAAGAAAGATAGTTTAAAAGCACTTACTTGATCTTAGACTATGCACTGTTCTTCATTTGTTTTGTTCTCCACTTCCTATATGTTTCACTCCATAAATCACCTTATGAGATCCTTTGACATAAGTGACTTGCCCCATGGATCCTTCTTGAACCTTGTTGTCCAATTAAAATCCTCCTATGACTCCATAGCCCAATGGGTTAAAACTATCTTTGCCTTTTTCTATCAGCCAAATCATTCCTCCACTTGCAGACATCTTCACCCTTCATTTTGAACTGCCTTCTCCTTCATCATGTCTTTTCCCAACCAAAACAAACAAAATAAAACCTATGCTCTTCACAACTAGCCTAATATCACATTTCAGGCTTTAAAGATCACATCTTTAAACTCATTTATAGAGAGATCCCTCTCTATATTCAGGAGGGCTAGATCCTTGAATCCCAAAGCGGTTTGATGTTACCCCTACAGTTGGACTTTTTCCAATCTTGCTAATTACAGGGTGCATAACAGATTTCACGTATGTTATCATTCTTGTTTTTAATAGAGAAGAAAGGAGATTGTATAGGGAAACAAGGTTTGTGAAAATCACTACAAAGAAAGATGCAGCTAATTATCCTATTTATAGTCAAGAAAATGAATATCTTTCATGTTTCATGTTGCATGAAGATGAAAAATTTTCTGAAGACACAAAGAAGAAAATCTATTCAACAGTTTTACATAATGAGCTGCATTCAAATAAGATTTGGAAATGCTACTTTGATGGTGCCTACTCCAAGGATGGCACATGAGATGGATTCTTGATGATATCACCAGAAGGTAACCTCATGCCTTTTTATTTGAAGTTAGAATTTGATTCAACGAATATTGTGGCTGAGTATGAAGCCTTGATCTTAAGCCTTCAAATTTCTAAGCAGATGGGAATTCGATATATTTCGATTTTTGGTGATTCATAATTAATAATAAGACAGATTGAAAAACATTTTCAAACCAAGCATCTGAGATTAAGATCATATAGTAATGAAGTTTTGGATTTGATAGAGAACTATTTTGAAGCCTTCAACATTCACTTTATTCCAAGGGAGGAGAATAGATTGGCTAACTTATTAGCAATTGCAGCCAACACCTTCAAGCCTCCAATAAATCCAAGGCTAAGGTATGAGATTGAAATTATACATAGACCCTCTATCCCTGACAATGTGAAACATTGGCAAGTGTTTGAAGATGATGAGAAGATAAATCAGTTATTGACAATTATTGGAAATTTTGAAGACGCTGAGACAGATCAAGAACAAGAACAAACAGAGTACAAAGCAGAGATAAGACACCTCAAACAATTAATAGGTGATCATAATATTATCCAATTGAAATATAATGTGCTCCCTAACGGTTTAGTTTCTCTTGAAAGATTATTTGATTCAAATTTTTTTTTTTTTTATTCAAATAAAACACATCAAGAGGAAGAGATGGAAACTATAATTTGGGAACTCAACAGGAACCAAAAATGGTGAAATTGTTCAAAGGTTTTTCCGAAAAATATAAACAAAGATATATTGACCTTTTCAAGAAGTATATGGAAGTGTTTTTTTGGACATATGAAGACCTGAAAACATATGATAAAAGCATAATACAACATAAGATTTCATTGAAATAAGGAATTAAACCACACAAACAGAAACTCAAGACAATTAATCCATTATTGCTAGCTCCAATTGAAAAAGAAGTGAAGAAATTGCTACAAGAAAAAATTATATTTCCTCTAAGATATTCTGATTGGGTTTCTAATCTGGTTCCTGTGAGGAAGAAAAATGCAGAGATAAGATTTTGTGTGGATTTCAAGAACCTGAACATAGCATCTCTAAAGGATAGTTATCCTTTACCTAAAATGTACTATGTCTTACAAAAGGTGACAAGAGCTTACATGATGCCTATGGTTGATGGATTCTCTGGGTATGATCAGGTGGCAGTTGACAGGGAAGATCAGAAAAAGACAACTTTCACAACGCCCTGGGGAATTTTCATGTATGAAAGGATGCCATTCGGACTTATGGATGCAGGTGCAACCCTTCAGAGGGCCATGGACATAACGTTTGTTGGTGACAAGTGTGTGGTTATATATTTGGATGATGTAACTATTTTCTCAGGGTTAGATGATGAACATCTGGAACATCTGCAAAAGACTTTCAAAAAATGCAAGAAATTTGTTCTATCACTAAATCCCAAAATATATTTTTTTGTTGTGGAAGAAGGTAAATTATTGGGTCACATAGTTTCAAAGAAAGGGGTAAATATTGATCCAAAAAGGGTGGAAGCCATTCAGACAATTCCTTTACCTAGAAGCAAGAAATATATTCAATGATTTTTGGGAAAGATAAATGTTTTGAGAAGGTTTGTGCCAAATTATGCAGAAATTTTGAGAATCATAACCAATATGTTGAAAAAATAAGCAGAAGTGCAATGGAATAAAGAGGAAAGAGAATCATTTTTCCAGAATAAAGGAGGATCTCTAGGAAGCTCCTATTATAATTAGTACAGATTATCATAAAGCATTTCAGATATTCTCATTTTCTTCCCCCACTTCTATTGTTGTTGTCTTATTGAAGAAAAATGAGGAAAATAAAGAGCATCCAGTGGAATTCTTCAGCAAAGTTCTCAGAGATGTTAAACTCAAATATAACATTTCGGATAAACAAGTGTATGCATTTTTCAAAGCACTCAAAGCCTTCAGAACTTATGTGTTACATTCCCAAATAAATTCTTATGTACCTAATTCTATTGTTAAATATGTGTTGGTTCAGAGTGATGTAGAAGGAAAGAGAGGGAAATAGATAGAAAAAATTGAGGAGTATGATCTAGATATTAAACCTAAAAAATTGATCAAGGGGAAAGGTTTCGCTAAGTTGTTAACAAAGACAAATTTTCAAGCATTGGGAATCAATTTGTTAGCACCAGTAGGTGAAGCTGTAAATGAAGAAGGTCAAAATAAGTCCAAATCAGGTATTCAATACAAATATTTATGCTCAGATTGGAATAAAGACATAGTTCATTATTTATGTTTCTTCTCTTGTCAAACTTCACTGAATAGATCAAATTATAGAGCCCTCAAAGTTAAATCTCAACCATATGCCATAGTAGAAGCAAAATTGTACTGGAAAGAACCTGCTGGTATCTTATTGTTGTGCTTAACTGAAGGTGAATCCATTGAAGTTACCTAGGAATATCATGAAATTCTGTGTGAAGGGCATTATATTTGGAAGGTCACAACCCATAAAATACTCAAGTCGAGTTTCTATTGGCCTACTCTGTTTGCATATGTATATAGACTGGTCAGAAGTTGTCAGAAATTTCAATTTTTTTGCTGAGAAGAAAAGACTTGCTCCATTACCCCTCATTCCAGTATTCATAGAAGAACCTTTCATATAATGGGGACTGGATTTTATTAGAGAGATCAATCCACCATCAAGTGGATAGTTCAATTGGATTCTAATTGCATATGATTACTTCACAAAGTGGGTTGAAGAAATACCCACCAAAAAAACAAATGATCAAGTGGTGATAAAGTTTTTGGAGGAGAACATTTTCAGCAGGCTTGGATGTCTGGTCAAGATTTTAACTGATAATGTGCAGGTATTTAATTCTTCTCGATTCATTATTTTCTAGCAAACATATAATGTAATTTTATCACATTCCACAACATACCATCCAAACGGGAATGTATTGGCAGAATCTTCAAAAAAGACATTGGTTAGGATTCTGAATAAGGCAATCACTAAAAATCAGAAGGATTGGGATTCAAAGTTAAAGTTTTCCCTTTGGAAAGTTCGAGTAACTACCAGGAGGTCCACTAGAAAATCACCCTTTGATTTGGTTTATGGAACTCAGGCACTATTTCCTTTTCTGTTGGCCAAACCAGTGATTTCTTTCCTTCAAGAAGCTTAGGAAGAACCTAATGCTCTAGTGAGAAGAATGAACAAAGTGATGGAGTCAAGTGAAAGCAGAAAAAAAGTTAGAGATAACTTGATTACTTATCAGGAAAAAATGAAGTTTATAGTTGACAGGAAAGCAAAAGAAATCCTCTTTCAAGCAGGAGATTTAGTACTAAGATGGGACACCAGAAGAGAAGATAAAGGGAAGCATGGTAAGTTTGACCCTCTCTGGTACGGTCCATACAAAATTACTGAAGCCAGGTCAAACAAAACTTTCATCCTAGAATATTTAGATGGATAATCTTTGTAGTTTACTATGAATGGGCAATATTTGAAGCATTATTTCCAGCACTAAAATATAGCATTTCATCATTGTAAATACCAGATTGTCCATTGTTCATATGTCACCAAGCAATATTTGACTCTATGCCCGAGGTCAAGGCACTGATCTACGGTTCTTAGTGTTTCACAGAAAAAAACACTATCCCCAGGTGGAGCCAGATGTTGTGGCTCATTTTCATTTACTTTTAAAATATTTTTCAAAAAAAAAAAAACATATATATTAGAAAATGGACAAATGTAAACTTACTATATGCCAAAAAATAATTTTGTTTTATATGTTGGTCAATTAACATATTTTGTAGAAATTTGAAGGTGGGTCCGACCATTGGATTAGAAATCATGTAATCACCGAGCGGGATAAAAAAGAATTGATGTTGATTTGGATCAAAGGAAACCCGTGGGCACAAATAGCCTGAAGGATAACACTGAGGGTGCCTTCGCAGTTGACCCAATCAAAAGCCCACTGACCAAGATCGACTGTTCATGATCATTGCAGGGGCAGACCTCCGATGAGTTTGTCATACTCCAGAGTGCTCCCGTAGTGACGTAGACAACCATGACGTAGGAAATTAACATCACCAGCTAATGAGATAGATTGTATGTTACATCATATCTCCATTATCTGTCAAGTCATGCATTGAATTCAAATTCATTTTCGAAATCCCATGCCATTTAAAAAATGTGTTACATTTCTTATTTTCATCTTGTTTGTTTTCAATCCCAATTGTCCAAGAGTCATCTTATTCATTTAATTTCTCACCTTCATGTTTCTACAGTCTCCACCCTAAGTAAATCCATGGCTAAGTAGTCGTCCCTCTCTGGCTCTTCCAGCAACATCCCGCTTATGGATACTGAACAAGATGTCTAGGATACCCTGTGCACAGTTGAGCATCTACTATTTTATCAACATGTCTTACTTAATGAGAATAATTCTCCCATCTACTCAGCCATGGTCAAGTCTGGTGTTATGTTTTCATGTGTCCCGAAAACCCATATTTTTCTGGAATTCATACATTGGCTAGTATCTGCATTGTACCCTAGAAATTGCTTTGTGATGAATAATTTGGGAGAAAGTGTTGTTCAAGTCACATATCTGTTAATCCGTCAAGACATTTTTTATCCTGAGTTAGAGTCTTATGTCAATTTTACTAAAGAATCATTGGTAACACTGTATGGCAGTCTTGTAGGGCAGGATTTTACACAGTTGGTTTTCTTTCTAAAGCCAGAAGCAGGACATTTTTCACCAGATTATAAAGAGTTTCCCTTGGAGATTTTTGATGCAGAAGTCAAGCTGGTACTGCAAATTTTATCGAATATACCTAGGAAGGAGGATGCTACTCAAATTGATAGGGCATGGATTACTGATTCACCGGGTGACACATTAGCACCTGAGGGGAACACATCGACACCTCAGCAAAACACATCAGCAAAAAATCAGATTGAGAAAATAGATTAATATTCCAAGTTTTATTTATCTTTCTTGTTAAAAGATTGAGGCTGTAATGATGTCCTCAATTGCAATGTAATAAGTAGTTTAGACATTTTAGGTAGCTTGATTAGTTTTAAGAATTTCCAGCAGTTACAAAATACTTTTGTATGTATTTAAGAAATATAGTAAGAATGAGGAGGGTTCCAAGTTTTGGACCTCTAGAAAGCTACAATTTTTGTACTTACTTTTCTGAGAAATTAATGAAAGAAGCATCAATTATCCCGCAATTTTTTATGGTGATTTGCTTTTCTTATATCATTTTGTGTTCTTCTCTGAATGAAGTGAAGTAAATTAGTTGTCGGTCTCTTAATTGCACATGTGAGTAAGAGTTAAATAACCTTAATATGCACTCATTCACTCCAACTGTTCTTTCTTCATAAATTCCTTCTAATATTTAAGGGGATAGATTATGTGTTACAGCATATAATTTTAAGTTTCCTCTACAGTTCTTCTTTTCATTCAGATATCAACAGTTAATGGCATTGTATAATCTTTCATTATATCAGAATATTGAGGGTTTTAAAGAATTAATTCCTAAAGAGGTTGAACGAAGACCCCCTGATATAATTAATTTTGTGGCATATATTTCTAAAATGACTTAAGCACTAATTCCTTTCCACATCCAAGGGATTGTCTCTTAAGATACAATAGATAACATGGGTGGATTTTAGCCACTTTCCTCCTAATTAAACTATGTGAATTTGTGACAATAAACTAAAAATTAGGACTATGAAAATAGCTAAGCTAAAGTGCAACTAAAAAATGTCCTAACAATCAAGGGACACCAAAACACAGTGCTAACGGATTTATTCTGGGCTGCCAGTCACTTTACACTAGCAAAAAATGAAGAAAACTAGTGAAAAAATGTTTCACTGGTTTCTTCACAAAATTTCTCTACACATACACGCAATCTCCACGTCTATCTAGACTAAACACGTGCAATCTGGCGTGTCTGTCTGTGCTGAACGCAAGAGGTTTTCCTGCACACAAAATTCTCCTTCTCCTGAACTAAATATCTTCACAAAGGGTGTATGAGAGAAGCTGAGGAGGAGGAGAGCTGGTCCTACAATAATCCTGAGCAGAAAATAGGTTCTGCAAAAACAAAACCACTTATCTTAAGAGGTAAAATAAGTGGAGTCGCCAATCCCGTGTTGGTGTGTTTAGTGCACAAGTGTACAAAAAATATCGGTGCTTGATAGGAGTGATTTCTAACCTACAAGCAATGGTCACAAGGCAAAAATGAATTTGTTAGATGGTTAGTGGAAACATCCTAACATGTAGAAAAACTAGTTTATGAAACATAGCATGCTACATACAAGAAGAGGAAACAAAACAACAATTACACATAAACACAAGCTCAATCGAGTAAATGCACTAATAACCTTAATGGAGAAGGAATCCCATCTTATTAGTCGCTGGTGGTAAAGAAGTGGTAGAATTTTACACACTTGCAGTGAATCCTTAGAGTTATGGAGCTCTAATACCCAAAGCAAGGAGGGCTCTCCCCTTAACTTGTTTGCAGGTGCCTCTCTTCTCATTGAATGATTGATTGGATATCAGACACTTAGTGCACTTCTCCTTTGGGATTGAGATGTTGGATGGAAAACAACTGAATCCCTTCACTCTATTGTTGCTTGGACAACAAACTGCTAGTTTTCTCATGGGAAATTTGGCCAGCATAACAATGTGTTTTGAATTGTTCTTCTCATGGTGGTATTTTATAGGAAAAATTAAAATATTTTTCCCTATCTAGGTACAATTTTGCATAGTGACCCAAGAGTGGTGGTGATTCCATTGTGTGCTCACTTGAGGTCTCAATATGGCTCTAGGCGGTTGTCCTTGGGTAGCCTCAAGTGGATAATATTCTTCCTGAAGTATGCAAATTGGTCCCCAATGGTGACCTTTCACCATACTCTATATCGCGTGGCTTATTGG
Organism: Pinus albicaulis; assembly: GCA_034641835.2. Taxonomy (NCBI): domain Eukaryota; kingdom Viridiplantae; phylum Streptophyta; class Pinopsida; order Pinales; family Pinaceae; genus Pinus; species Pinus albicaulis. Next base: position 367,332,541 of record CM076575.1, read on the forward strand.
GGGAACACTGTGGAGATTTGGTCTTTTATCAAAGAAAAATGTGTGCGGAGTGCACTTTTCTTGTGTCTTCTGTGTGCAAGTTGATAAATTTGACTCTTGACCTTAGAGAAAGTTAAATTTTCTATATTCTCTAATTTTTTTCAACCCCGTAAATCCTTCTCCTTGACATTTAATGATGTCTTTTGTTGAACCCTTAGTTAAACTGAGGGGGGTGAATCAGTTTAATACATTTATGGACTTTTAAGCTTTATTTTAAACTTATTTACACCTTCATTTCATGATTAACTTAATGTATAATGAAACAACAATCTTAATATGTGAGAAGCAAATATTAAGCATATTAAATATAGAACATCAACACAGAATCATCGTGCATATAGACAACATATATAAGTGGAAACCCATAAGGGATAAAACCACATCTTATTATTGTTTTGATTCAAAGGCAAGCTCCAAATCCCTCTCACCACTGGTTTTGTGTAGGCTCCAACCTATAGGGGGCTACTACCTCAAATTCTACAAGCTACTACTTACAAAGAAGCTCCAACTCCCATCTATTTTCTACAGGCTACAACCTGCAGGAGGCTCCTACCTCAACCGGCTATAATTGGACATATATCAAGCTACAACTTGATATGGAAGTACCAACTTCCTCACACTACAATAAAATCATATGCTGTTTTACCTTAATATCAGCTTTGTTTTACTCCTTCACTGTTGTCCTTCCAGCCTTCAAATTTAACTTATATTAGCTCTGGATCTTCACAACTTCACTATATGCTCTTTCTTATTCTTCCACTCTCTAACCTCTCTATGCACATTACAATAACATCATTTATAGAGATTACTTCATGGTTGTTTGCTTTCCATATGGGAATATGAAATGAACAGGTATGACTCTTTGCCTTCCATCCTCTCATTTCTTCGCTCAACATATTCAGGATGTTACTACACTATATACTCATTTCAGTGTTAAATTAGAGTTTTTCCTTGCCTACGGAGACCTGCCTTTGCATCACAAACAATATAAAACAAATAATACATTTACAGTTACATTCAAATATCTCATTCACCCCTTTCAGCTTCTTAGATTTTATGTTTATCTTGTCTTCTCTACATGTTGTCCCTTTGTCTTCACTGCCTGCTATTATATTTCCAACTGTGTTGCTGCATTATTGTCTTAGCCCGACTTGATCCATGCCTTTATGCTTTACACCACCTCTGCCTATTGCATATCTTACCCACAATGTTCTATACTCTTCTCTTCTCCTTTTCTCTGTGTTGGGTTACTTACTCGAGTCTCTTTCTGCCCATGTTCAGTCCTTGTTATAAAACTAGTACAACTGCATAACACCTATGCACGAATGTCGAGTCATTTTCTCAGAGTTTTCTCTCTTGTGTTCAGCCTTTCCTTTTTGACTCACAACCGCATCTACATGACATTTTTCTGCACGGGGTCAGGTCTTTTTACTTACTTGAGCCTTTTCTTGTTGTGTTAAACCTTTACTTTGTTACCGAGTTGTCCTATGCTTCCAATGTTTTATTAATAAAATCACATAACCCCGGACTTGAAATACATCAAATCTTGACTTTGAACGTTATTACATCCGATCTCATGTCGTATTTCGGCGTATTAAAGGTTTAACGTTGTAATTCCATTTTCAACCTCTGATGTGATGTAACACTAGAAAGGCTAGGCATACACACTTAAATTTGGTTTAAGGTTCCCATAATGCAGTGACCAATCACAGCACATCACGTTTCACTTTCCCGCAAGTTTTAACATTTTTCAACAAACATATATCCTATTTTCTACGATATGCGATCATGTAGAAATTTTAATACAATTATTTATTGCCTAGATTCTCCTAATCTAAAAATTATATTCCACTATTAAATACATAATACTTCTACTAAAATCTTTGTGGAAATCTAATCGCCAATTGTAAACACATGAAGAAATATCAATCACACATAACACATATGTTTTTACTAGGAAAGAATAAAGCTAAAACCCCCACTATGATATATTATTTATATATCATGGATCATGAAACAATCTCATGAAAAACTCTAATCCAAGAGCTCTCAGTACAATATACAATCGTCTCACACTGTCTTGCAGAAATTTGCAAATCCCTTGCACAATTTACTGCCTCTAGACAACCTGCCTCCACTGCGCAATCCCTAATGGTCAAGAACCTCTGAATGATTAATCCTAGCCTTCCTTGACTGCACAATACTCATAGGCATCTCCAATGTGTGTGTGGTTGCATGTGTGCAACCACTAATGTCACAACTGATAGTCAATTTGTCCCTTTCACCTACATCTCAACTGGGTCTCCACTGGATCTAACATGCACGTAATTAACAATAGTAAATCTTCAGTTGCATGTGATATCACTCCATGTGAATTAATTTAATATTTAATTCACTGATCTTTCACTAGTGTATCTTTAGTTAAAACTAGTTACAACTAGCACAACTGAGTTTAACTCACTTAATTGATTTAAACTACTTTACAACTCACATAACTACACATCCAACTCTGTTACAACTTTAAATCACTCAGTTACAACTAAGTCCACTTGCATGTCCCACCAACCAACGTTAGAACTCGAAATTCCTTCAGATAACTAGTTTTCCACATTAGTTAACTGAAATCAAGTGCTTCAAGAGAATAGATTAATATTTATTGTCCAATTATTATTAAGAGATAATAATAATCGACATGCATTATATTTTTATACATGCGATCTATATATATACTTTGCACATGCATCTAAAAATAGAACCTCATATATAAATATAATTTTCTCACCATTCTAAAAATAGACTCCCACTATAAATAGAATTTTCTCAACATTCTAAAAATAGACATACACCTAAAAATAGCCTGTGTGGGTGCCACCTAGTGTAGGTGGTTAATTTTCACTAGGATCAAGGATGTTGTTTTTGGATGCCAATTTCACTGTTTCTTGTTGCAACCTTCAACACTCTCTCTCAACAAGAAAGTAATGTCTTTTGATGCACCATGCAACTCCATGCATTCGCCCTACAACCTTTGCATGCACCATGCAACTCCATGCATGTGCCCTGCAACTTTTGTATGCAACACTTCTCTAGTGTTTCTCGCACATGCAACACTTCCAAAACTGACTAGCCTCCAAAAAATTTAATCAGTATAATACATCTATCATCAAAGTCTTCTGATTTCTATTGGTACCAACTACACATGTCTTCAAGAACCACTACACTGTTGACCTCTGCATCCATGCACTCTGAAATTGCTATCAACTATAATCTGTGCTCCAGTATCTAACACTGTCACTTTGATTTCATGTCCTCATGACATCTGACTGCATCAATCCAACTGATCCTGCTACTACTGTATTGTGGTATCCTCGTATCCAGGTTCAATTCATGAGATCCATACCATCTCAATGAATCCTGCCCAAATATTTCTTCTTAGGATTATCCATGCATGTCGCCCCACCTCTCACCTAGTGGTATAGCTGCATGCACTCCCTCTGCCCATCTAGCTCGAAATTTTTCTGCATGAGTGGTGGCTCCCACTCCATGATCCTCATCTTGTGGCTGCTCCACATCCCGAGGTTCACTCTTACCTGCATGCAAATCCTGCTCCGTCTCAAGTGTCAATTGCATGGATTTCTCACACTTCCCAATGGTAGGAAGCTCAGTAGAAATCTCATCAACATCAAGTCTATAGATATTCTTAACTCGAATCCCAACCTTCTTGGCTTCCCCTGTTTCTTTGTGTCGTAGGAAAATTTTTCCTTCACTAAAGACAACATCATAGCCTCTATCCTCTAACATTGCAACTGAGACTAAATTTTTCTTCAAACCTAGAACATGCATAACATATTTTAAATGAAAGATTTTACCTGATGCCCTCTGAAAGGTGATGGTACCAATGCTAGTCACACTGTATCGTCCATCATCGCCCAACTCAATATGCATCTGGAGATCTTTCTCCACCAAGTCACTGAAATTTTCCTATCTCTCGTCATGTGAAAGGAAGAACCACTATCCAAGTATCACCTCGATCCCAATGCACTAGACACCATGCATGTGATCAATGAGAATTCAAGCTTAAATTGTGAGGCAAGAGCCTCACCAGCTGCAGCTCCAACAACCATCTTGTTCTTCTTCTTATGTGGACAATTTGTGGGAGTATATCCATACTCGTGATAGTGAAAACACTTCACTTTGGACATGTTTTGCTGCTTTCCATCTTCACCGCCCTCAGATTTAGAATGGAATTTCATCCCCTTCTCGTTCTTCACCTTGGCAGCCAAAGCACAATCCTCTTCATCATCATTCTTTGATGAAGAGCCATCTATGGTGTTCCACCTGAACTCCTCCTGCACTAGATCCGACCATAGTCGTTCCCAATTCGACAGTTTTTCCTGTCCGTTGACAGAGTCTTGATAACTATCCCAACTCTTAGGAAGTCCCAAGAGAGCCAATCTCACCAAATAATCATTAGTAACACTTACTCCTACACTCCCAAGCTCATCCCTACATCAGAAAAACTTTGTTAAGTATACCGGAATAGTGTTGTTCTTTTCCATCTTGATCTTTCTGAGTTTATCCTTCAGCACCAATTTCCTATGGTTACTACTGCTTCGGAAAAGATCTTCCAAAGCCTTTTGCATATCATATGGAGTGGAGTTCCCATGAAGGCTTGAGACAATGTGGTCTTTTACACCTTCCAATAGAATGCTCCTCACCCTTGCTACTTTCTTTTTCCATGCATCAAGTACTACAACATCTGTTGAAGTAGGCTTAGGAACATCTATGTCGATGAATTTCTTCAAGCCATTATCGTCAAGCACCAACTCCATCCTATCCTTCCATGAAATTTAGTTCAAGCTACCCTCGAGTGCATACTCTAGCCGCAAACCATTGAAAGCCATTTCGATGTTTACTCAATTGTCACAGCAAGAAATTATTGCAGTAAATTCAAATTGTTTCCACCAACAAACTCAGCTACTGCTTCAATATTGCAATCTTATTTGCTCCGATAACATGTATAAATTTTAATACAATTATGTATTTCCTGGATTCTCCTGATCTAACAATTATATGCCACTATTAAATACAAAATCCTTCTACTAAAATATTTATGGAAATTTAATCGCCAATTGCAAACACTTGAAAAAATATCAATCACAAATAACACAGATGTTTTTACTGAGAAATAATAAAGCTAAAATCCCCACTATCATATATTATGTATATATCATAGATAATGAAACAATATCATACAAAAATCTACTCCAAGATCTCTCAGTACAATATACAATCGTCTCACACTGTCTTGCAGAAATTTGCAAATCCCTTGCACAATTTACTGCCTCAAGACAGCCTATCTACACTGCGCAATCCATGATGGTCAAGAACCTCTAAATGGTTAATTATAGCCTGCATTGACTATGCAATACTCATATGCATCTCCAATGTGTGTGTGGTTGCATGTGTGCACCGACTAATGTCACAACTGATAGTCAATTTGTCCCTTTCACCTACATCTCAACTGGGTCTCCACTGGATCTGATATGCATGTAGTTAACATTAGTAAATCTTTAGTTGCATGTGAGATCACTCCATGTGAATTAATTTAATATTTAATTCACTGATCTCTCACTAGTGTATCTGTAGTTACAACTAGTTACAACTAGCACAACTTAGTTTAACTCACTTAACTGAGTTAAACTACTTTACAACTCACATAGCTACACTTCTAACTCTATTACAACTTCGAATCACTCAATTACAACTAAGTCCACTTTCATGTACCACCAACCAACCTTAGAACTCAAAATTCCTTTAGCTAACTGGTTTTCCACAACAGTTAACTGAAATCAAGTGCTTCAAGAGAATAGATTAATATTTATTGTCTAATTATCATTAAGAGATAATAATAACTGACATGCATTCTATTTTTAGACATGCGCTCTATAAATATACTTTGCACATACATCTAAAATTAGAACCTCATCTATAAATAGAAGTTTCTCACCATTCTAAAAAAATACTCCTACTATAAATAGAATTTTCTCAACATTCTAAAAATAAACATACACCTAAAAATAGCCTGTGTGGGCGCCACCTAGTGTAGGTGCTTAATTTTCACTAGGATCAAGGATGTTGTTTCAGGATGCCAATTTCACTGTTTCTTGTTGCAACCTTCGACAGATCGCATCGCATCGCATCCAGCATACCATGCGAACTCTTAATTACAAACCATGAAATATGTGGTGTGCGCTCATGCGCAATGCCACCACGTGGTCACCCTTCATCACATCGCATTTTCTAACCTTACTGCATCGCAAAAAAATTAACATTCCTTAGCGCTATTTTCTAAAATTTACAATGTGTGGGCCCGCGATTCGCACGTCCATCATTGATCTGCCCCCAAATCTAACGGTCCTCATCTGATCACAGTTCTCACTTCATAAGATTTACTTTGTGGTTATATTCTATTTCTTGTGATCTACGAAGTTTCATCGTTCCAACACGTGTCTTCTCCATTTTGCATCACAAATACATTAACTTACCATGCGACACCTTAATGCTAAACTCTTAAATTTTTCAATTTGTGAAATCGCTCTTGATGTGATTCAATCTTCGCCGTCCATCTCTCGCCTTCACTTTTGCAATCTATCCTGACCGTTCATTCCCCTCCTTTGGAAATTTTCTAAGTGATCTTTGCCTTAGTCGATTTTTGTTTGTTTTATCTTATCACCGCTCTGTAACACTAGTTCCTCCATGCTACTCCTTCTGAGCTTGTTCTGTATTCTTCAACGTGATTCTCTCTTAAGCTTTATACTATCACCGCTCTGCAACATCGATTCCTCCACGCTGCTCCTCCATGAGATTTACTCAATTTCTAAGTGTGTTTATCTCTCTTAAGCTTGTTATTTTATTCTCTATTCACTCTAACTTGGGATTCTTTCACTTGCTGCACGCCTTTGCTACTTCTCTACTACCTCTACTGCCTTCATTGCCTCTGCTGCCTCTGCTTCTTTTCTACCTCTGTTGCCTCTACTTCTTTGTTGCTTCTGCAAATCTCTCCTAAGCTTTTTCGTCTGCTTATTCATTCCAACTTGAGATTATTACACTTGTTGCACACCTAAACACGCTGATCTCTCCTGAGCTTTTTTTGTTGCCTTTGCTCCTTTTCTGCCTCAACTGCTTCTTTGTTGCCTCTACTTATTTTTGCTACCTTTAATGCCTCTGTTGCCTTTGCTCCCTCTCTGTTGCCTTTGCTGCCTCTACCTCTTGCCTGATCTGCTCCTTTTTTCTTATTGTTGGTTCTGGTGTTGCTCCTTTTTGCTCCTTTTCCATCAATGAAAATATTTCCAACACATTTTTCTTGTCTAATTTTCCACTGATAACATGGACTAACCACCTTTAGTGGATCCTTATCTCTCACGATGCAATCGTTAACTAACTCTTGCATGCTTTGGTGAAACAACAATTGTGATTCCCAACAATGGCATCTTGAAATTTGCATTTCTAGAGAAAGCTTGGTGAAATTTTTTTAGAGATGACCCAAGTTAAAATACTGGAAATCCATAAACTACCCTGCAAGGGGTCTGCCATATTACAGGGGCATTTGGCCTCATATATGTAACCACAATTTGTGCCAAGCAATTTCATTTCCCTGTGATAGCATGCAGGAAATTAATACATAATATGGATTGACCTAACTAGTACCACTACTCCTTGCTCGTAGCTCAGGGTTTACCTTTCATATTTTCCTAAAATCAGAATGCTTGGAGAGAACGATTTCTACCAAGAACTCTACTCCTTCATCGGAGCTTAGGGTTTACCTTTCATATCTTCCTCAACTCAGACTGCTAGGAAAGTACAATTTGTACCAAGAACTATTGTTGACTTATTGTAGTATGTAAGAAATTAATACATAATTTGCATTGACCTATCTAGTACCTCTACTCCTTGCTCATATCTCAGGTTTTACGCTTTGTATCTTCCTAAACTCACACAAATTAGAAATAATACTTCAATGCCCTCCTTTCCCCCACAATACAAGGGCCTGGGTTCAGCAGATATAGAACACAATAGGTTCAAATACTGGCAAGCTATCAACTACCCTGCAAGGGGTTTGCCATATTACATGGGCATGTGACCTATCATATGTAGCCACAAATTGTGCCTAGAATTCTTGTTTCTTTTCTATAGTGTGTAGGCAATTTATACAATTTCCTTTCTATAGTACCACTAGTCCTTTCTCAAATCTCATGGTTTACCTTTCATATCTTCTTGAAGTTAGAATGTTTGGAAAGAACAATTTGTACTAAGAAATTTTATTTCCTTGTTATAGCATGTAAACAATTAATACATAATTTGAATTAACCTACCTCGTACCACTAGAACTTTCTCACATCTCAAGATTTACCCTTTATATCTTCCTGAACTCACACTTCTTGGAAAGAATACTTTAATGCCCTCCTCTCCCCCACAATACAAGGCCAAGGTTCATTAGATATACAACATAACAAGTTCAAATACTGGAAAGCTATCAACTACCTTGCATGGCGTCTGAAATATTAAAGGGGCATGTGGCCTCTCAGATGTAGCCACAACTTGTGCCAGGCATTATTGTTTCCATTCTATAGCATGGAGAAAATTAATACATAATTTGCATTGACATACCTAGTACCAATAGTCCTTGCTCGGATATCAGGTTTTAACTTTCATATATTCCTAAACTCATATTGCTTGGAAATAGAAATTTGTACCAAACATTGCTGTTGCCTTGCTATAGCTTGAAAGAAATTAATAAAAAAATTGCATTGACCTACCTTGAAACACTAGTCCTTGCACAAATCTTAGGGTTTACCCTATGTATCTTCATGAGCACACCCTACTTGGAAATAATACTTCAATGGCGTCCTACTCCCTAATAAAATGTCAAGGATTCAAAAAATATACGACACATCATGTTCAAATACTGGCAAGTTGTCAACTAACCTACATGGGGTCTTCCATATTACAGGGGCATGTGGCCTCTCAGATGTGGCCAAAATTTGTGCCAAGAATTGTTGTTTCCTTGTTGTAGCTTGCAGACAATTAGTACATAATTTTCATTTACCTACCTAGTGCCACTAGTTCTTTCTCAGATCTCAGGGTTTACCCTTTGTATCTTCCTGAAAGACTGAAGGTACATTATTCACTAACTTCAAGATTCTCATGATTACCTTCATAGTTAATTATTACAATAAGGGTTGTGTAGAAGGAGCTTACCATGTTTTGAATCAGAGATCATCTTACAATGCTTTCAATGAATAAAAACTCTGTTTCAATACAACATGCCCCTAGAATAGTAAAAATAAAGACTGAAGGTACGTTACTGACTAAACTTCTCATGATTACCTTTGCAGTTAATTATTATTATATGGGTTGAACAGGGACCTTGAAATGAATAAATTCAAAGAGGTATAGACCAAAATCCTAACCGTAGGTCATTTTGGAAACCACACAAAAATCATTAATAATAGAATCAGCCTAAGTAGCTCACATCACTCCACATACAATTTTTGTGAGATCCTTCCAAAAAAGTTGTCACATTGAAACCTTTTTATTTTCTCTATCTAATTTCCACACAAGGAAACTCTCACAAATTTGACTTGTGGGTTGATAGGAACATCATGTATTGATAATATTTTACAATGATAAACAACAATCCACTCTAGCTCATATCACCAACCTTCCTATGCAGGAGGATCTCCAATCTATCTCATATCACATAACTTCCTACACAAGAGTATGCAGTTTTCATGTTTTGGGTAACTTGTAAAGTTAACACTAATCCTAAAGGAATATTTTTGAAGCCAAAGGATCTAATAAAACCTAATAGATGTAAGAGTAAATATCAGGAATCAACACAAAATATGAAATATGCAATGTAAGATATACAATAACTTCATTAAAACCAATTTCTTACATTTTGTTTGAGAAGTTTGTAATACCAAAAAATTCCAACTATTTCAACTCAATTTAGACAGGCATCCACCAAATAAGGGGGCATCCACTTGGCTATACTTATACAAGATAAAAAAAATAATATCGAAGCCTCCCATTTTCTTACATCCAGTTTGAGCAATTTATAATACAAAACACTACTCAAGCATTGTTCAAGATACATCTACAACATCCAATTGTTTCAACTCAATTTAAATAGGCTAAGTTATATGTCAAGACAACCACAACATGAATGTGGCATCCACTTGACTATCCTTTACAAAAAATCCAAAAGATAGTCTCAAAGCTTCCAAACTATTAATCAATAATTCATGACAACATGATACATATGCCAACCATATACCATGCCTACCTACAAGATGCCTTCGATGTTTGAAATTTTTTTGTAAAGATACAAAAGATGAAAAATAAGATGGACACTGAGAAATTGGGGAAAAAAAAATTATATCATTCTGTTATAAAACTTAAAAAAAAAAAAAAAAAAAAAAAAATTGAATAGTAAACTTTCTATAAAAAATGAAGGAAACAACCAATTAAAACAGGAAATGGATAAATTGACTATATAAACAGGATTTTGGAAAAGTAAAGCCGACAAGGTGGACAAATCATGAATATACAAGAAAAAATGTGTTCAACGGTAACATAAAATGCTACAAAAGTGTCAAATAAATGACATAATATCAGCTCCTTACATAAAAAATAGAACTAACCTAGGTGAGGCCACACACTAAAAGGACGTTTTTTCGGTGCTGAATTTTGTTCTAGGCCCCTACCAGAACAGAGCCTCTTGGAATCCTTCTTTGAGACAACATTAGTTATATAAGCTTTCATAACTTTGATCTCCAATTAAATTTTTCCCAATTTCAAAAAGGAAAGGAAAACAATTGGAAGGAAATAACTTTGTGGATCAGCTAAAGCAACCATAGTGGCTTATCTTGCAGTATTATAAATGTAAATTAATTCCAAAGCTTAGAAAATTTGTCTTGTAAATAATTCACTAGTTTTTAAAACCTCCCACATCAACTCACCAAATTATAGTGTAATTTAAAAAAGATCTTAATTTGGTATAATGGATTCAAACATAACTAGAATCGGGAATATACAAAAAAGAAACTGCAATACCAGCCAACTACTAATTTAGAAAGGAAAATACTCCGTACATAGAGCCTAAAGCTACACAACGCAGAGGAAAGAAAAAACATATCTCATCCATATCAATGTAAAATATTAATTTTTCCACCAACACAACCATTATTCTTCATTCTAGCATCTGCTACAAGACTAATAAGATATTCAAAAAATCAATACATTTATGTATACATTTGCACAACTTACTTTTAGGATATGGTTTCTAAAAAATTGTGGTCTTCTTTGTTGTGGCAAGACCTATCCGCATAGATCTTGAGGAACAAAACACCCCATTCATTTTTGTCATAGTCCAAACTTGATCAATCTCATCCCCAAACCTTACAAACCCATATCCTTTTGAATGACCTGTAACACTATCAGTAAGAACCTTGGCTCCTTTTACAGTTTGGTATCTAGTTCAGAATGTCTCTTGCAACAAATAGTTTGTTAAATCATATGCCAAATATTCAACAAATATAGGATAATCATGTCCAATCTCAGGCCGCTTTTCTCCAATGCCAAAGGTTTCCCAATTTATCCTGTAAAATTATTCAATGTTGGGCATCTATGCACCATTGTAAGTTTTCAATGTTCTCTCAACTCCTGTGTGGCTTGCAAGCTCCACAAATCCATAACCCTTTGATTGTCTAGTTTGTTTATTGTGAATAAATTTAACAGAAAAAAAACCAGCCATTGACAACATGAATATGATCAAAGAAACTATGTATCCAAACAAACATTTCTGATAATAAAAATGCAAATAATATTCAGTATATTTTAAATTTGCATACAGAGTACAATGATATAGGAAATAAGTAAAAATAATAATTTACAATTAATATACATAGTCTAACAATGTCAACTCAGAAGTTATCATCCCTAAACACCTTAAACATCTCTACAATGGTAGTGGTAGGGTGTTGCCTCAAAACAATGGCAACAACAATGGAGGTAGTTTTTAAAAATATCAAAGACTTCATTGGAGGTCTCACCACCATCATCGCTTCTCAAGGAAAAATTAACAATTGAGACACAAGATTGGACCCTCAGCAATTCTAACAACAACTAGGGACAAATATATAGCCCCATTCATATTAACATGGTGTGTGACTTCTCAATATTGGATATCACAAGTCCATAATTTGATGAAGAAAATAGAATTTATTGAGAATGAAAAACAAGTAGATCCATTCAGAGGTACTAGACCTCAAACAATAGGTTTCTAAAATGAAGAAATATGAAAACATACACTTATGAAAACCAATTGTAGAATCTCCTACATGCCAAACAGAAATATCAAAACATAAAAAGATAGCAAGAGATGAGATCACAACAAGCCCTTTTTAAAAAACAAATATGAGATCACAATAACCTCCCCCACTAACTATGGTGAAAGGGTTGGTAAAAATAATATTGAACACCTACGAAGCCTTGGAGCTTAATATTAGAGTGCAAGGGCTCCCCTTCCCATGGCCCCATCAAATCCCCTACAGCTAGTTCTTGGGGTAGAGGAAGAATAGAGAAGTGGGAAAAAGGGAGAAGAGGCCACCACAAGAATTATTAGCAAATGAAACATCCCTTAGGGTAAAATTTTGGAAAGAGCACATGACAAGGTCAGTTGAATAATATTCATTACACTCTTCAGTCCATGGTTACAAATATTTTCATTGTATGGAGCTAGCTATTATTGACACTACATATTAGTCCCATCAATAAAGGGAGAGAAAAACAACAATTCTATTTAGTAGTAGAATAACAGTTTGTCGTGTTCTAGTTGCCTTGGAAAGGTTTTAAGATAATCTTGCAGAGATGATTTCAAGAATTCTGTAGTAGTTTCATTGAGTACTAAAGAATTTAGCTTCTTATTTTACCATAACACATCAAGAAAGCATATCATAGGATCTATTATGCCAATAAATCAAAATGAGTCTATGGGAGGGGAATCTCTTGGATTTGGTAAACACAAAATGTGAGGCAGTATTTATCTAGAGTAAGATATGAAAATGTTTTTTTATGGTGTGCATGGAGTTAATATAGTTGGTAAATAAGTGGAGATTATATTTCCAAACATGGGGAATATTTTTGTTTGTGACATGCTTGGAAAACATAGTGGATTTATATTCTAACTAGTATTAGATACACAAAAATTTCTAAATTATCAACAAACCCTATTATCCCAATAGTGTTAGTTTGACCTTGAAACCAACCTTAGTAATTTTTGCCTCTTTGTTGCCTCTGTCCAACGAGCCATAGTTTTTTTTCCACAATTCATACCACATAGGTGTTATGATGCTACATACACACCTCAAAATCGTTCCAGTGCCACAAAGCCCACAGAGGTGATATGATGCCCAGATCATGCCCCAATATCAATTTACTGCCACATAACTCCTAGAGGAAGGTTACATAGGGGATATAATTGCTCTTGAATCACCCCGCATTTCCCCAAACAAAACCTCGCTACCTATACTAGACCTCAGGAGGGTTTAGTGACTCACTGCTCTCAACATAACTTCGGTTTGACCCAAATCAAATAAAATCTCTTCATCTTGGCCTAATCATTCTAAAACAAAATTGGCCCCCAAATATCAGAGACATCTATAGTAGCCAATTGTTTCAACTCAATTTAAATAGACTAAGTTATATGACAGGACAACCACAACATGAAGGTGGCATCCACTTGAATATCCTTTACAGAAAATCTAAAATATAGTCTCAAATCCTCCAAACTGTTAATCAATAATTCATGACAAAATGATACCTATGCCAACCATATACCATGCCTACCCACAAAATAAGATCGGTAATGCAAAATTGGGGAAAAAAAACTTATATCATTCTATTCTAAAACTTTAAAAAAAAAGAATTGAACATCTATCAAAAACCAAGGAAACAACCATATTAAAATAGGAAATGGATAAATTGACTATATAAATAGGATTTTGGAAAAGGAAAGCTAACAAGGTGGATACCTCATGAATATACAAGAAAAAAGTGTTCGGCGGTACCATAAAATGCTACAAAAATTTCAAATGAATGACAGAATAACAGTTCATTACATAAATAGTAAAACTAACCTAGGTGAGGCCACCCACTAAAAGAACACTTTTTCTATGCTGAATTTTATTCCAGGCCCCCAACAGAACAGAGCATCCTTGCATCCTTCTTTTAGACAACATCAGTTTTATAAGCTTTCATAACTTTGATCTTGAATTGATTTTTTCCCAATTTCAAAGAGGAAAGCGCAATAATTGGAAGGAAATGACTTTGCAGATCAACTGAAGCAACCACCGTGCCTTCTCTTGAATTACTTGAAATGTAAATTAATTCCAAAGGTTAGAAAAGTTGGCTTGTATAGAATTCACTACTTTTAAAAACCTACCACATCACCTGACCAAATTCTAGTGTAATTTTAAAAAGATCTTAATCATGTGGATAGCAATCGTGAATATACAAAAAATAAACCTGCAATATTAGCCAACTGCTAATTTATAAAGGAAAGTACTCAGTACATAAACTAGATCTTAAAGATACACAACACAGAGGCAAGAAAAATCATATATGATCCATATCAACGGAAAATGTGAATTTTTCCAACCAACATAACCATTATTCACGATTCAAGCATCTTCTACCAGACTAATAAAATATTCAAAAAAAATACATTTATGTATACATTTCCACAACTTACATTTAAGATATGGTTGCTAAAAATATATGGTCTTCTTTGTTGTGGCAAGACCTATCCACATAGATCTTGAGGAAAAAAACACCACATTCATCTCTATCATAGTCTGAACTTGATCAATCGCATCCCCAAACCTTTCAAACCCATATCCTTTTGAATGACTTGTAACCCTATCAGTAACAATCTTGGCACCTTTTATAATTTGGTATCTAGTTCGAAATGTCTCTTGCAACAAACATTTTGTCACATCATATGCCAAATATCCAACAATTATAGGATAATCAAATCCAATCTCAGACTTATTTTCTCCAATGCCAAAGGTTACCCAATTTATGCTGTAAAATTGTTCAGTGCTAGGAATATGTGCACCATTGTAAGTTTGCAAAGATCTCTCAGCTCCTGTGTGGCTTGAAAACTCCAAAAATCCATAACCCTTTGATTGTCTAGTCTGTTTATTGCAAATAACTTTAACAGAAACAACTTGCCATTGACAACATGAATATGATCAAAAAAACTATGCATCCAAGCAAACATCTCTGGTAATAAAAATGCAAATAATAGTCATTAGATTTTAATTTTCATACAGAGTATAATGAGATAGGAAAAAATAAGTAAAAATAATAAATTACAATTAATATACATATTCTAACAATGTAAACTCAAAAGTTAGCATCCCCAATCACTTCAAGGCTCAAACAACTCTACAATGGCAATGGTAGGGTTTTGCCTCAAAATAGTGGCAACAACAATGGAGGTGGTTTTGAAAAATATCAAAGACTTCAATAAAGGTCTCGCCACCATCATCGTTGCTCAAGGACAAATTAACAACTGAGACATAGGACTGGACCCCCAACAATTGTAATAACAACCAAGACAAATATATAGCCCCATTCATATTAACATGGTGCATGAATTCTCAATATTGGATATCACAAGGCAAGAATTTGCTGCTAGAGAATAGAATTTATTGAGAATGACAATAGGCAGCTCCATTCATAGGTACTAGACCTCAAACAATAGGTTTTTGAAATGAAAAAACATGAAAACATACACTTATGAAAACCAATTGTAGAATCTCCAACACGCCAAACATAAATCTCAAAACATAAAAAGATAGCAAGAGATGAGATCACAACAAGCCCTTTTTAAAAAAGGAAGAAGAGATCACAATATCCTCCCCCACTCATCGTGGTGAAAGGGTTGGTAAAAACAATATTGAACATCTACGAAGTCGTGGAGCTTAATCTTAGAGTGCAAGGGCTCCCCTTCCAATGGCCCCATCAAATCCCCTACAGACAGTTCCTGGGCCTGCGGAATGTGATGTAGAGGCAGAACCATGTCTAGAAAAGAATTGAGAAATGGGAAAAAGGAAGAAGAGGCCAGCACAAGCATTACTAGCCATTGAAACATCCCTTATAGTAAAATTTTAGAAAGAGAACATGACAAGGTCATTTAAAGAATCTTCATTGCACTCTTCAATCCATGGTTACAAATATTTTCATTGTATGGAGCCAGTTATTAGTGGCACTAACTACATATTAGTGCCATCAACAAAGGGAGAGACAAACACAGTTCTAGCCAGTCATAGAATAACAGTTCGTCATGTTCTATTTGCCTTGGAAAGGCTTCAAGATCATCTTGCAGAGATGATTCTAAGATTTATGTAGCAGTTTCATTGAGTACTAAAGCATTTAGTTTCTTATTTTACCATAACACAGCAAGAAAGTGTATCATAGGATCTTTTATGCCAATAAAGCAGAACGAGTCTATGGGAGGGGAATCTCTTGGATGTGTTAGACACATAATATGAGGTAGTATTACACTCTAGAGTGACATATGACAAGGGATTCTATGTTGCACCTGGAAAGTTAATATAGTTGGTAACCAAATGGAAATTAGATTTCCAAAGATAGGGGATATTTTTGTTTGTAACATGATTGGAAAACATAGTGGATTTATATTCTAACTAGTATTGGATACACAAAAATTGCTAAATTATCAGCAAACCCTATTATCCTACTATTGTTAGTTTGAACTATTGTTGGGTGCCAGTTTTGCACACTTTTCCTACATTTGTTTTCCCTATTTTTCCTCATGACTATAACCAATGGGACTATATTTGCCTCTTTTTCCTACCTTTCTATCCTAAATTGTGTTGTTCACCTTATTTTCATTAATCTACCATTTCATCAATTATTATGATATATCGTGCCTTTTTATGACTAATTGAGGATGCATGTTTGGAGAAGATCTATGTTCTTTGCGTTGTCTTTCTAGATGTCATTTTTAGCACCAAATATCCCGAGCATAAGGTACATAGGAGTAGTTAAGGGTTTTTTGTTACAACGAGATTTTTACACCATGATGCTGTTACACTTTGTTGTTACAGACCCGCTGGAAACCTGTTGTTACACTCTGCTGTTACAGACCCACTGGCGAACTGCTAATAGAGTTGTACCACTGACTGGATCTTGTCAAATCCTGTTGCTGACCTATCCTTTAGCTTTTATGATACAGTTTTGGTTTTATTGCGATAGTTGTAGAAGTTGTTTGGGATTGTATTTTTGGATAACATCCTATGGGTGGTTTTGATTGTAATCTATAATTTTCTTGTGAGACTTTTATTAAGAAGTGATTATAACCATATGTATTCTATTTTGATCAACATGAGAGTCATAAGATTCTCATGACTGATCTATCCCTTAATTTTTTGAGGTGTGACCACTATATATTTCTCGGCCCTAGAGGTCGAAAGGTGTGCGGAGAACAACATTATTTTGGCTTTCTAATTTTACTCATATTAATACATATTATCCTCTTATTGTTGTTACTTGCGTTATTCAATTTAGTTTCCTTCAAGTTATTTCTCTACCTACGCCCTGATAGGGAGGAAGGGCCCTCCTTAGAAGGGATTGCAGTGATTAAGGTATTTTTGTATATGTGTTTGTATTTTGGTTTATGTATCAATAGAGGTGTTGTTGCTATTGTTTCAGCTGTGAATATATTTGCTTCAATTTCAATATTTTGTATGTTGTTACACATATGACATTAGAGACACCAGCTAGATAATTATTGTGTGGTGTGCTAGAGCATATTAATTGAAGTATGATTACAGTATTGTAGATCATTTTATTTCTTCATGAGTGATTTACTTCTGGCATTTACTTCAGCAACGATTTCTTTTAATTGGAATTTCTTTTGGTTGAGTGTATCAGCAAAGATAGTGCAACTGTCATTGGAATAAAAGACGTCCCTAGATTGATAATTTATGTGTATTGTTTAGTCATTAAATAGTGATTAATACAACCCAAAATTTTTGCGTCGTTGTCGGGGATGGCAGTGATGATCCAATCAATCATAGTTGTTAATTGGAAGTTCAATTTGCGTGTGTCTTTTAGAGTGTCTCCAACGACACAATTTTCGGGCAGTAAGATGAGAGGTAAGAACCTACACAGCGCTCTAAATAACTTGAGCGGGCTCACCAATGTCTTACTGGGATGCTTAGGAGAGTGAATTTCTGAGCATTTTGGTTTTTAGAGTGTCTCCAATGACACAATTTTCGGGCTGTAAGAAGAGAGGTAAGAACCTGCGCATCGCTCTAATGAACCTGAGTGGGCTCACCAATGTCTTGCTGGGACACTTAGAAGTTGAATTTTTGGGTGTTATTTTAGGGTGTCTTCAGCTATACACTCATTGGGTAGTAAGACGAGGGGTAAGAACCTGCGCATCGCTCTAATGAACTTGATTGGGTTGAATGCTGTAGAAACTGAAGCACTTATAGGATGAATTGATACACATAGGGCACATGTGTGCTGGTAGGACGATATAAACATCTACAAACACCCCTCACTATATTGACTACAGGAAATACAGGTTGTAAGAAGGAAAATAAGAGTGTAGATTTGGGAAGAAGGACCTTCTTTGGAGATCTGATCTCAAGGGAAGAAAAGGAACAGTATACATCATACAGAGATAATAGGAAGACAAGACCACAAAAATTAGCTACGATATCAAAGCCTAGGCCATCAGTGTCTTCCGTGTCTAGACCTTACCACCCTTCGAACATCATATCCACTCCTGATACCAAGACTCTACATTCAAAACAGCAGTGGAGAATCATTGATCAGGATCTAAGAATTGAAGAACATGGAGATACTAGTGGGGAGAATCAGGTATCTAAGGAACAAAATTTAATTGATCATCATTTGAATGCTGGTAGTGCTATTAAACAACTGGTCCTGGAACAACCCAATCCTTTTAATTGTCAATCTTTGGTACACTCCAACATTAGTTCATCCCATCAGGAAGAATCATCCATGTGGGATGAGAATGTCAAGACAGATAGATTTGTTACTTTTGAATTCCCAATAGTAGTAACACGGGATGAGGCTCCTATGAAAAATATTCCTTTATCATCCCTACCATCCTTTCAAGGGATGGTTTTTGAAGAACCTGATACCTTTCTGTTCGAATTTGATGTGCTATGTAGAGGTTATGACTACACTTCAGATGCCTAGAAGCTAAAATTATTCCCTACTACTATGAAAGGAGCATCATTAAAATGGTTCATGAGACTGGGTGTTGGCACGATTTGAACTTGGAATGACATGAGGGAGGCCTTCCTCTTTAAGTATCAGGATTACTGTCGAACCAGGGATTTGAAGGACGAGATTTTCAGAATTGCATAGAAGGAGGAGGAAAGCCTGGAAGACTATATGGAGTGATTTCACTACAATTTACAAAGGTCTAAGTTTAGTAACTTAGACTCAGAAATTCTAAATCCACTATTTTTAAGAGGTATAAGAGATGATTGTTTGGAGCATCTGAACCTATTGGTAAAAGGAGACATATCGCAAGAACCACTTGATGAAATAATGAAGCTTTGCCTGTGTAGCTCAAGAGGATCAGTCAAAGGGATATTTTCAGTTCGGGATCCTTTAGTCCAGATATGGAGGTCCATGAGTGGAGGAGTAACCAGAGCATATATTGAGAACTTATTTGAGGATTTTAAAACTGACCTCCTTAGCACTCTCTCTGCCTAGATCACTACGGTACAAGTCAAGAAAGCACAAGTAGAATCTGAAGCAACCTTAGCAATATCCTGTCCTTGATGCAAAAATAAACATTTGAAAAGAGAATGTGGACTGCAAAGTGTCAGCTTGTTCAACATTGGTGAGTTGGCGCACTCTACGAATCAGTGTCCCGAATTGTCCAGACCGAAGGCAGTACTTCAAGAATCACATGAGGATGTTCAATCTTCTTATTTCATCGGATCAAAGAAACCATGGCAGCCATGACCTATAGGTATTCCTTCATATTTTTCCTCTTTTTATCCTTCGAATAATGTTTATAATAGTCATCAATATCCATGGCAATATCCTACTCCTTCCTCAACACAATTCCCTTCACCATGGAACGAGTAGTCGTCTCCTCCACCAATGCAATATCATCCATTACAACCCAATCCTTGGGGTCATAACTAGAGAAATAATGGTCAAGGTCTAGTACCCCTCCAATACTAATATAGCAAGAGCAATTACAACTGCCTTCTATTCAAAATCCTACACCTTCTGTCTGACCCCAATTATCTTTGCAAGCTAACCCCAATCCAAATAATAAGGCAACCCAGAGCATGCATGCTCTAGTTACCCTCCATGCTTATCTTATTACTCCTATTTTACTTAACGAGGTTCAGCTTCGATCAGGGAAAGTAATCAGATTTTAGCATACTCCCATTATTGCTGAAGAATGTGAATCACCTAGGAAGGATATGGAAAATTCTTAGGGAGATGTTACACATGTAATAGCTGATACAACACCTACTGTTACATCTGTATCAACCAACTCGGGAGGGTTTGTTGTTCCTACAATATCCAATCTGAGAAAGGCTCGTGCAACTGTGATAGCTGACTCAACTGTTAGCATTCAGAATCCTCCATACCCTCAACGATTAACTGAAACTAGGCTGGTCTCACAACCTGAATCTATATTCCTCAAGGAATTGAAATTTTTTTATGTGTGAATTCCATTGTTACAAGCTCTTAAGGAAGTACCTATCTATTCTAAAACAGTGAGGGATCTATGTGTCAAAAGACCTGGACAGAAACCTAAAGACCCTACTACTATCCATGTCATGGGGAAATTGTCTGATCTCATGATTGATCAGCCTTTGTTGACTAAATATAATGACCTATGGAACCCTACAGTGACTGTCCATATTGATGATCAGCCTATAACCAATACTTTGATTTATATAGGGGCAACTATTAATGTCATGACTAAAGACCTCTTCATCTGCCTAGGACTTTATGGACTTAGACCTACACCCAATGTGCTTGAATTAGCAGATAGTTCCCGTATCAAGAGTGAGGGAATGATAGAATATGTGGTTATCATTATGGCTTTCTGGAATTATCTAGTTGATTTTATCATTTTACAAATCAAATCCAACCTGGGGGGTCATCCTTTAATCTTGGGATGACCGTGGCTGGCTACTGCAGATGCATATATCAGATGTAGGTCTGGATCTATGGTGATCTTAGATGGACAAGCCACTCAGAACCTGAATCTTTATCCCCAACAAAACTTCATATGGATCCGAGTAGTCCCTGGTGGGAAAAATTTTCACTTGAATCTAATCTTTCCCTACCTCTTCTCATGATTGGAAAAACACAATACTTTGAGGATGAAACAGAGGACAATATAATTAATGGTTTTATTAGTAATTCACTCTTTGTTTCCTCCATTAGATATTTGGGGGAATAAGACGAGGTAGACGATGCAATTATTGAACATTTGAAAACAACTTTGCATACTATCAGCAGTCCCGTTGAAATCGAACCTAGTAAATGTTTAAACATCAATCCTAACCTAATTGCTGAACAAAAAAAAAAATTTGATACAGCTCTTACAAAAATACAAAAAATAATTTGCATGGGACTACACAAATATGAAAGGAATCCAACCTAGCCTATTCACTCACCGCATTTACCTTAAAGAGGACTGCAAACTAGTTAGACAACCGTAGCACCAAATGAACCCCACACTTAAGGAGATAGTGAACTAATAATTTCAAAAACTCCTTAATGCTAATTTCATCTACCCCATTTCTGACAGCCAATGGGTGTCTCCTCTTTTCAGAGTTTCAAAAAATAATGACAAATGGAGAGTGTGTGTTGACTATACAAAGCTTAACAAGGCCACTCAAAAGGACAATTTTCCTTTACCATTCATTGATGAGGTCTTGGATACTCTTTCTGGAAAAAACTTATTTTCATTTCTAGATGGGTTTAGTGGCTATAATCAAATACAGATTGCCCCGAAAGACCAAGACAAGACAACCTTCACTTGCCCATGGGGTACTTTTGCATACAGATTCCTTCCCTTTGGCCTCTGTAATGCACTAGCAACCTTTCATAGGGCAATATTGGGTATTTTTCCTGATATTTTGAATGACTGCCTTGAAATATTTATGGATGATTTTACACCCTACGGGGATGCCTTTGAGACAACATTAGCTAACTTGTAAAAAGTGTTGGAACGTTGTGAACAAAATAATGTTGCTCTAAGCACAGAAAAATGCCACATGATGATGACCGAGGGAATTGTTCTGAGACATTTCATTTTGACAGATGGAATAAAGGCAGATCCTACAAAAATTGAGGTAATCTTGAAAATCCCGATCCCTAAGACTCAAAGAGAGGTATGTAGTTTTTTGGGACATGTAAGATACTAGAGGAGATTTATAGAGAGCTTTTCAAATATTGCATCTCCTCTATTTTCATTACTCATGAAAGATGCGGAATTTTTGTGGAGAGGGAAGTGTGAGCAGGCCTTTTTAAAGTTGAAAAATTGTGTAACAACAACACCTATTTTACAAGGACCAAAATAGGAATTTCCATTTCATATTGCTATGGACGCATCTAACATAGTTGTGGGTGTTCTTCTGGGGCAGTTGGAGGAGAATAAACCTTATGCCATTTATTACATCAGTAAGAAATTAACTCTAGCAGAACTCAACTACACTGTTACTGAGAAGGAATTCCTAGTAGTAGTGCATGCTATCACCAAATTCTAGCACTACATCACCAGGTACCAAGTATTTGTACACACTGACGATGCTGCAATTCAATTTTTTATGAGAAAACCTGTTACTAATGGTAGAGTTACAAGATGGTTATTTTTGTTACAAGAATTTGATATTACTATTTTAGATAGACCCGGAAAAGATAATGTAGTTGTTGATTTTCTTTCAAGATTAACTATAAGTAATGATTGCATTGCCACTGAGGATTCTTTTCTAGATTAATATAATTTTTCCATCTCTACTCACTCACCATGGTATGCAGATATAGACAATTACCTTGCTGCAGGAAAATTCCCACACCAATTGTCTTCCAAGGAAAGGAGGAAGATTATACAAGAAAGTGCTACCTACTCCTGGATAGAAGGCAATCTCTATCACACCAAGCCAGATTTTTAGATTAGGTGATGTGTTAGAGAAGATGAGGTATTTGAGATCTTGAAGGCTTGTCATAAGGAACCTTGTGGAGGACACTTCGTGGATAAGAGGATAGGACATAAAGTACTCTCAACAGGATACTACTAGCCAACTATATTCTAGAATGCCAAGAAGTTTGTGAAAGGATGTGATAGCGGCCAAAGGATGGGCCAGCCTCTGAAATCAGACAAGATGTCGTTACAGCCTCAGATAGTGATAGAACCATTTGAGAAATGGTCCCTAGACTTTGTGGGGCCAATTAATCCTTCATCACAACAAAAATCATACATATTGGTCTGCATCGATTATGTCACAAAATGGGTTGAAGCAAAGGCACTAACTGGAGAAACAGAGCAAGTTGTTTCAAACTTCATGTTTGAAGATATTTTTGTTCGTTTCAGGATACCTAGAGAGATAGTGACAGATGGGGGGCCTCAGTTCACATATCATTTGATCAAGAAGCTGGTTGAAAAGTATCGAATTCATCACAAAATCACTTCACCATATCACCCACAAGAAAATGGTCAAGTGGAAAGCACCAATAAATTCATTAAGGGAATCTTAACAAATACAATAACTAGCCACCAAATAAATTGGGCCGAGAAACTTCCAGAGG
Source organism: Pinus albicaulis (assembly GCA_034641835.2). Lineage (NCBI taxonomy): Eukaryota > Viridiplantae > Streptophyta > Pinopsida > Pinales > Pinaceae > Pinus > Pinus albicaulis. The sequence goes on from CM076575.1 coordinate 367,356,508, forward strand.
TACTGTGCGCTTATAGAACAACATGGAGGAATACTACAGGCTTCTCACCATATGAATTGGTGTATGGTAAGAATCCTCTATTCCCCATAGAGTTTGAAATAAAGACATTAAGAACAACATTGCAGGTAGATCTAGATTTGAGTACGACATAGACACAAAGACTAAACTAGCTCAATGAGTTGGAAGAGAAACGACTAGCTACTATTCAACAGATAGATATCATTCAGCAACAAAGAGCTAGATGGCATGATGGGTTTATTAAGAAGAAAAAGTTCTAGAAAGGATATTGGGCTCTTTTGTATGATTCAAGGTTCAAATATTTCAAAGATAAGCTCTGCACCAGATGGCTAGGTCCTTACAAAGTGGACATGATCCTTGAAAATGGGACTGTACAATTGGTCACCATCGACAGTGCTACGACACCGTTACTGGTTAATGGGCACTGCCTAAAGTTATATCATCAACCCGCTTCAAAGGAATCATTTGTCAACATTATCGTGGACTTTGGTATGTTACGACAACAGGGGAACACTCTCCTGCGCAGCCTAAAAATTGAAATTCCAATAAGTGAAACAATTGAAAACCACCCTTGTGGCAGCTGTTACACCTATTTAAAATAAATAAATAACAAAAGAAAAAGAAAATTAAAAAAAAATAATAAATCTAACAGTGAAAACCCCTTTCCGGGGCGTAGTCAGACAGTTGGTAACAGCTGAAAACCACTCTTGTGGCGGCTATTACACCCATATTTTTCTTTCTGAAACATCATCTTCCCTTCCTGATCCATTTTATAGGATGATGGTATTCATTTAATTTTCCTTTCTGTACCAATTTATCCTAATTATTATGTTTTTTGAAGAATAATATAAGTGTTGTCTTGGATGTTACACATGTAACAGTGGATAGCCATGAACACTGTTTCTTACGTTTCATCCCATAACAACACGAGCGCTACAAGTAGAATGCCGCTAATTCGAAATCATCCTTCATGTCACCTTAGGTATGTCATTCAAAAGGTAACATTATCATTTATGATTTGGTGATTATTGGCAAAAGTAATGATATTCCTGTGACGGTCATGGGAGACCATAACCATTAAGGTGGGGGAGGGGATATGTCTTGAAATCATTGCAAAAATACATAGTCATAAACCTCTATCAAATCCTCATGAACCCAATTAATAACACAAATGCCAATGATGACTGAACCCTGTTGGAAAAGAGCGTGTGTACTAGAACCCATTACTTTCCATAATGAGACATTTATGAATATTAGTGTGAGGTATGATTCGGTAATCTGCAAAATATTTCACCTCCCATCAACCTCCTCGAATAAAACCTCATATCCTCATTTCAAACTCGTCAATTGGGATAATTAGAGATGCTGAGAATCACTTAGGAGTGCAGTGATATTATAGTGGGGCTGAGCAGTAAGAAGCGAATTCAGAAACAAACATCAAGATGGGTGGAGCAGCGGTCAGGCACGAGCCTGATTCTATGGATGCATTGTAGAATTGTCCAGAAGCCTACCATATATTCAGAGACACCAGATGGATTGAGTATTTCCAGAAGCTAGAAGGCTTGGACGAGGCGATGGAAATTGAATTCGCTCAGAATTTGAACAACAATCAGACCCGAATTAGGGGCTTGTAAGTTGAGGTGACTGAAGAGGTAATTTCTCGGGTAACTACATTTCTAGTAGATGGATGGAGATGGTTTAATAGAAAAATCAATGACCTCTCCTTGAAAGAAGACTTCCTAGAAGGAGAAGAAAAAATGGAGAAGAAAGGGAGAGGAATTGACAGGTTGTCGCTTCCTCAGCCTTGGGCAGATGTCGCCCTGGGTTTAATTAAATATATCACTTGTGAGGGAAGATCCACGATAGTGTTTAATTATCACTTTCCTCTACTTAATCACCTTCGGCATAAGAAAAAGATCAATATTCCATTCTACTTGTTAGGGAACTGTTGTGGCCAGCAACAACCCCCCTTCTTATTTAGTATTTTCACTACTACTAAATAAGTGGGTACCCTTAGTCAAAAACTTTAAAAAATCGATTAGTGTTTGTATTTCCTTTTTCAATAAAACTTACTATCATAAACTTAGGAGAATACCCCTTGAAAAATATAAAAAGGCTTAAGTTTTATGATAAGGTAAGATAAAATCATTCCTTAAGAAATATCACATCGCAAAAAAGGTAATATAGCTCCTTACAAGCGGAATTCTAAGATTGTGAGATCGCGATGCGAAACTACGCACTAAAAACATTCATCGCATCGCATGCCTCAAATATCACTTAAGCTAAAAAACTTCAAACCGCCAATATGCGATGGCACATATCGCAAATCGCATTTCGCAGAAAACACATTAACGAATGATTGTCATATTCTACGCTCCAATGATTTTGCGATATTACGATTCTGCGATATTGTTGTATTGCAATTTTTCGATTCCAAGAGATTGCGAAAAACGATACTGCGATCTGCGATATTGCGAAGCAAATCGCAGATCGCCTTATCGCAGATCTTTAGGGCTCATTGTACAAAAAATATTTTTCCCTAAACCGAGACCTGGTTATGCGCTTTAATGTTAATCAATGAGTTAGTTTCCAATCATTAATGAGATATGGTTTTGTTCTGATCAAAGAGCCATTTCACGTAAGATGGTATATTTTATATGTCTTCGGCATTTAAAGCTTTCCCGTCACCTTTTTCTTATCATTATTCTCACCTCATTTTTAAACTGCAGGAACGAAGAATATAAAACTATACAAAGCAGTATTCAGGATATTATGGGAAATAATGACAAAGCTCTGAGTTCTGAAGACAAAGAAATGACACCCTTGTATACAGACACTGCCTGTAATAAAGATGTTGGTCTTACTACTTGGGAAGGCATGTACAGTCTACTTGAGGAAGAGAATCAAAAAATGATGGAGGTTACAGCTACTAGAGGCTCACATGGGTCTTCCGAGGCATCTATTACAGAGCTAGCTTGCTCGTTCTTGCACCGGATAGCGGCGGGGCCCAAAATTCTTCCATACACGGACATGGTTAAATGGGTATTGGAAAGCGCTGACATCACAAATAGAAAATTTAAGACTCAGGATCAAGAACTTACGGAATCGTTATTTTCACGAAATTTAAGATTTATATCCGCTAACAAAAAGCCTCTAATTTCTCAGTCATCTGTAAGCCCAGAAATTTGTAGGAAAGAATGCTAGAGGCAAAAAAGTAAAACTTGAATCCTAAAACCAGTGGTATTTGTCAGAAATATCTTCAAAGTGGTATGTATATATGCACTGCAACTGCAGACAGGCTGGAGACAGAAGGCTCAGGAAAAGGCAGAATCAATCAAAAGATTAACTAAGTTGAATTAGGATTCTTACTGGGCGTATTTGGTAAAACCACACAGCTAGTGCATGACTCTCAAATGTATCATCAATTGTGCCGAGAAGATGGCACCAACTCTTGCCGATTCCATTTTCACAAGATAGTTAAAGTCAGAAGTTGGCCAGCCGACTCTTCTCAAACAAATGCTGAATGCTTGCGATTTCAAGGAACAGATACACAAATAGTTAGTTTTTAGTTTTAATTTTAGATTCAGTGTTAGTATTAATTTTTCTTTATTTTTTCCTGAAATGAGGACGGTCATTTAAACCGTATCCTACATTTTTTTAATAAATTATTTTTAGATTTAGTTATTAGTATTTAAACCCTTCTCATGCATTTAGAGAAGGGTCCTGAAATTTGTCAAAAACTTGTCCTCAAAACATGCACTTTTGTACCCCCCGAGGAGGTTTTGATGAATGAATGGAACAAGATTTATTGATATCTGCATTTAATATCTACTACTGATGTTGCACTTTTTTACTCTTAGTGGATGTTGGATTAAGAAGAGATAAATCATTATTGCTTGAAGCTCATGAGTAGAACTAGTTATAAATGGTACTTTTATCTCTTAACTGTTTCTACCTTTGTGTTAAAGTGATATTCATGTTCAGTTGTTTATATATTGATGTGTGAATGCTTGAGTTATCATTTGGCACTTCTGTACGGTGATAGCTATTTATTTATGCTTAATATATGAGTAGCTTATTATGCAATATTTTTTTCACAACTTTTTCGTCTAACTTTTTATACGAAGTGGTCTATCTCCATTGAATTCTTTTCTCATAAAATTTGAATGATCTTTATTTCCAATTGTTATTTGAAATCATTTTAGATCGCATAACGGAAATATTACATCCCGGGTTAGTATAGAATTAGATATTTTTGTTTATTAGAATACAATTGCATGTTATTAGATTAGAGTTAGAATAAAAGAATTTCACTTAGGAACTTTTCGAAAGGAAATATCAATTCTCAACACACACACACACACACACATATTGGGAAACTGGTCCCATATCCCCAGTCGGACCCACTATACCAAACAGAAAAGGAGCTGCTAACCAAGGTCCGGACCGGGTGGGTATCCCCCTTGTTGTAGACCCGATTTTCGGGGCTTCAACATATTTGGCGCTAGAAGGAGGGCCTCGAACTGTGAATGGCAAGTAATTCAAAATCTAAATACCATTCTGAAAGTAAATCGCCCTCACCATCTCCCCCGACTTCCCCATCGCACTTAGAATCTTTAAATCTAGAGCTAGAATTCGGAAGAACAACATCCACTGCCACAAACCCTGACATTTTAGAAGAATCTGCTATTGAACCTCCTGAAGTTGAATCTTTGATCCATAAACTTCAGCAATTTTCAATATCACTTCAAAGATCTGATAAATCTCAAGGCAGCGTGACTTCGCAATATAACCCTGCTCATCCTCTCACCAGATTAAAGAGCGAAAAGTTTGGTGTTCAGCCAACCGAGTTACCTCTACCTAAAAGGAAGAGAGCAAGGAAATCGCCTAAAGGGTCTAATAGCAAGACTCTTTCATCATCATCATCCATCTCAACCTCTTCACTGTGAAGTCAACCATCCACCCCTCCACTTCAGATTATTGTCCACCAGTCCACTGGAACTTCCACATCTCCTTCTCAAACATCTGGAATCGTAATATCCTCATCTTCCCAACCGTAGGGATCATCTTCTGCGCTTTCCTCTGTTGGTAGATCAGCGATGGCCCAATCTCCATGGAATAACCCAGGGGCAGTCTTAATGCCTGCGCCCTTGAGTCAAATACCGACCCATCCTGAAAAATGGCTGCCTAAGTTTAATCCTGAAGCAGGCATGCTAGTGGAAGAACATATAAATAACTTTATGTTGTCCATAAATCTCAATGGAGTTACCAATGAAGACGTTGTCATCCGACTTTTTCCCTATACTCTACAAGGAGCAGCCGAATCATGGTATTTCTCATTACCATCTGGATCTATCACTAGTTGGGATATCTTCCAAGAACAATTTTTGACTAAGTTCGGTGATGACAGGTCTACGGCGACACTGATCAATGACCTGTCTAACCTTAGGGCCGAGTCAAAAGAACCTATCAAATATTTTAGTTCACGTTTCAATAAACTATTAAATAAAATTCCTACTGCTTCCAAGCCTAGCGAAGAAGTGCGAAGTGAATGGTACATCTCTGCTTTACCATCAAACATAGATATATTCGTTGATAGGGCTAACAAAAAAACTTTAGCTAACAATATGAAGGAAGCAATAGCGGTAGAGAAACGTATCATAGCCCTAGAAAAAAAGAAACACGAAAGAGGAACGAAAATCCAAGAAGGTTACTTTTAAGGAAGACCTCAAGAAAAAACAATTGAAAGATCCATTCGATTTAGAAGGATTGCAGAAAGTTCTGAAAACCATGTCCAACAAAATGGTTGACATTAAGAAACAAGTGGCAGAAACATCCTGTAAAAATCCATACAAACCTTATAGAAGAAACCCTTCGACCGATTCAAAGCCACCAAATGCTATCACAAGTGCTGAATCAGAAGAATAAGAAGAGGAGATTGCTACTGAAGAACCTATCGATGAAGAAGAAGTTGTAGAGGTACAAGGTATGTGGGATTTCATCCCCCCAGATGAAGAAGATCAAGAGGCATCCCCGGTTAACACTCGAAGTAGAAATGAACTTGATCCTCCTCAACCTACTCCTAAGCCAAAGAGCGCAAGCTCAATGACTAAGGATAAAGTCACAGCCAAGAAAACGACATCTAGAGCAACTCAAACTAGCCCAGTCCAAACAGATTCATCAACTCCATCAAAAACGCTGATTGTTTCGGATTAAATGGAGTATAATATCATAAAAGACATGAAGAAGACTAGGGCTAACATCACTTTTTATGAATTGAGAAAGTTAAAACACCAGCAAAAGGTACTTTTGAAATAATTACATGTTGTACCAGTTGCACCTCTGCCCGCCGCTGTAATCTCTCAAGCTTCCCATGAAATGGGAAGACCTCCAACTAATGTGATTAATAAAGTTGATCCAAACGATATCGCTTTAATTGGAGGAAGGTCGAGATCTCATACTCCCCCATTTCTTCTTACTTATGAAGTTTTCAATAAAAATTTGCATAATTTCTTAGTGGATTCTGGAGCTTCATCTAATATTTTACCAAAATCAATATGTGCAAAGTTGAACGTTCAACCGAAAAAATCTACTGTGCGCATAGTTCAGCTAGATCGATCGCAAGTTGAAGTGATCGGCGAATTAAAGCAGGTTACTATAAGGCTATCATCTAATCCAAAGGTATGTCAAGTTATCGACATTTTAGTTGCAGATATTCCAGAATTTTATGGCTTAATTCTTAGCAGAGATTGGTCATAAAAACTTCATGGATACTTTGCAACTAATTGGTCGCACATGTGGCTCCCTTACAATGGTAAACCAAATCATATAAAGGTTGAGCGAGAAAGACATCAGAAATACATAGTAACAGAACTGGAAGGAGAAAATGAACCGGTAGCATACAACAATAATATCATTGGAAACTACTCAGTTGATTCTTTCTTAGGAAATTTTAATGCTCATACTTCACCTTACTTAGAACATTCTGTTTTATCTCAAGTAGAAAATTTTTCTCAAACAGATAGTTCTAAATGTATTAATTTTATAGATGATCCTGTAAATAAATCTTTATTTTGGAAGTTATTTTTTTATGGTTCTAAATCTAACGAAGGAGCACGAGCAGAATGCGTGTTAATTAGTCTAGAGGGAAACAAAGCTATGCTAACTTGTAGAATCGAGTTCGATTTCACCAATAATACTGTAGAATACGAGGCTTTAGTCCAAGGATTATACAAAGCAATCGAATTAGACATGAAATATCTACAAGTTTTCGGAGATTCTGAAATTGTAATAAGACAGGTACGCAATACTATACATTGTTTATCAGGTCATTTAAAGCATTACCAATCTTTAGTTCAAGATCTGACTGAACACGTTATAGTATTTAATATTTCATCAATCCCCAGACTCTAGAATGCTAGTTCAGACCTCCTAGCTAACGTAGCTTCCAAGCTCATTCCTTCAGAAGACTATAGTCCTAATCGATTTTCAATCGAATTAATCTTTAGACCCTCGATTCCTGATAACATTACCAAATGGAGGATTTTCAACGATGATCCTGATATTGTAAGCTTCCTGACATCTGAAGGATCTTACACCAATCAGATAATTGATGAGGACCAACATGACAGACAATTGCAACAAGATAGCACTAATAATGCTATGCCAAAGTCAGTAGTCAAGTTAGAAGACCATTATGATTTGAAAGATCGATTCAAAAGATCTACCAATTCAAAACTGAAAAGTTCAACTTTGAACTATGAATTAGTAAATCTAGGAACTGATACCAAACCATAGAATATCAACCTAGGCCTTGGCCTAGCTCCTGAAGAAAAATTAGCGTATGTTCGTCTCTTGAAACATTACAAAAGTGTCTTTTCTTGGAACTACGATGAACTCAAAACTTATGACACTTCTATCATCCAACATACTATCCCAATGATAAACGATGAAAAACCTGTCCAGCAAAAGCTAAGAAATATCCATCCCAATCTAGAAAACTAGATCAAATCTGAACTCAATAAGTTATTGAAAGCCAAAATTATTTTTCGCATTCGACATTCTAAATGGGTTTCCAATATGGTTCCCGTTAGAAAGAAGAACGAAGACATTATAATTTGCATTGACTTTCGAAATCTTAATAAAGCCTATCAAAAATATAATTTTCCTTTGCCTCCCATGGAGCAAATACTGCAGGCAGTCGCAGGATCAGAATTAATGTCCTTCTTGGATGGTTTCTCTGGCTACAACCAAGTGTTGGTCCATCCCGATGATCAATTGAAAACCACATTCAGAACCAAATGGGGCACTTACGCATATCAAAAGATGCCCTTTGGTCTGATCAACGCTGGTGCCACATTTCAGAGAGCCATGGACATCGCATTCAAGGGATTAGTTAACAAATCAGTGGTAATTTACTTGGATGATATAACTGTATATTCCAAGAAACGAGGCAATCATCTTAGAGATTTAAAACATATCTTCCAACGTTGTCAAAGGTATGGAATTTCACTTAACCCGAAAAAATCATTTTTTGCATTAAGTGAAGGAAAACTTCTTGGATTCATAGTGTCAAAATCTGGAATTCATATTGATCCCAATAGAATCAAGGAGATTTCTGAAATACCCCTACCTCACAACAAGAAAGCTATGCAATCTTTCCGTCACCAGATTAATTTTGTAAAGAGATTTGTGCCAGATTTTTCAAGAATTGTATCTCCTTTACAAGCAATGATTAAAAATAACTCAAACTTCATATGGGGCCAAGACGAATATGAGGCATTCAATCTGATCAAACAAGCAATTGTTAACGCTCCATCTTTAGCAACTCCAAATTTTTCTAATCCTTTTATTTTATATACATTTGCCTCTGATAGATCATATGCTGCGATACTCACTCAAGCAAATCAAGACAAGGCAGAAGCCCCAATTGCTTTTTTTAGTTCCAATTTACAGGGGGTTGAGTTAAATTATTTAGATGTAGAGAAACAAGCTTATGCTGTTTTCAAAGCGATTAAATATTTTAGACCCTTTCTACTTAAAACCCATAGAAAAATCATAGTACTGTTTCCAGCGGTAATAAATCTCTTAGTACAGAAAGATGTGGGTGAGAAAAGAGACAATTAGGTTACTACCTTACAAGAATATGACGTAGAAATCAAACCAGCAAGTATTGTAAAAGGTCAAGGCTTTTGAAAAATGCTAGCTGGAGCATCGCTTATTTCCGAAATACCATCTGCAGAGATAAAGATGTACGAGGTAAGCCTAAACGATGTTGAATCATTATACGCTGATATCATATTTTATCTAAAGAATGGATATGCTCCTCCAAATCTTGATTACACCAAGAAAAGAGCTCTAAGGTTGAAGGCTAAACAATATCAGCTCGTGAACGATGTTCTTTTAGAATGAATTATGATTTTGTTCTCCTTAGATGTCTTGAGAAATATGAAGCTAAAAAAGTCTTGCAGGAACTCCACGATGGGCCAGCAGGCGAACATTATGCTGGAGACACTACTGCACATAAAATCCTACGCGCAGGCTATTGATGGCCCACACTATTCAAAGACTCACATAGCTACGTAAGGAAATGTCAAGTTTGTCAAACTACTGCTGGGAGACAAAAGAAACCATCATTGCCGCTGCAACCAGTCAACATTGAGCAACCTTTTGATCAATGGGGATTGGACATAATAGGTGAGATCGTTCCTCACTCTTCTAAACAACATATTTATATCCTTACAGCAACAGATTATTTTACTAAATGGGTAGAAGTAGTTCCTCTCAAGAGGACTAATGCCGAGCACATCATCGAGTTCATAGATCAGTTCATAATCACCAAGTTTGGTTTACCTTTTGCTTTAATGTTTGATAATGCATCGTATTTTTCTGGTAATGCTATGACTGAATTTTCACTCAAAAGGGGTTTCAAACTTAAATACTCTGCCAATTATTACCCACAGGGGAATGGGTTAGCTGAATCTACAAATAAAAACTTAATTAGAATCATTAAGCAAACCATTGATCAAAATCACAAAAATTGGCAAAAGTCTTTAATATATGCTTTATGGGCAGATCGAATAATGCAGAAATCCTCCATTGGAACTTCTCCCTTTAATTTAGTTTATGGGAAAGAAGTGGTTCTTCTAACTCATCGATCAATTCCCTCTTTGGCCTTAGTTCAATATATTGATGAAGCACCAACTTCTTCCTTACAACTAAGGCAGCTGGAAATAATTAAGCTAGAAGAGCAACGAGAACAAGCCAAAATAACTCATGCTCATCACCAAGCATTAGTAAAAGCTTCTTTTGATTCAAACATGATATCCAGAAAGGACTTTCAAATGGGAGATCTAGTTTTAAAATGGGACAAGGCTCATGAGGAAAAAGGGAAACATATGAAATTTCAACGAATGTCGCTTGGCCCTTTCCAAATCGCAGAATTCATAGGTCCATCTACTTTTATGTTACAGGATTTAACAGGAAAAAGAGAGTCTTTACCTATTAACGGACAGATCGTCAAAAAATATTTTCCATAGGAGATCATTCTTCTATTTTGTAGATTAGTTTTCTTTATTTTCATAATAAAACCAGTTGCAAATGGTTACATTTGGAATTCACGAAAAAGACACAAATTCTCTTTTAGATTTTTTTTTTCACTTGTATAAATAGAATTCTTCTAGAAAATTGATCATTATTATTGAAAGATACAGTTAAAGGCTCTAAGCCTAGAAATGATACTAGTTTCAACCTTGTAAATTTTGATAAAAAGCGACCTTTAGTGGGAAATTGTTTTATATCAGTCCAATAAAAGGTATCAATAAAAAAAAAAAGATTCTCTGTAGAAAATCTCTTTCCAAAAACTCTACCATTGTCGTCCAGAGCTATCTTAAGGAAACAATGACTTCCTCCCACCTAGGAAATTACAACGTTCAAGGAATAATCCAATGATACACTTTAACTTAAAGAGTAACAGGTCTCATCATGAGCCGACTTATCATGATCATAGATATTATAGCTTGCTGACTTTGCCAATACTGCATACCACAACAGGGAAATGACTCAAGATTGTTGCAATCAAAAGACAAAGGGTCTCATCACGAGCCAGCTTGTTCAACAAAGTTATAAATCAAGTGAATGGCACTGTCATAAATTGGCTACCAAACAAAGACATTGTTCTTTAAGGGTAAAAATAAAATGAAAGTGATAAGTGTGGATATGGATTTCTCTTTGAAAATTTTATATTTCTCTAAGTAGGATGCATAATCATTTCTGGGTAACAGGTAACCCCGTCGAGGCTATAAACGCCTGCTGGCAGCAGAGGCTCTACCTACGACAAATGAGCATATTTAAAACTGATTTACAGAGAAGCCTTTTTTTTAATCTTTATAAACCAAGTAGTGACTGATGTAGATACAAGGACTAGCTTGAGTAAGTAAACAATGAAAGTTAAATATAGAAGAAACGAAATATCATTGACAGATAAAAGCATGATGTACTTTTTCTTTCTATAATAAAGTTTGATTTTCTGGAAAATTTTCTGTTTTGGAAGTTTAGAAAATTCAAAAGAAAAGCAGAGATAACTGGTTCTTCAAAGTGAATCGCCAATTGTTGTGTCCAACAACAACCCCCCTTCTTATTTAGTATTTTCACTACTACTAAATAAGTGGGGACCCTTAGTCAAAAAATTAAAAAATCGATTAGTGTTTGTATTTACTTTTTCAATAAAACTTACTATCATAAACTTAGGAGAATACCCCTTGAAAAATCTAAAAAGGCTTAAGTTTTATGATAAGGTAAGATAAAATCATTCCTTAAGAAATATCGCATCGTAAAAAAGGTAATATACCTCCTTACAAGCGGAATTCTAAGATTGCGAGATCACGATGCGAAACTACGCACTAAAAACATTCATCGCATTGCATGCCTCAAATATCACTTACGCTGAAAAACCTCAAACTCCTGATATGCGATGGCACATATCCCAAATCGCATTTCGCAGAAAACACATTAACGGATGATTGTCATATGCTACACTCCGACGATTTTGCGATATTGCGATATTGTGATATTGTGATTCTGCGATATTGTTGTATTGTGATTTTGCGATTCCACGAGATTGCGATATTCGATACTGTGATCTGCGATATTGCTAAGCAAATCGTAGATCGCCTTATCACAGATCTTTAGGGCTCATTGTCGGAAAAATATTTTTCCCTAAACCGAGACCTGGTTATGTGCTTTAATGTTAATCAATGAGTTAGTTGCCAATCATTAATGAAATATGGTTTTTTTCTGATCGAAGAGCCATTTCACGTAAGGTGGTATATTTTATATGTATTCGCCATTTAAAGCTTTCCCTTCACCTTTTTCTTATCATTATTCTCACCTAATTTGTAAACTGCAGGAACGAAGAATAGAAAACTATACAAAGTAGTATTCAGGATATTATGGGAAAGAAAGACAAAGCTCCGAGTTCTGAAGACAAAGAAATGACGTCCTTGTATACAGACACCGCCTGTAATAAAGATGCTGGTATTACTACTTGGCAAGGCATGTACAGTCTATTTGAGGAAGAGAATCCAAAAATGATGGAGGTTACAGCTACTGCAGGATCACATGGGTCTTCTGAGGCGTCTATTACAGAGCTAGCTTGCTCGTTCTTGCACCGGATAGCGGCGAGGTCCAAAATTCTTCCATACGCGGACATGGTTAAATGGGTACTGGACAGCGCTGACATCACAAACAGACAATTTAAGACTCAGGGTCAAGAACTTACGGAATCGTTATTTTCATGAAATTTAAGCTTTATATCCACTAACAAAAAGCCTCTAATTGCTCAGTCACCTGTAAGCCCAGAAATTTGTAGGAAAGAACGCTAGAGGAAAAAAAGTAAAAATTGAATCCTAAAACCAGTGGTATTTGTTAGAAATATCTTCAAAGTGGTATGTATATATGCACTGTAACTGCAGACAAGTTGGAGATAGAAGGCTCAAGAAAAGGCAGAATTAATCAAAAGATTAACTAAGTTGAATTGGGATTCTTACTGGGCGTATTTGGTAAAACCACACAGCTAGTGCATGACTCTCAAATGTATCATCAATTCTGCCGAGAGGATGGTGCCAGCTCTTGCCGATTCCATTTTCATAGGACAGTCAAAGTCGGAAGTCAGCCAGCCGACTCTTCTCAAACAAATGTTGAACGCTTGCGATTTCAAGGAACAGATACACAAATAGTTAGTTGTTAGCTTTAATTTTAGATTCAGTGTTAGTATTAATTTTGCTTTATTTTTTCCTGAAATGAGGATGGTCATTTAAAACGTATCCTACATTTTTGTAATAAATTATTTTTAGATTTAGTTAGTAGTATTTAAACCCTTCTCATGCATTTAGAGAAGGGTCCTGAAATTTCAAAAACTTGTCCTCAGAACATGCACTTTTGGACCCTCCAAGGAGGTTTTGATGAATGAATGGAACAGGATTTATTGATATCTACATTTAATATCTACTATTGATGTTTCACTTTTGTACTCGTAGTGGATGTTGGATTAAGAAGAGATAAATCATTATTGCTTGAAGCTCATGAGTAGAACTAGTTATAAATGGTACTTTTATATCTTAACTATTTCTGCCTTTGTGTTAAAGTGATATTCATGTTCAGTTGTTTATATATTGATGCATGAATTCTTGATTTATCATTTGGCACTTCTGTATGGTGATAGCTATCTATTTATGCTTAATATATGAGTAGCTTATTATGCGATATGATTTTCACAATTATTTCGTCTAACTTTTTATACGAAGTGGTTTATCTCCATTGAATTCTTTTCTCATAACAGTTGAATGATCTTTATTACCAATTGTTATTTGAAATCATTTTAGATCGCATAACGGAAATATTACATCCCGAGTTAGTATAGAATTAGATATTTCTATTTATTAGAATACAATTGCATGTTATTAGATTAGAGTTAGAATAAAAGAATTTCACTTAGGAACTTTTAGAATTTGGACTCATAAAATTAATTGTGTTCGATGCCCTAGGCTAGAAAGGAAAAACTTGGGAAGAATTCAAGCGAAAGAGGCCGAGGACAAGCTGGGGGAAATAGACCACGACTTCAGGAGGATGTCAGGTAGAAGCGGAAATCTAGACTCAGCCTGCTAAAGTCAAAATTGGGAAAGAACCTATTGATGAACCAATTGGGGATAGAAGGCAAAAACAAAGGGTGAAATTCAGCATACCTATAGAACCTTTTCCTACGACTAGAAAGCAGACCAAAGAAGAAGTATTAGAATAACAAAGGCAACACTCCTCATTAGGTAAGGACGAAACTCATGTCCTATTTTTAGAACTTGAAAATCTAAGAAAGGAAAATGAAGAATTGAAGCGAAAATTATCTAAAGTGAAGGAAATCCCAGTGTCTGTGTGCACGACATGATTTCAAGAACTAACAGCAGTGGGATATAAGGTCTGTAGAGAAACATCAGCCTAATGGAAATAGAAATAGAACAACAGGAGGCTGTTACACAAGAACCTAATAAGGATATTGTTCTTACACAAGAACCAACAGTTAAAGCAGAGCCTCCAATAATAATTGACCTAGAAGCTGACACACAAGAACCTGTAGAGGCCACTCCTATTGTAGAAGAAACAACAATGGACACAGAAGCTACTCTAGGTGGAAACAAAGGGGCTGGCACACAAGAACCCACCGAGGAAGTTGTTGTTACACAAGAACCAACATCAGAGGTGGAAAACCCCCCTTTAGCAGAGGTTGTTACACCCATTATTGATGTGGATATTGAATGCATAAGAACGTCGGGTCCCATCTCGGGATGGAGTTCTAAGAAAATATTGTTAATTTATGAATTACAAAAGTGGAAACAGGAAGCAATCTCCCTTCGGGAGGGGACGATTTCATTGAAATAACATCAGAGAGAGATAGACACCTTACATGAAATATGGATGAAAGAATATTTGAATAAAGGATTAGAGAATTATAAGAAGAATGAAGCTTTGAAGAAACAGGAGGAACGGTTGTTGCTGTTACCGCAGCAGGTTCAGGATCTTACCATAGACAAGAAAAAAATTCATGATCTCACCCTCAATTTGCTATGGTGCAAATGACCTTCCCCATCCTATCCTATTATTCTATGGTTACTTCCTGTTCGAGATGAAACTCGTTATGGAGGATAGACCGTATTTATGTTCTTCCACTCGCACATTTTTAGATGTGTTTCATGCCTCCGATTTCGATGAGAAAAGCCTGTTGTGTGAGTTATTCTTACACACTATCATTTGTGAGCATGTGAGTATGCAGATGGTTATGAAAATATTCCCCTATATGGGGGATCTTCAGTTGCGAGCTTTTGTGTACTTCATGAAGAATCATATTGAGTGGCATTTGGCCATCAAATATATGGATGATAATGAGGAGAAGATGGCATTATGGTTTTGGGAAGAACCGGGACGGGCTGCCGATTTAAGGCAAGAATTTAGGAGAATTTTGAGTACTCCTAGGATAAAGGAATCGGCTACCACTTACAGAAGAAGGACTGTGAACTTTTTCCTCAATCAGTTCTCAATTATGAAGAGTCTATCTTTAACTAGGTGCTTGAAATGCACGAAAGCCAATAGTGTTGAGCTACTGAAGGGGGATCCATTTTCATTCCATAATTTCGTGGTGGTTGTTACACATGCACCAACGTATGCACAAATCGTACAATCCCTTGGTGCTTTGTGGCTTATATTGAGATTCAAGTTTCCCTTGATATGGCTTCCAATTGAGGATTATCAGAGTAATTATGAATTGAGTAAGTATGAGTCTGAGTCCTGAGTACGGAAGTTGATGGCCAATTGGGGGTACAGGTCTGTAGACGAAAATACAGTTGGCGCTTATGATCTCACCGACATGCACTGGAGATATTCCCATGAGAGATGAGTTTGCATGAGGACATGCAAGTGTTTCAGTTCGGGGGAGATGTTGGGTGCCAGTTTTGCACACATTTCCTACATTTGTTTTCCCTATTTTGTCTCATGACTATAACCAATGGGACTATCTTTGCCTCTTTTTCTTACCTTTCTATCCTAACTTGTGTTGTTTCACCTTATTTTCATTACTCTGCCATTTCACCAATTATTATGATACATCGTACCTTTTCATGACTAATTGAGGATGAATGTTTGGAGAAGATCTATGGTCTTTGTGTTGTCTTTCTAGGTGTCATTTGTAGCACCAAATATCCCGAGCACGAGGTACATAGGAGCAGTTAAGGGTGTGTTGTTACAACAAGACTTTTACACCATGATGCTATTACACTTTGCTGTTACAGACCCGTCGGCAAACTGTTGTTACACTTTGTTGTTACAGACCTGCTGGAAATCTGCTGATACAGTTTTACCGCTGAATGGATATCATCAAGTCCTGTTGCTGACTTGTCCTTTAGCTGTTATGCTACAGCTGTGGTTTTATTGTGATATCTGTAGAAGTTTTTTAGCATCATATTTTTGGATAACAGCCTATGAGCGGTTTTCATTGTAATCTATAATTTTCTAGTCAGACTTTTATTAAGAAGTGGTTATAACCATATGTATTCTATTTCGATCAACATGAGAATCATAATATTCTCATGGCTGATCTATCCTTGATTTTCTGAGATGTAACCACTATATATTTCTAGACCATAGAGGCCAAAAGGTTAGCGGAGAAAAACATTATTTTGGCTCTGTAATTTTTCTCATTAGTAACGATTATCCTATTATTGTTGTTACATGCATTATTCAATTTAGTTTTCGTTAAGTTCTTTCTCTACCTGCACCCTGCTAGGGAGGAAGGGCCCTCCTTCTTAGTAAGGATTGCAGTGATTAAGGTAGTTGTGAATATGTCTTTGTATTTCAGTTTATGTATCAGTAGAGGTGTTATTGCTATTGTTTTAGTTGTGAATATATCTGCTTTAATTTCAGTATTTTGTATGTTGTTACACATATGAGATTATAGACACCAGCTGGATAATTGTTGTGTGGCATGCTAGAGTAGATTAATTGAAGTGTGATTACAGTCTTGTAGATCATTTTATTTCTGCCATGAGTGATTTACTTCCAAAATTTACTTCAACAACGATTTCTTTTAATTGGAATTGCTTCTGGTTGAGTGTATCGACACAGACAGTGAAATTGTCATTGGAATAAAAGACGTCCATGGATTGATAATTTATGCGTACTTTTTATTCATTCAATAGTGATTAATATAGCCCAAAACATATCAATTTTAAACCTACACATTTTTGGAGAGTTAGATAACCGTTTTATAGTTAAAATCCAACCAGCCTTAGTAATTATTTCCTCTTTATTTCCTCTGTCCGACCAACCAAACTGTGTTTTCCACAATTCATACCACATAGGTGTTCTAATGCTACATACACACCTTAGAATTGTTCCACTACCATAAATCCCATAGAGGTGATTTGATGCCCAGATCATGCATCAGTCTCAATATCCTAACACAAATATCCTTGGAGAAGGCTACATAGGTGATGACATTATTCTTGAATCACCCCACATTTCCCCAAATAAACCCATCTACCTAGAACGGACCTCAGCAGGGTTTAGCGGATCCCTGCTCTCAATAGAACTTAGAATTTACCCTAAGTGTGAGCTACTTCGATCAAGGATCCTTCTAAGGTAGTTGATTTCAGCCTTCTATTTTCACATAGGGATGAATGAACCTTAGATCAAACTTTAGGAAAGTACATTGCCGAGGATTTAACCCTACAGCAACTATGCTGCCACAAGAAGATGCTAAATATGGGTCACTACGTCAAATATGATCACAGAAACCCTTGCTACCTCCAACTAAACCTCGGCCCAATTTCATTGCCTCATAAGACATTTGGATGATAATTCACTGCCCAAAGAGATGTAAAATACCATTACTGCCATTCCACAAATTGATGAATGTTTCCTCACTGATTGTCTGAGGAAGTAACCTAAAGTTTGTTGTGCTCTCGATACTCCTGAGGATAGATGCCAAATACCCTTACTGCCACACCACAAACAGATGAATGTTACTCACTGATTGAGATAGGAAGTAACCCGAAGTTTTTTGCACACTCGATACTCCAAAGGAAAAGTTCACTAGGACCCCAATCTAAGATAAATGAGCTATCCCAATCTTCATTGGGATTCACCACTTCTACTGTAGCGGGGATAAACTTGACCGAATTGAAAAAAATATCTTCATCTTGGCCCAATCATTCTAAAAAAAACATGGCTACCAAATCTTAGAGACAATAAAAAAAAAAAATTATTGATGGGAACTACTGTGTTGGGAACATGATAGGAAAAATCCATACACAGGGGTTTTCTTAAAACACCCTATCTGGAGATAGGAACGAGACTTGGTAGATGTGGCTATGGATTGTCACCATGTTCACTATGCTGATGGATGGAACTCAACAGTGTGGCTCCCGAGTTTGGTCAAGTTCGTTGCACTTTCTACTCCCACGATACTCTCGCTTGTATTTGGCCTCTGCTTGGCCCATATATGCAATAAAAAATACCTTATGATATATATATATATATATATATATATATATATATATATATATATATATATATTACCCCCTGTTATATAGACATTATATTGTTTTATGTTTTTTTTTCATTTTTTTTATCCCAATATGAACGCACGTGATATGGTATTGCCTTGTTAATGATGCGCGTGTGAACCAGACAAGCCAGTACAGTTGGCTACATAACATAAATGATAATTTAAATACTATAAATGTAAATATTATAGCTGATAAATGTAAAGATTACAATTGTAAATATTATAAATGATATTTAAAATTTGAGAGTGTATTGTGAAACTTAATTTCTCTTTGATGAATTAATTTGAAAAATATTTTGCAATGTAAATAGAGAGAGATATTCCTCATAACATTGATGATGAAAGACAAAGTGAAAAATACAATGAACCAATGATTGATGATGTTATTGAAGATGTTGAAAGAAATTCAAGTGAACAAATTGAATCATCACGTATGTATATATATTTGTCATGTGTATTATTGAAATTATACATATTTATTAATTTCAATTTCATTCAAACTCTATTTTTTAATTTAATTATTTGTTGAATATTTATACCCATTTTGTACATTTAATTCTCATATGTACAAAAGAAATCAAGATCGATGATGAGATGTGATGTAGAAGCATTATGCCCAAAAAATCCTTTGTATTTTAATAGACATAGGGGTCTTGTGTTTTCAAAGAAGATTGGTTCATTAATGTAATTATTAATGTTTTGAGTGATTTAGAATAATAATTAATTAAATATTGAGAGGAATTTTTTAAATGTTCCCGAATGATTGGAGAACATGAGAGAATTAGGATAGTTTAGATTCCATAGGGAATGAGAGATTTGAGAATTAATTGTAAATCTTAAGTTAAAATCAATTTCATGATTTTATGGGATTAGAGAGGATCCTTAGGGATAAAAAATATATTTTAGCACTTAGAGGATTTGGAGGATTTTGTTGAGATGATGGAGGATCTGAACCTAAATTAGTTCAGAAAATTTTGTATAAATTGTAAACCCCAAAGGCAGAAAGGCAGAAGAGTTTTCGATAGAAAGTAGGGTTTTGGAAAAACAGGGGTTTGTTGTGGTAAGCCTACAAGCAGTTGGAGAAAAGGGCCATTGATTTGAATATCAGGCCAGAGACAAGAGGTCTTTTGTAATTATTTGATTATATGTATATATGGATGAATTTTATTTCTTAATTATTATGTGCACTGATTTATTGAGTTTTAATGAAGGAAATGAATGAACAGAATACTCGAACTTGAATGATGAACTGAATGACTTCACGAGATTGAGTGTGGTTTTAAAGGTTCAATTATTCATTTATAAATTGAATTTTGTGTGGATTGTCTTTACCAAAGTTCGATCATTGATCACAGTATGGATCAATGCCTTTCAAAGGAATATGACCTTCGTAATTTGATATCCAAACATAATTACATGAACGTTGATTTATGAACTGAGGGCTCCTATATAGGAATTTTATGAAACCTGTGAATTGATAGACAGTGGAGAGCGCACAAGAGTGAAGTCAAAAAGACTATTATACAGTGAAGGGATTGGATGGACAAAACATGGTTCTGAGAAACAACAAACTAAATCGAGGCAGAATATTTAATTATAGTCGATGCTTGAAAGTATAACAGAGAAAAGATCTATGCATTCCGCAATAAGAAGTGGAACTATGAATCGATGAATTGAGTGTTTCACTAAGTGTGCGGAGGAGCTACATGAAAGTATTTCATGCAGAATTGTAAGTCAAAGACCAACGGAATCGTGAAGATGGTTTTTGCATAGAAGACGGAACAGTGAAGGCGGTTTTCGCGCAGCTTTAGAGTGGTAAGTGGTAAATCCTTGATCGAATGCGATAGCATTCAGGCAGCGACACGTAGTAGTGGAAAACCATTTATTTTGCGTAAGTTTGAAGCATTAAAGGGTGTGCATCTTTGTTATGCGATAATCGTTGGAATTTTAAGTTGGAGTGCGGAGAAGTGTCAACCGTCGGATGTATGAGCATTGAACGCGAAATGGAATGATCTGACGTGTATGATTGTCAGTATAAAGGTACGTTGTAATAAGTGTGGGCCATATATGATTTAACATGCAAGTTGAGCCTCGACATATGTGCGGCTTGTTGACCAGCGAAAAATGGTAAGTTCATAAAGAGTTATGATAATTCTATTATAATAGTATTATAATAGAACTAAAGCTGAGTAAAGGGAATTAACCAAATTTTAAGCTTTGAAGAATATTATGGATATGCAGGGGTGATTAAGGTTAATCAAAGTATCCGATAAGGTTTTTAAAAGAATAAAAGGCCCTCCGTTTAGTAATTTAATTGGAGATTATGAGAGGTTCCGATGGAAAAGGTTCAACAAAGTTTTAAACCTTGGATTGAAGAAAGAATAATGCTTCCTCCTATAAAGTTTTATTATTTGGGGTTTGAACCAAAGTCAAAGTCAGAAATATGAAATTTCAAGGTGGTTATTTTATGTGGTTGGTAGCCATAATTATCAACAAATGAAATAGCTTCCGCATATGAAGTTAACTCTGTTTTGAGGTTGATGCGTTTTATATGCATATTGTGGGTTTTTGTTGTTGTGGCAGTATCATTTTTGGTATCAGAGAAGAAAACAACTCTTTTGAAGGTTCAAGTTGTTTTAATTAAATCGGAATTAGAATGAATGCATGTGTGATGGAGAAAATAAAAAAGATCAGATTTTGAATCTGATAGATTGCAACACATAGAGATACAGTGCAGATGAGAGGTGAAACAAGATCACACAGAGATCTTGAAGGTGAGTTGATAAGTTTTATTTTAACTCTAGTTTAAAGATTATGTTTGCAGAATTCAGGTTGTGGGCAGTTGAAGAAAATCTCAGCAAAAGGAGATCACAACTTAAAGAGAAGTGATAAAGAAAAATGGTAAGACTTTCTGAGAAGAGTGTGGAACAGAACCCTGAAGAATTCCAACAGTGGTTGGATAAAAAGGACAATTGTGTTCTTAAAAGGTGCATATGATTTGACGCCTAGAAGGAGCAGAGAGGAATGCTCAAGACATTCCAGAAGATAGAGAACTAGTGCTTGCCAAAAGACCAAGTCTAGAGAAGGGATTGGTGAGGTAAGTTGTAACAAAGAGGACTTGTTATTGCAGAGGCTTTAGTACAACTCATGATGAATGAGTGAGAAACTCTTGAAGATAGAAATGGAGAAGAAGATGACTACTGATAGTCATAGAAGAGATAGCAGAGGTTCTGAGAGAGACCACACCAGAAGAAAGGAGAAAGAAGATGCCAAGGAAAATGGCATATGGAAGCAGTTGACTGATGAAGAATATGACAAAGAGTTAGCTGAGATAAGAGATCAATTTAATAAATTGAAAATGATGATAGAAGAAAACCGAACATATGGTTGGATCATGAAGAATCAATTAAAGTGGCAGAGGCTACAACAGAAGAGAGAACAACAAGTGAATATGAAATTAGCAGAAGAGCTAAGAAAGCTTGAACAGATGATGAGTGTGCAATTGAGATGTGAAGAACTCAGAGAAGCTGAGTTAAAAATGGAAGTTTCCATTTGTGAAGCAGAATGGAGATCTGTGAATGATCTTATGAATTATTGTGAAGATTTAAGACAACAAGAAGTTTACCTTGCTGAAGAGGGAATTATTGATGATTTCCTGAGTTGTTGGACAAGTTCAGATCAGCCGAAGGATATAAAGCCTTGTATTTTTTAATCTAATAATTGTGATGTGATTACAGGTTTTGCAGAAGAGGATGAGGAATCTTTTGAAGCTATCAAAAGTATGGAAGAATATCTTTCAGCAGATAAATACTCTGAATTAAATAATGATGAAGAATGTCTCTTGAATGAGGAAATAAATGATGCATTTATATTTGAAGCTGTTACAGCACAGGAATAATTTCTTATGAAAGAAGGAGAAGAGATTCAGTCTGAAGAACTGATATGTGAAGCAACAGTTGAGACTGCTGAGCTTTGTGATTTACAAACTAAAAATTTGTGTATAAATGTAGGAATTGTCATTGATGATGAAGTACTTCAGAAATTCCAAAAAGAAATTGCATTGCTGGAATATTTGTTGGAAAACTCAGAGTATGAAAGAGAGATTGTAGAAGATAGAGTTCACTACAGTGGACAAGAACAGAGAGACATCATGGAAGCATATGGTATGGAAGAGAGACTTGTTGACAGTATTAGAATCTTTTAGAGAATTCTTTAAGGAGAATGAATCAGCATACTGATGTGCTGATAGAAAAGCAAATTTTAGAGCAGCATACTGAAATGTTGCTAGAGGAAGGAAAGGCACTAAGGCCTTATGGTTTTTATTTTAATAATTGTTTTGTGAATGCAGGTTTTGTTGCATATGCTGGAGAAACTTTGGCACAAATGAAAAACCAAGTAAAGAAAGAAGAAGAAGAATCTGTGGAGGTAGTTAATCCATGGAACAAAGAGATTAGATTGCTGGAAAATATGTTGAAGAAACATGATTCAATACAGAAAGAGAAAGAGCTTGAATAAGTGCAGAATATGAAGATACAAAATTTAGAGGACATCAGAAAAAAACTAGAACAAAGAGAAGAAGATGGCAGTAAAGGGTATACTATGTACCAGTCCAATGAATTACTGAAGAAAAGAGACAAAAAAATTGTCATAAATGACAATCTGGAAGAAGTTAGTAATTGCAGAAAAGAGGGTAAGGATGACAGGGTGGTAGTAAAAATAAAAGATCAACAATCAAGAGGTGAAATAAATCAGCAGACAGAATATTTATTGGACAGAGAAATTGAACTGATAAGAAGTATAATGATGGAAGTGAGGAAGACATCAGCAAGAAAGAAAACAAGCAGTAGCAACAAAAGGAAGACAGTAACAGATTGTGAAATTATAGCTAATGGAGCAAAGCAGCATAAAGTATGGAGACCTGGAGAAAAGCAACAAACAACAACAAAAATAGATGATAAATTACAGAACAAGGTATGGGATCCAGGAAGACAAAGATTAAAATCACATGATCAGGAGATCATGATTATTTTTAACCTTGGGAGTCTGATGTAGGAGCATTAGGCTCAAAAAATCCTTTGTATTTCAATAGACATAGGGGTCTTGTGTTTTCAAAGAAGATTGGTTCATTAATGTAATTATTAATGTTTTTAGTGATTTAGAATAAGAATTAATTAAATATGAAGAGGAATTTTGTAAATGTTCCCGAATGATTGGAGAACATGAGAGAATTAGTATAGTTTAGATTCCATAGGGAATGAGAGATTTGAGAATTAATTGTAAATCTTAAGTTAGAATCAGTTTCATGATTTTATGGGATTAGAGAGGATCCTTAGGGATAAAGGATAGATTTTAGGACTTAGAGGATTTGGAGGATTTTGTTGAGATGATGGAGGATCTGAACCTAAATTAGTTCAGAAACTTTTGTATAAACTATAAAGCCCAAAGGAAGAAAGGAAGAAGAGTTTTAGATAGAAAGTGGGGTTTTGGAAAAACAGGGGTTAATTGTGGTAAGACTACAGGAAGTTGGAGAAAAGGACCATTGATTTGAATATCAGGCCAAAGACAAGAGGTCTTTTGTAATTATTTGATTATATGTATATATGGATGAATTTGATTTCTGAATTATTGTGTGCACTGATTTATTGAGTTTTAATGAAGGAAATAAATGAACAGAATACTTGAACTCGAATGATGAAGTGAATGAGTTCAGGAGATTGAGTGTGGTTTTAAAGGTTCAATTATTCATTTATAAAATGAATTATGTGTAGATTGTCTTTACCAAAGGTCGATCATTGATCACAGTATGCATCAATGCCTTTGAAAGGAATATGACCTTTGTAATTTGATATCCAAACATAACTACATGAAGGCTAATTTATGAACTGAGGGTTCATATATATGGATTTTATGAAACCTGTGAATTGATAAATAGTGGAGAGCGCACAAGAGTGAAGTAAAAAAAACTATTATACAGTGAATGGA
The DNA here is from genome assembly GCA_034641835.2 of Pinus albicaulis. Taxonomy (NCBI): domain Eukaryota; kingdom Viridiplantae; phylum Streptophyta; class Pinopsida; order Pinales; family Pinaceae; genus Pinus; species Pinus albicaulis. The sequence continues at coordinate 367,381,115 of CM076575.1, forward strand.
TTGGATGGACAAAACATGGTTCTGAGAAAAAAAAAACTAAATCGAGGCAGAAGATTTAATTATAGTTGATGCTTGAAAGTATAACAGAGAAAAGATCCATGTTTGCCGCAATAAGAAGTGGAACTATGAATCGATGAATTGAGTGTTTCACTAAGTGTGCGGAGGAGCTACCTTAAAGGATTTCATGTGGAATTGTAAGTCAAAGACCAACGAAATCTTCAAGATGGTTTTTGCATAGAAGATGGAACAATGAAGGTGGTTTTCGCGCAGCTTTAGAGTGGTAAGTGGTAAATCCTTGATCGAATGCAATAGCATTCAGGCAACGACACGTAGCAGTGGAAAACCATTTATTTCGCATAATTTTGAAACATTAAATGGTGTGCATATTTATTATGCAATAATCATTGGATTGTTAAGTTGGAGTGCAGAGAAGCGTCAACTGTCAGACGTATGAGCATTTAATGCGAAATGGAATGATCTGACGTGTCTAATCGTCAGTATAAAGGTACGTTGTAATAAGTGTGGGCCATATATGATTTAACATGCAAGTTGAGCCTCGACATATGTGCAATTTGTTGACAGGTGGAAAATGGTAAGTTGATAAAGAGTTATGATAATTCTATTACAATAGTATTATAATAGAATTAAAGCTGAGTAAAGGGAATTAACCAAATTTTAAGCTTTGAAGAATATTATGGATATGCGGGGGTAATAAAGGTTAATCAAAGTATCCAATAAGGTTTGTAAAAGATTAAAAGACCCTCCGTTTAGTAATTTAATTGGAGATTATGAGAGGTTTCGATGGAAAAGGTTCAACAAAGTTTTAAACCTTGGATTGAAGAAAGAATAATGCTTCCACCTATAAAGTTTTATTGTTTGGGGTTTAAAACAAAGTCAAAGTCAGAAATATGAAATGTCAAGGTGGGTATTTTATGTGGTTGGTAGTCATAATTATCAACAAATGAAATAGCTTCCGCATATGAAGTTAACTCTGTTTTGAGATTGATGCATTTTATATGCATATTATGGGTTTTTGCTGCTGTGGCAGCATCATTTTTGGTATCAGAGCAGGAATCAGCTCTTTTGAAGGTTCAATTTGTTTTAATTAAATTGGAATTAGAATTAATGCATGTGTGATGGAGAAAATAAAAAGAGATCAGATTTTGAATCTAACAGATTGCAGAACATAGAGATACAGTGTAGATGAGAGGTGAAACAAGATCACGCAGATATCATTAAGGTGAGTTGATAAGTGTTATTTTAACTCTGGTTTTAAGATTATGTTTGCAGAATTCAGGTTGCAGGCAGTTGAAGAAAATCTCAGCAAAATGATATCACAGCTTTAACAGCAGTGATAAAGAAAACTGGTAAGAGTTTCTGTGAAGAGTGTGGAACAGAACCCTGAAGAATTCCAACAGTGGTTGGATAAAAAGGACAATTGTTTTCTTAAAAGGTGCATATGACTTAGAGCCTAGAAGGAGCAGAGAGGAATGCTCAAGAGGTTCCTGTTGGGTGTGGAGCCTGATTATCTTGTTTACTTTGTATCACAGCATTGGACCCCTTGTACCTTAAAAGGGGCGGCAATCTCGCCCGTAATTAATCGCTACCGTGGGGGGTCCAGGGGGGGGCGGCAGTGCTTTTCAGAGCCCCCCCCCCCCCCTGGTGGGGGTTTCAGGGGCAGCGCCCCCGAAGCTAAAAACAGATGTAAAATTGCCTTGTAAAAGTATAGTAATTTCTAGTCAATCTGGGTTGTTCATTAGGCAAATGATCTAACGGTAGAAGTTATGTTTAGATTAGGTTTTTTTGCCTTAGAAGGCAACCCCTCGTTTTTATGAGGGTATTGTATTGTGGCTGTGTATTGTATGTGTATTCTCGAAGCGAGAAATAGATAGGGAGACTGTGAGAGAGAACAGAGGATATTACAGCAGATCTGCTGTAGGTTTTGTCTCTTCATTTTTGCTGGATAATAGAAAGGAAGGACTGGTTGTTCGGGGTGGACGTAGCCCAAACTGGGTGAACCACGTATATCTGTGTCTCTCTAGTTTTATGTGTTTTGTGTGCTTTTATTTTCCGCATATTTTATGTGTTTCATTTCTCTGTAATATTTAATTTTCTAACAGTTCCAAAAGATAGAGAACCAGTTCTTGTCAAAAGACCAAGTCCAGAGAAGGGATTGGTGAGGTAAGTTGTAACAAGGAGGACTTGTTATTGCAGAGGCTTTAGTACAACTCATGATGAATGAATGAGGAACTCCTGAAGATAGAAATGGAGAATAAGATGACTACTGATAGTCATAGAAGAGATAGAAGAGGTTCTGAGAGAGACCACAACAGAAGAAAGGATAAAGAAGATGCCAAGGAAAATGGCATATGGAAGTAGTTGACTGATGAAGAATATGACAAAGAGTTAGCTGAGATAAGAGAACAATTTAATAAATTGAAAATGATGATAGAAGAAAACCAAAGATATGGTTGTATCATGAAGAAAAAAGTAAAGTGGCAGAGGCTACAATAGAAAAGAAAACAGCAAGTGAATATACAATTAGCATAAGAGCTAGAAAAGTTGAACAGGTGATGAGTGTACAATTGGGATGTGAAGAACTCAGAGAAGTTGAGTTGAAAATGGAAGTTTCCATTTGTGAAGCAGAACATAGTGAAGTTATGGGTACAGATGAAGAATGGAGATCTATGAAAGATCTTATGAATCATTGTGAAGATTTAAGACAGCAAGAAGTTTACCTTGCTGAAGAGGGAATTATTGATGATTTCCTGAGTTGTTGGGAAATTTCAGATCAGTTGGATGATGTAAAGTCTTGTATTTTTTAATCTAATAATTTTGATGTGATTACAGGTTTTGCAAAAGAATATGAGCAATATTTTGAAGCTGTCAAAAGTATGGGAGAGTATCTTTCAGCAGATAAATACTCTGAATTAAAGAATGATGAAGAATGTCTCTTTAATTAGGAAAGCAGTGATGCATTTATATTTGAAGTTGTTACAACACAAGAATAATTTCTTGTGAAAGAAGAAGATGAGATTCAGTTTGAAGAAATAATATGTGAAGCAACAGTTGAGACTGTTGAACCTTGTAATTTACAAACTAAAAATTTGTGTATAAATGCAGGAATTGTCAGTGATGATGAAGTACTTAAGGAATGCCAAAAAAAAAATTGCATTGTTGGAATATTTGTTGGAAAACTCAGAGTATGATAGAGAGATTGCAGAAGACAAAGTTCACTACAGTGGACAAGAACAGAGAGACATCATGGAAGCAGATGATGTGGAAGAAAGACTTGTTGACAGTCTAGAGAATATTTTAGAGAATTCTTTGGGAAGTTTGAATCAGCATACTGATGTGCTGATAAAAGAGGAAATTTCAGAGTAGCATACTGAAATGTTGCCAGAGGAAAGAGAGGCATTGAGGCCTTATGGTTTTTATTTTGATAATTTTTTTGTGAATGCAGGTTTTGTTGCAGATGCTGGAGAAAATTCGACACAGTTGGGCAGTCAAGTAAAGGAGAAGGAAGAAAATTCTGTGGAAATATTTAATCCATGGAATAAAGAAATTAAATTGCTGGAAATTATGCTTAAGAATCAGGATTCAATACAGGAAGAGAAATCTCAATTTCAATATTGGGAAATGCAGAATGTGAAGGTACAAGAACTAGAGGACATCAGCAACAAACTAGAACAAAGAGAAGAAGAGGGCAGTAAATGGCAGACTATGTATCAGTCCAATGAATTGTTGAAGGGAGAAGACAAAGAAATTGTCATAAGTGAAAATCAAGAATAAGTTATTAATTGTAGAAAACAAGAGGGTGACAATGACAGGGCGGCAGTAAGAATGAAAATTCAACAATCAAGAGACGAAAGAAATCAGCAATCAAAAGATTTATTGGACAGAGAAATTAAACTGATAAGAAGGATAATGATAAGAGTGTCTTAGAAGAAGACATCAGCAAGAAAGAAAAGAAGTAGCAGCAGCAAAAGAAAGACAGTAACAGACTATGAAAGTACAGCCAGTGGAGCAAAGCAGCATAAAGTGTGGAGACCTAGAGAAAAGCAACAAACAACAGCAGAAATAGATGATAAATTATAGAACAAGGTGTGGGATCCAGGAAGACAAAGATTAAAAGCACATGATCAAGGGATCATGATTATTTTCAACCTTGGGAGTCTGATGCAGGAGCATTAGGCTCAGAAAATCCTTTGTATTTTAATAGACATAGAGGTCTTGTGTTTTCATTAATGTAATTATTAATTTTTTGAGTGATTTAGAATAAGAATTAATTAAATATTGAGAGGAATTTTGTAAATTTTGTCGAATGATTGGAGAACATGACAGAATTAGGATAGTTTAGATTCCATAGGGAATGAGATATTTGAGAATTAATTGCAAATCTTAAGTTAGAATCAGTTTCATGATTTTATGGGATTAGAGAGGATCCTTAGGGATAAAGGATAGATTTTACGACTTAGAGGATTTGGAGGATTTTGTTGAGATTCTGGAGGATCTAAACCTAAATTAGTTCAGAAACTTTTGTATAAATTGTAGAGCCCAAAGGCAGAAAGGCAGAAGAGTTTTAGATAGAAAGTAGGGTTTTGGAAAAACAGGGGTTTGTTGTGGTAAGCCTAAAGGCAGTTGGAGAAAAGGGCCATTTATTTGAATATCATGCCAGAGACAAGAGGTCTTTTGTAATTATTTGATTATATGTATATATGGACGAATTTGATTACTGAATTATTATGTGCACTGATTTATTGAGTTTTAATGAAGGAAATGAATGAACAGAATACTCGAACTCGAATGATGAAGTGAATGAGTTCAGGAGATTGAGTGTGGTTTTAAAAGTTCAATTATTCATTTATAAATTGAATTCTGTGTGGATTGTCTTTACCAAAGGTCGATCATTGATCACAGTATGGATCAATTCCTTTGAAAGGAATATGACCTTCGTAATTTGATATCCAAACATAATTACATGAAGGCTGATTTATGAACTGAGGGTTCATATATAGGGATTTTATGAAACTTGTGAATTGATAAACAGTGGAGAGCGCACAAGAGTGAAGTCAAAAAGACTATTATACAGTGAAGGGATTGGATGGACAAAGCATGGTTCTAAGAAACAACAAACTAAATCGAGGCAAAAGATTTAATTACAGTTGATGCTTGAAAGTATAATAGAGAAAAGATCTCTATTTTCCGCAATAAGAAGTGGAACTATGAATCGATGAATTGAGTGTTTCACTAAGTGTGTGGAGGAGCTACATTAAAGGATTTCATGTGGAATTGTAAGTCAAAGACCAATGAAATCGTGAAGATGGTTTTTGCATAGAAGACGGAACAATGAAGGTGGTTTTCGTGTAGCTATAAATCCTTGATCGAACGTGATAACATTCAGGCGGCAACACGTAGCAGTGGAAAACAATTTATTTCTCATAAGTTTGAAGCATTAAAGGGTGTGCATCTTTATTATGTGATAATCGTTGGATTGTTAAGTTGGAGTGTGCAGAAGCGTCAATCATCGGATGTATGAGCATTGAACGCGAAATGGAATGATCTGACGTGTCTGATCGTCAGTATAAAGTTACGTTGTAATAAGTGTGGGCCATATATGATTTAACATGCAAGTTGAACCTCGACATATGTGCGGCTTGTTGACCGGCGGAAAATGGTAAGTTCATAAAGAGTTATGATAATTCTATTATAATAGTATTATAATGGAATTAAAGTTGAGTAAAGGGAATTAACCAAAGTTTAACCTTTGAAGAATATTATGGATATGCGGGGGTAATAAAGGTTAATCAAATTATCCGATAAGGTTTTTAAAAGAATAAAAGACCCTCTGTTTAGTAATTTAATTGGAGATTATGAGAGGTTTCGATGGAAAAGGTTCAAAAAAGTTTTAAACCTTGGATTGAAGAAAGAATAATGCCTCCGCCTATAAATTTTTATTGTTTGGGGTTTGAACCAAAGTCAAAGTCAAAAATATGAAATTTCAAGGTGGGTATTTTATATGGTTGGCAGCCATAATTATCAACAAATGAAATATCTTCCACATATTAAGTTAACTCTGTTTTGAGGTTGATGCGTTTTATATGCATATTGTGGGTTTTTTCTCCTGTGGCAGCATCAAGATGTTAGAAAATTTTGACACTGACACACATGAAGATAAAAAATCTAACCATGTTATACGATATCATGTTAAGTGCATTATTGATATGTTCTTCAAAGATGAAAAAGTGGTAGTTTAAGCCCAAATTTTGAGAAGTATCTAAACATCAAAGAAATTAAAAGAAGCTACAACTCTATTTGGTATTTGAAAATCAACGAAAGATTAAAAAAAATGAAGGAAAATGTGATACAAAATATAAATATTGATCTAAAATCAATTGGAATATATAGAAAGAAAAGTGATTTAGATGCACATAGAGCAATTCAAATGGAAGTGGTTTCATCATGTAATAAAGAAAATCATTTTGTAAAATATATGGAAAAATAATTAGGGAACTCACGAAAAACATTGCACAAACATCATAAATTTTGATTGCAAATATATGTAAATGATGAGCTCACTTGTTGGAAAGTTATTTGTAGGAAACCATACAAAGATAGACTCGGAGAATATGTTTAAAAAATAATATATGAATATTGGATAAAAAATTCACGTGTTTCACCAAAAGCAAGGAATGTGATGCGGCAAAGAATAACATGAAATCAGTACGAAGAACATGCAAAACATATCTTGGACACCACTTAGATAAAGTTGCTCAATAAGTTCATAGAAGAGAATCATGGAATTAATTTCTCAATTAGTGCTTTTGTACAACAAAAACTATGGTATGTTAAACCTATCACTGTACGTAACACTACTTGTTTTCGTTATCATGTGGAATTTCAATTATATTATGACACGTTCCTTAATTTTGGTAAAAAAATTTGGAAAAATTGTCCAACATAAAAGTTAAATGGAAGAGATGTGAATATATTCGTACATCGATTAGTTCAAGTTGTACTACAAGTATTAAAAGGATTGATTTACAAGAAGAATAAAATTTTGTGATAGATTTTTGACCCGCATTATAGAAGAGGGACCACAATTTGTTATAAAGAGACCATAGTTAAGAAATAAAGTGGTTAAACCTTATTATGCAAGGGACCACAAGTAGTTATGTTTTTGGATGTCATAAAGCTATAAATAGTATTATATAGAAAGATAAGAATCATCGAGTCTTATTAGAATTAAGCTCTCCTTTTTTGGAGGTTTCCCCCTCAAAGAGGCAAGTGAACATTGTATTATGCTTCTCAATAATAAAATATATTTCTCAGTTGTCTTAATTCATGGGATATTTATGCATTCCTCACAACATTGTTTCATATTTCTAACATTATGTTATTCTCGCAGGTCAAGTGCATAACTCTTCTTAACAAAACATATCCCCACGATTGAGGATTTCCACATTGGACCGTTTTGTAAGATGCCTAGAGATCCATTCTCTCCAAAAGATAATATTATGGAGGGATAAGTGTTCAAGGTACACTCACCAGATCACAATTGTGGAATATGGCTTGGGTATTGAAAATAAAAGTCTTTACAAATATCTATATCATGTTGTTGAGTTAAATAACATAGAGGTTCAATGGTGGAAGCCATAAATTGTTTAAATAATAACAAAAGTAGTACTTCCTTTGAAATAAAATATGTTCATTGATTGGACCAACATCATATGGGCATGGTCACCAAGGGCCTGACGAATAGGATAAAACAAAATTAATTGAGGTCATCAATTAAGGCACAAGAAGAAGAAATGGAACATAATGATGAGAGTGGAAGAAATAGGTTGATAAAAGTTTATGTGAGTGATATTGGCTTAATATTAATAAAAAAATCTAATTTTCGAAGACAATGAGAGGTATCTTGTTTGTTTTTATTTTATTGAATCTCATCGATTTTAATGTATTTAACAATGGTGGTCATAGTGACATTATGCATGCACATACAAAAATAATTGTTGAAAAATGAAAATACACGCTAATCCTAGTTTAAAATATTATATATATGCATTAAGAAAAAAAATCATAATATTGAAATATAAATACACAACGTAGGAATTAAATATTGACATTTTGGGATCAAAATGCACATGTTTGGAATTAAAATCAACATTTTTGTATTTTAAAACTCAGAAGTTTTAATTGGAAATCATGCTTCTAGAACAAAAAATTATAGTTTTCCAATTGAAGAGTGCACCTTTGAAACCATAGATCAGAGTTTTAGAATTGAAAGTCACACTTTTTGCGTTTGAAATTATTCATGACTTACACTTCTAGAATCCAATATTGCTACGTGTAGGACCACATTTTATCTTTTAAAATAAAAATCCGCAGATTTAGTTTAGATTATATGTAATTAACACAAATATAGTGATATAGGATTTTGCATTAATATTCATGGATATAAATAGATAGGGTATGAAATGTGTCAGTACAAGGAAAAGACCCTTTAGCAGAGGTTATAAAGAAGGTTTTTAGTGTTATAAAATTGGCCAAAATTGTCAAAAAAACACATGCTGCCACATCCGTTTCTGGTAACGGAGGTTTTGGCGGAGCATTTAACAAAAATTCAACACAACTACAAAAAAATGGGCGGTCGGAGGTTATTACAGATGTTTTTTCATCAGTGATATTATCAGGTTTTAACGCACCAGTGTGTATCGGTAGACAGCACACCGGGGCGGTCGAAGGAGAATTCACCATGCCATTAAGGAAAACAACAACACCGGGCCTGGTGTTGGTGATACAATGCATGGGGCCGTGCTAATTGGTCTTGGGATTTGAGCGGTTCCCATAGGTCATATAAGTGCACCAGTGCGTGTATCTTTATGAGGCACCGGTGCTCTGTATCACAGAAAGGAACAGAGATTTATAATTGGTATCAGTATTCGTGCGGTGCACATGGCATCTACACATGCACTGGTTCTTATAGATACATAAACGCCCCAGTACGTAGTATCACACAAATGCACCGATATTTATAACTGGAATCGGTATTAGTGCGGTGCCCATAGAATCATAAACACACCAGTGCGTAGAGACACATAAATGCACCGGTTTCCATTTTGTTTTTTTTTAGAAATATCCACCTATGACAGTCCAATTATTATGATTGTTTTAAATTCATTATTCATCAAAATTCGACACATCTTATAACAATATTCATATTAATTACATTTTTATTAATGCATTTGAATGTGCTGTTTGGATTAATTTGTTATATCATATCAGAATTATTGTGGTTTTTTTAAATTCATTATTCATCAAAATTCGACACATATATATAATCTTATAACAATATTCATATGAATTGAATTTTTATTTGTGCATTTGAGAACGACAATGGAGAACGCGATAGCGACAATGGAAAATGCAATAGAATAAATTAAAACATATTTTATGATTATATATATATATATATATATATATATATATATATAATACAGTCTTTATCATAAAAAATGGGACAATTATTCGTATCCCTTTGTCTTTCAATCGGGACATTATGTCCATTACATTAAACAAAATGTCTAATTTCACAGACATATTTCAAAAAATAAAACACCTTGCTTTGATATCCAAATTACATAGTGATCATCATTCTTCGCTTGAACTGTTGTCATTGCTAGAGCGACTTCCATGACTTGGGTTATTTTCAGGAATGTTGTGTTCACAGTATTGATTGTTTTCTTCTTCTTCACTTTCCATCTACAAACATAAAAATAAACTGAAATGAGTGTATATATATTGGTGAGAATAATGAAAATTCCAATATTAAATAATATACATCAATGTAAATCGAAAAGAAAAATGACGTACCATAGCAACAATTGACTCATAAACTATACACATTCTTTCAAAACCATGTACCATGCCATCTTTCAAAATTTCATCTGTTGGCGTAGTTCCATACTTTGTTTCCTGCAAGTTTTATACCCCACAAAAAATCATATATTTAATATAAAAGATGTTTTTGTTCTATTAATTATAGACGGAGCTAATTAAAACAAGATCGATAGATGCTTGCAAATTCCACAAGTAAATTCTGATATGCCAACATATGTTCACAACCCATATTTAACCCAATTTCAATCAATTCGTCTGATGGTTCTTCTTTGTATGTTAGCACCTGTTTGAAGACATTCAATGATGATTTTTGTAAAACAACTTAAAAAATACAAAAATGAAATCTAGTTAAGTTGTTATAAGGAAGCAACAATTACTCACAAACTTAGAGATCAACCATTTTCTTCCTTGTCGTCCTATTTTATGTGCTGAATGGGTTCCATTTTCTTTTCTTTTCTGCAAGAAAATTCTTGAAAATTAATATTTGATGCTAAATTGTTTATTTATTGTACCTGATGATTGAAAAATTCAATGATTACATATTACATTTGAAGTATGTTGTTGTATTCGTTCCACTAGGTCCCTCAAACGTTTGTAAAAGTTTTTCCCCCATTTATTAACTTCCAACACCACTCCAGATGAGCCAAGGAGCAATTCATTTTCATTTGCATGTTCTATTTTTTTCTTTTCTTAGAACAACATTCCTTTTCTGAGTTGTTGGTCCCTGTAGAACATTAAATAGATGTGAATTAGTAGATTGTTTGACACATTTTATCTAATAATTTTAAGTATATTATTAATGATAATTAAAAAAAGAAACTCATATTGGATCGATAGTATTGTTTCATTCACCTGATTCATCTTTTTGCAATTTTTCCATTAAACTTTTACGCTCTTCTGGTCATAGATCAGAAATAATCATATCGAGCTTCGTCATTTTGTGGCTCTGCATGATACACAGTAAACAATAAATATTAGTTAAAGTTACATATAGTTCAAAAATAATATTTTTTATAAAGAATTTATAAAGAACTTGCCTTTTTTGCTTTTTTGGATGTGTTAACAGTATTTTTGTTACTTGATATCTTGTCAGTCATTTCTTTATCAATGTGAAAATTGTAGCATATCATTCATTAATATATTTATAAATAAATTCTCAACTTTTCAGGTAGAAAATAAATCTTGAGACACCGGTGCGCCTTTCATGAAATCCACACCGCCGCTGGTGCGTGGATATATTAACAACGCACCACAAAACAATATAATACACCGTACGGTGCGTTCGGTATTATAAATGCACCACAAAAATAGTGTAATAGACCTAACAGTGTGTGGGGTATTATAAACGCACTGCAAAAACAGTGTAATACACCGTACGGTGCTTTCCAGGTTAAAGAGAGCATCGGTGCCCTATTTCAGATTTGGCGCACGGATTTAAAAAAATGTTTTCAATTTTTTACGACACAGAACTTGCGCGGTGCACTGTAATAATACAGAGCACCGGTGCAGTGGCATACGCAGGGCGCACCGATAAAGAAAAGTCCATTTTTTCAAAAATTCACACAATGGCCAAATGGATTGGGATCTGACTATCCAAGTCGTCCCGTGGGTTGGATGTCAATCGAAAATGAAAAACCCTAATTCTGAAATCACATAAACAGGGAGAAGAAAGGGAAAAAACAAAAAAATGAAGGGTTCAGGGTAAAAATGGATAAAACTGCAGGAAAAAATAAAAAACTGCAAAAAAAAGTAAAAAAAAGAAATAAATTTAATCATGAAATGGTTTTAAATTCTATGATAAAAGGCTTGAATCACCAAAGTTTTGGTTTATGATTGTCTGAATACTTCTGTTCGAACGTATTTCGCCATCCACAATGCCCTCATGCTCTCTTGCTCCAGGTCTGTCTCCTGCAAAAATCTAACTGAAATTTTTTAGCAAAAAAAGTGAAATAATGAAAAGTGTTTAGTATTTAAAGAATTATTTTATCAAATTAGATTTTCGAAAATATTTTGCCGCCCATTTTTCAAATTGTCGTTTTTGTTTTAACTTAAACAAAATAGAGTTGCATTTTTTTATTTACGTTTATTCGTTTCCGGTGCACAGAAGCACTGGTGCGTTGTATTAATATGACGCACCGGGGCCTGTTAGGATGATAAGCGCACCGGACTTTTTAAATATTTTTTTTTTTTTTTTGTATGTAAGATCATAATAAAATAATGATAATTATAAAGTACATGAATTTATTTTCATTATTTTCTAAACTTTACATATGTAAGATAATAATAAAATAATGATAATTATAAAGTACATGAATTTATTTTAATTATTTTCTAAACTTTATGTTACAAAAATTCGTATTATTCTAGATTTGTTATTTTACAATTATTTGCAAATTTACAAATTTAAATATTTTAATAAAATCATTTCACATTAATACAATTAAAATTTTCACATTAATAGAATTAAAATTTTACAAATTAATATTTTACATACAATTACATTAATTAAAATTACAATTTTACATTAATTTCACATACATGAATTACAATTACAATTTTAATTTTACATACAATTACAATTACAATTTTACAAATATTTTACAGACAATTCAATTAAAATTACAGTTACAAATACAATTACATTTACAATTACAATTACAATTTTACAAATATTTTACATACAATTCAATTAAAATTACAATTACAAATACAATTACAATTTGTGAAATTTACATACAATTAGAATTACAATTACAATTTTACAATTGTTCATATATACAATTACAATCATTTTAGAATAAATTAAATATTACAATTACAATTAAAATTTTACATTAATAAATATTTTACATACAATTACACTTAAAATTACAATTAGTACAAATACAAATACAATTTTACAATTTTACATAGAATTAAACTTAAAATTACAATTACATTCACGACATAATATTTAATAAATATCATGGTCATTTAATAATATTAAATTAATTAATAAACATCATCACGATCATGATAACCATCGTACAAACACCATATTCGACTAATAAACACATTCAATTAACATCAAATTAACATTATATATTAACATCATCACAACACAAACATCAAATATACATCTCAATATAATGTCAAATAACTCATGCGCCTATCACATATACACATCTATCTGCAAGCTAAACATTGAATGAACATATCTAACATGACTAACAATATGCGCCACATCATGGTGATCATCAACATGAAAATTAAGTACAACTGCAACATGAACATAAAATACATGGACCATATATATATATATATATAACTGAATAATGTTAAAAATATACAACTGTAATATAAATTTCATGGATCAGGCGCTGGTGGTAGTATAACAACATCAATAACACTAGTACAAGTGGATGTGGCCTGCTCAATAAAGCTAGGTGCAGCCTTGACAGTCGATGGTCGACTAGCCTACTCATGATCATGATGATCACTAGTACTGATGGATGCATCTGCTAGTGGTAGTACAACATGATCAATATGAGGCACAGTAGTAGTGGAGGCCTGCTCAGTCAATAGTACTGCAGCCTCAGCGGTCGATGGTCCAGCCTGCTCATGATGATCGTGACTAGTACTCATGATGGATGTTGCAGGCTGCTAATTGGACGTGGCCGATGGTCCAGCCTCATCTCCATGATGACTAGTGTCAGATGCTGCCACTGGAGCCTCATGTTGATCATCAGGCGTGCCGCAAGGTGAACGATCACGATATGCATATGAGTTTTTGTTGGCGGGCTGTCCATCACGTGCCGCAACTCGACTACGCCTATAGCTATGGACAATCCTTCTCAATCGCGTAACAGTTGTCGTAGCTCCTACAACATGCCGCATCAGGCCGTACATGTCACGCGGCATGCCTCTCCACATCTGTAACAGTCTATCATCACCCTATATCTCTCTGTAATGAGCGAGCCTGATGCCCGCATCTAAAATCAATCCACAGAGTTGGCTGCCCAACTCCATCCAGTATCTGGTCTCAAGTCGACCACGCCTAGAAAAAGGCGGTACCAGTGCACCATGAGGCACAGGATCATCACGTCTCTATGTTGCGCCACCGGCCTCATCCTCCGGCGCATCAACCATCTCCTGATCGTAATCATCAGGATCGACACCTGGATCATGTGGTGGATTTCGCATCTCATCACCATCAAAAGAGCCAATGTCTACAAAATATATACAAGTACACAACAATAATTAGACAATTTCATTACACAATTTAATAAAAAAAGGTTAAAGAACATGTTAGAATAAATATAAATAAAACAGTAATATTACCTTTATCATCTGGCGGCTCATTAGGAGTGAAGAGGATATTGGGACACCCTCGCCAATCTAGTCCAGCATAAGGACATGGGACCATAATTAAGGGATGAAGCCCGCCAACACTAGCTAGTAAGTCTAGCAAATCATGTGATATCCTCGCTGGAAACATAGTGTCTCCCCTCTTGGGCATCATTTTCCCCCACATGCGCATTTGGGCCTCGAACATCGGCCTACAAGGCTGTTGAACAAAACTAGGTCTCATCTCTAGAAACCTCACAAAAAATAAACAAAACAACTTTGAAGAAAAATGGAAGTTGACCCTCCCTTGTGCATGAGCACGACATCTATCTAAGGTCATACAAAACTGTCACAAAAAAATGGCAGACCACCTGACAAGTCTTGGCTGTTGTACTAAAGAATCAACATAATATAATAGCGAGCAACTAATGCATTGCCCATAACTGGTGTTGTGCGAAATGATCGAAGCGATAATAGAAAGGCATTGCACGTCCTGTCTACCAAAAGCACATATACGTAACTAATCTCCAAGTACCTAAAACTCTGAAGGAGATAGTACATGTGCTCCAATGTATCTCTGGGAGTAAACTAACTGACTCCCTGCTACACAACCAGCTGGCACGTCTGGGAATGAGGGAAAATCCACCCCTCTCCTCGATAGTCCTGTAATAAAATAAATGTCCTCCTCGGTGGGTGTGTACCACTGGGCAGAACCAACCTGAAAAGCTTGTCGGTGGGCATTCCACCTGCCAATAAGATGTCTCAAAAGCACACTATGGGCCTTTAGGCCAGAAATAGCCTCCTCATAGAACTTGAGGAGGCCTACCTGCATAAGGATCTCCTGGGCATCTGCAGTAATAGGGCGACGGAATCCATCTCTCTCCCTCTCTCTCACCTCCCATTGGAAAATCATGTCATATTGTTCTGCTTATTGTTGTTGTTGTTGCTCCTGTTCTCTCTAAATCATTTCCATATTAAATATTTTTTTTATTAAAATAGAAATGTATTTATAAATATACACATATAATTTTTTTTGAAAAAAAACAAAAATACAAGTCAGTGCTCCATAAAAAAAAGTCACGCACCGGTGCCGGTGCGTCCTATTATTTTAGCGCACCGTCCCTAGGGCCCCTAATGAAACAGACCACACCGGATTCGGTGCAGATTTATATTTTTTCAAGCACCGTGGACTGTATATAATTTAGAATAGCAGTGCGCTGACTGAAATATATGCCCCGGCGCGTATAGTCGTGTCAGCACACCGACTTCATGACAATGACATAGTTGACGGTGCAGTATTTTACCCAGCCACACCGTTGACCCTCTAGGAATGCAAAATGCGGTGCGCTGACATAAACTAGGGTGGAAAATGAAGTCAACGCACCGCACTATGATTTCCGAGGTCAACGGTGCGCCTGGATAAATGAGTGCACCACCTTTTTTCTTTTTTCTTTTTTCTTTTTAGTTTAAAATTATTCGGGGCGCCTTTTGGCACCACCCCGGAAACAGTGCGGTTACCATTAGCACTGGTAGCGGTGCTACCTGTAAATTTTACAGGTAGCACCGCTCTCCAGTGCGATCCGAACAGTTTGAGCACACCGCACGACAATTTTTGTCTTTTTCCTTTTTAATGGCTATTTTTAAGTTTATTTCAATTTCTAATCTACTAAAAGGCTTAATTATAGAAAAACTAGAAAAATACCTGTACATTTCACCGTCCAGGAGGCATATCAGCTGTAAAATTTGGAAAATAAAATTTTCCCACAGTTTTTAAAAATGCAAGCTGGAGATTGGTGGCCAATACAGAGCAACAGTGCATGCCATGGGTGCAATGAGAGCACCGATGTTAAGGCAACTTAAAAATAAAGAAATAGCACCAGGGCTTGAGAGCTCTAGAGCACTGAGAAAAGTGAATAATGAAGTTTTTTGGCCGTAATTTTTTTTTTTAATTAACCCTGTTTCAGTGTGCAAGGTTTTATAAGTGCATCGGTGCAGTTAAATAAAACCGCACCAAGTGGTATCAATTTTGGCACGTTGTTTATAACGCGCTAGGGCATTTCCCTATCCATGCGCCGGGATGTTTCAGTTTCGACGCAAAAATTTGATGATGCACTGGGGCGGCGTAATGGTAAAGCACCGGTGCGTAATAGTCTCAAAGCACCAGTTTTTTAGCCTTAATTTTTTTTTATATATAACGCTATTCCAGTGCGTGCAGTTTCTGGCGCACTAGTGCTCTTAGAGAAGAACGCACTGGCTCGTTTCTATTTTGGCGCGGTGTTTTATGATGCACCGACGCGGAAGAGTATTTATGCCCCGGTGCGTTACAGTAATTGGATGCCCCGACAGTGTGTGTACTTCGTGCATGCTATCCGGTGTGCCAATGTTCGGTGTGCACTGGTGCGTTCTATGGTATCGTGCGCACCGGTAATTGATAGCTCAGGAGCACTGGAAAACTTAAAAATCTGGGTTTTTTGTCGTAAATATTTTTTTAATTTAACCCTTTATCGCTGCACATTGTTTATAGGCGCACCGGTACTGTTTGCTACAAACGCACCGGTCAGTTTGTGTTTTGGCACGATTTTTATGATGCACCAGTGTGGTTTCTGTCTACCGCACTGGGTGGTTTCGGTGTTGACGTTGTGTTTTATAATGCACCGGCACGGACGATTTGTGAGACACCAGTGCTCTATTATATTATGACGCACCGGGAAAGTGTGTACAGAGTGCACAATGTCAAGTGTGCCAATGATTTTGTCCACACGGGTGCTTTCTTTTTTTGAGAGCACCATGGCGAGTTTTAACGATAAGAGCACCGATAGGAAAACATCTGCAAAACCCTCTGCCCACCAAGCTCCTCTAGTAACCTCTACTAGAAACGGATGTATGGGGTATTTTTCTTTGTGGTTCCTCAAAAACATCCGCTAGAGGGTCTTTTCCTTGAAGTGTGTTGTCTCATTTCCTATATAAATTCATAGGAGACTTCCAACAATTCCATCCATGTGCCTATGTACATTGCAATGTTTAATCTATTGTTGGGTGTGGAGCCTGATTATCTTGTTTACTTTGTATCACAACGTTGGACCCCTATACCTTAAAAGGGGCGGCAACGCCGCCCGTAATTAATCGCTGCCATGGGGGGCAAGGCACGCCCCGAAGCCAAAAATAGATGTACAATTGCCTTGTAAAAGTATAGTAATTTCTAGTCAATCCGGGTCGTTTATTAGGCGGATGATCTGACGGTAGAATTTATGTTTATTTTAGGGTTTTTTTCCCTAGAAGTAAACCCCTCGCTTTTATGACTCAATTTTATTGCTACTGGATTATGAGTGTATTCTCGGAGCGAGAAACAGAGAGGGAGACTGTGAGAGAGAACAGAGGATATTACAGCGGATCTGCTGTAGGTTTTTTCTCTTCATTTTGTTGGATAATATAAAGGAAGGACTGGCTGTTCGGGGTGGACGTAGCCCAAACTGGGTGAACCACGTATATTTGTGTCTCTCTGTTTTTATGTGTTTTGTGTGCTTGTATTTTCCGCATATTTTATATGTTGCATTGCTCTATAATATATAATTTTCTAACATCTATTTCATGTGATACATTCCTTCTTATATTAAGGATGGAAATTTATTAACTTTACTTTGAGTGATACTTCTTAATTTTTTTGTTTCTCCATTTCTATTCCCAAATCAATATGTATATTTTTCCTACTTCATTTATGATTTCAAAATTCACAGGATTTCATTAGCTTCTAGGTATAATGTATACATCCAAGATATGTTTATACTAAACTAGGATCTTCATTGAGATTCCCAAAGTAACTCTATTCCTTTTACAATTTGATGGATTCTTTTCCCTTAACTCTATTCCTTTTACAATTTGATGGATGTGTTTCCTTTGTCCTTTCTAAAAATAATACCATCTTATAAGTTAATCCTCTCAATATCATATTCCATAGAATTGTGATTTGATTAACTTCTTAAAGTGTTTCCATTTAATCACCATGGACTTCTTTCCTAACCATAAAGCATCTACATAAATCCCTTATCAAATCAAAGAATTATCAAACATATTTAAACATGAAATGAAATATGTTGTTCTATGTTTGAATATGTGTATGCTCATATATACATCTATTTACTTCAACAAATAGTTTTTCAACACCTATTTGTTTATGATAATAATACATGATTTTTTGTTTGATTTAAACAGAGAATTAAAACATCAAATCAAAATCACAACTAGATTGTAGGATTTTTATGTTTAGTGTATTTATAGATAACAATATCCTTCTCTTCAGACTAATATTTTATTGGGTGTTCCTCTTGCTTTTAATACTTCGGTTCAATATGTTGGCACTGTGATAATTGGAAATGTAGTATGATGCTCCAAGTGATTGCTTCTCATATTTTTGAATTTTTTTCAGTCATGTGAAGACACCATCATCTCATTTCCCACTCTTCTTTATTTATAGAAACAATTACTCAATGCTCTCTTAGTATGCACTATAAAACTTTACTATAGAAATTAATGAAAATCTATGTTTTGATACCAATCTCATTCCTACATTATGAAACTATGTATTTAAACATTTCATCATAAAAATTAAAAAAAAAAAAAAAAAAAGTTGCATAATTTTAATAGTTATCTAAATTCTAGTTGTTGTGATCAAATTCTATACCATACATACATAAACCTCGTCATTCTAACTTTAGTAAAATTTAATGACAAATATTAAGCGATAGAATGAAAGTACACAACCAAAAATACTATTTCACATGAGATTTACTTTCCAAAGTCTCAATCAAAGAAAAATTCAAGGATTAAATTTTTTTGTTTATTAATCTCAAAAAAATATAATAATTTGAAGCACACTTTGTGTATACTCTAGATGAACTTAGTATGTACATTAATATAGATCCATATTACCATTCAATTTAAGAGATATAAAAAAAATTAAAAAAAACACAAACTTATCTATATGCCAATTTTTAAAACTAAGATGAATATATACTAGTTTATGTTTATTTATATTTTTTTATTATTCTAATTAATATTTATTTTCACTATTATAATGGTCAACTCTACTAAATTATGATATCACTTTTTTAATTTCTACCTTATTTAGAAATCCACCTCACTAATTTTAACTAAATTATTAAGACTCCAAAAACATTCATTTTTATTGAAATTGTTAAATACATATTAATGATGGAGAATTTTCTTTTGGTACCATTAGAAACCGCTTAGACTTGCCTAAATTATATAATTCTTTGTTAAATTACTATATATTATATGTAAAAACAACTTTCACTACATGACAACCTTGGTCTAGTGACCAATAACTCCTTTTTATAAACTATGGTGGTGATTAGCTACCTGTAAATCTTTTTTATAAACTATGGTGCTCAAGGGTCCCCTTTCTTTGCATACTTCACTTGCATATTTATTTGAGTTGTAAAATATATATATCCATTTTAAGTTACCACTCCGCTATTACACCAGCATAGTTCTATCTAAAGCACGGATCTAACATGACCCTATAGGGATCAAATTTCTTTTGTTGCAAACTTATTTTAGAGTGCAAAAAACAATATGTAATTTTTTACTATTCAAATTACTTTTTTGAATGTTATAAAGATTACATAACAATGTGTTTTGAGCCATTTTATATCAACTTGTGTTAAAATATTGGATGTTTTATCTCTGTAAAATTATATTATTTAATATAGACATCGAAATATTATATTTATTACTTGAAGGCTGAAAGTGAAATATCAACAATTGAGCTAATTTGATGAAAAGCGAAAACTCGAAGATAAAGGTGTTCACCTTTCATGTAATAATATGAGCCTACAACCTCAAAATATTAATATCAAAGCTGCATATTCATAATTTGAAAACCGATCCTGGGACCTAGGGGTTATAGGCCCATTTCGCTTCCGCTGTGCCACTTCAATGTCTGCTTACAAACATACATATATATATCGGAAGCATTTAACAAAAATCATGAACTCCATAGTCTTCGATCTCTATA
Organism: Pinus albicaulis; assembly: GCA_034641835.2. Lineage (NCBI taxonomy): Eukaryota > Viridiplantae > Streptophyta > Pinopsida > Pinales > Pinaceae > Pinus > Pinus albicaulis. Next base: position 367,401,378 of record CM076575.1, read on the forward strand.
TGCCTTTGGAACCATAGACCTTTCGGGATGATACTCAACCCTCGTCAATATAATTCCGAACCTACCATTAATAAAACTTCAGATGAAATAACATTAAACCCTCAGAATTAAGGTTTCGACTTCAAACCTTTTAATATGACTCATTTGAATAATGTATCGGGTCCGAATCTCTATTTAAACCTCCATACGATTCCAACATCACCACCGTTGCATCTTCCATGAACCAAATCGAATGGTTGTTGCATTCGATTTCACCTCGGACCTTAACACCTCAAAGTAATGTATTCTTTTATTAAGCCTCTGCACAGCTTGTAACTTTACCACCGTTGGATCTCCATCAATCTAAATCCAATGATAATTGCATTACTTTGAATCTAATCTTTAACATAAAAATTTTTGCGACACCGGCGGTATTGCTGGGACGACGTGGCTTGATCTGATTGGATCGCACTCCAAAAGGGATAAACCACTCATGGCTTATGAATTATGCGAAACTGGTGGTTTCGCTCCCCAAAACCATCTACGTGCTCGGTTAATACAGGGTTCCGCCTTCTCCAACTGCTTCACAATTCTGTTGCGCATCAACTCATGATTCAACATGAGTGTGGTTCCAATTGCACGGGTTCAATTTGCTTAACCCAACGTACTGTTGTGTGGTTTCAAACCACGGTTCCTCCATGTTTGTTTCACTTCACCATGGTTTCATTGTGCCTCTCGATCTCTGCCTTGACTGATTTTCAATATTTGGCATTCTCATTGGACTTTCCTTTTTAACCTCTGCCATATTATGTTACAAATTTACATGCTATGACATTATATCTCACTTAATCGCCATCGATCCTTATAGAGGTCGATGGTCGATAAATCAACACGAAATTTTAACTTATAACTCTAAATCATAAGCAAAACATCTTTGAACACGCAAAATCTACATAACAATCCTTCAATTATATATAGAATCATTTACAAACTAAGGCATTTCAGCCTTAGACAGAAATCCTTACGCTATTACATTGTGCTCGCTCGCTCTCTCCTCACACAATACAAAATCGCTGTTATATATAATTTTACAAGAAGTTGTGAATCGGTTAAGATCCACAATCTCTCCCAAAATTTCTCAAACAACCCTTAATATTCCATTATGCACACATGGCAGATCGTTACACTCAATCAGTTACAGAAAATTTAGAATCGGTTTTAACCAATTTTGCCCCAAATTTGCATGATCGTTCATGTACCCGCCTTTTTAGCTTCAGATTCTGACTTGAGTTCAAGTCTGTTCAGATGCCCCTGCATCAGACTCCCGAGGCACAAAATTTTATGACCTCCTGGTCATATGTCTTCTACAGCTATCAGCAATTCTACCCACATCATTGTGGAGCTGCTCTTTGTGATCTTCTTGTAGCAATATCTTAAACAATTCTACCCACATCCTCTGTGGAATTGTCCTCGTGAGATGCAACAAAAACATCTGCAATAGCAAGTCCTCCCTGTTACCAGATACCTCACCAAGCTTCTCTCCTGAGCTTAGTCTTTTGACATCTCTCCGGTTCGCTCCTGTGGAACCATTTGAACACTTCTGCTCTAGGTTGCTGCAATTTTTCTCACCTTCCTCTGCTGCTACCTTCACAAAACATAAAAATCACAAGCTTCACAAACTCAAAGAAAAACTGCATTCCTCTTCTTCCTCTCAGACACAAACCCTTCTCCGCAGAAATCATTTCCCTAAGCCGATATCAACTGATGATAAGCAAAACCCACTATAGACAGGTTCACCTTTCATGTAATAATATGAGCCTACAACCTCAAAATATTAATATCAAAGCTGCATATTCATAATTTGAAAACCGATCCTGGGACCTAGGGGTTATAGGCCCATTTCGCTTCCGCTGTGCCACTTCAATGTCTGCTTACAAACATACATATATATATCGGAAGCATTTAACAAAAATCATGAACTCCATAGTCTTCGATCTCTATATGCCTTTGGAACCATAGACCTTTCGGGATGATACTCAACCCTCGTCAATATAATTCTAAACCAACCATTAATAAAACTTCAAATGAAATAACATTAAACCCTCAGAATTAAGGTTCCGACTTCAAACCTTTTAATAAGACTCAGTTGAATAATGTATCGGGTCTGAATCTCTATTTAAACCTCCATACGATTCCAACATCACCACCGTTGGATCTTCCACGAACCAAATCGAATGGTTGTCGCATTCGATTTCACCTCGGACCTTAACACCTCAAAGTAATGTATTCTTTTATCAAGCCACTGCACAACTTGTAACTTTACCACTGTTGTATCTCCATCAATCTAAATCCAACGATAATCGCATTACTTCAAATCTAATCTTTAACATCAAAAAAGTTTGCGACACCGGCGGTATTGCTGGGACGACGTGGCTTGATCCGATTGGATCACACTCCAAAAGGGATAAACCACTCATGGCTTATGAATTATGCGAAACCGGTGGTTTCGCTCCCCAAAACCATCTACGCGCTCGGTTAATTCAAGGTTCCACCTTCTCCAACTGCTTCACAATTATGTTGCGCATCAACTCATGATTCAACATGAGTGTGGTTCCAATCGCACGGGTTCAATTTGCTTAACCCAACGTACGGCTGTGTGGTTTCAAACCACAGTTCCTCCATGTCTGTTGCACTTCACCATGGTTTCATTGCGCCTCTCGATCTCTTCCTCGACCGGTTTTCAATATTCGGCATTCTCATTGGACTTTCCTTTTTAACCTCTGCCATACTCTGTTACAAATTTACATGCTATGAAATTATATCTCACTTAATCGCCATCGATCCTTACAGAGATCGATGGTCGATAAATCAACACGAAATTTTAACTTATAACTCTAAATCATAAACAAAACATCTTTGAACACATAAAATCTACATAATAATCCTTCAATTATATATAGAATCATTTACAAACTAAGGCATTTCAACCCTAGACAGAAATCCTCACTCTATTACATTGTGCTTGCTCGCTCTCTCCTCACACAATATAGACTCGCTGTTATATATATATTTTACAAGAAGTTGTGAATCGGTTAAGATCCACAATCTCTCCCAAAATTTCTCAAACAACCCTTAATCTTCCATTACGCACACATGGCAGATCATTAAATCTTAATCAGTTACAGCTAAATTTAGAATCGGTTTTAACAAACTTTGCCCCAAATTTGCATGATTGTTCTCATAACCACCTCTTCAGTTTCGGATTCGAATTTGAATTTAGATCGGCTCAGATGCCCCTGCATCATAATTGTTTTTTTTTTAAGTTTTTTAATTGTTTATTTATATGGTTTTTTAAGCTAAAAAAATTATTTTTATTATTTTTTTGAGGACATGACTATTGGAATTAATGGAGAAAGTCATAATTATATTGTTGTTATAATGATGATAGGATTGAGATGCTAATATTAGATCTCAATTCCTAATATTCAGGGAGTGGTTCAAACCACCTAATGGTGAGAAAGCCTATACATACTAGGTTGTTCTCTTGATTGAATATAATAGATTGTATGAGTGTTTATACACTCTCCAGGTTCTCACCTGGAGAGCCATTTCATTTAGCTAATGCAAATCCATTTTTTAACATGGTATCGGAGGTAGAAGGGCTTGTTGGAGGCCAGCAGATTGAATTTGAGTTGTGGCTGCTGCTGCGTAAGGAAGGTCGAGAGCCTATGTGAAGGATCTTGCATAGCATGGAAGCCATCATAGTGATTGTAGTCGCAGACGTGATATTGCATTGGAGTAAGCATGGACTGAGCCAGAGTGAAGAAGCTCGGCTCTTTGCCATCTGCCTTGACTGCATACACTGCCATCTGTTCAGCCTTCATGCTAGAATTCATTGATGAGAAGTAGGTTGTAGCTTTGGTTGCAATGCCTCTACTGTTTTATTAAGTTCCTCGCCATTTGCTGTTCCTTTTTTTTCAAAGCCCAATCAGCAGAGTCAAATTTCTTGTTCTCTTTGCAGAGCAAACATGAGCCAATCTTCTCCATTGTTCAGGTTGAGGAAGTTGCCTTCAAATCTTCCATCAGCTATCATTTTCTGCCTTGCATCGCCCTTTGCTGAGCATCTGAGAGTATCGGCCAGGACGTATTAATTTTTTTTTTCCAGATCTGTGTATCCACTTTGACGGTGTTCGGGCGATTGTGTTCAAAGCCGATGTGAGAGAGAGAGAGCCCTCCCAGGCTCTCCAGTTGTTCAACACAGCCTTGGAAAACAAGTGCTGTTATGTTCTTGTCTTGAGACGGGGAGGCGAGAAAGGTGTGTCAGTCGAAGTTGGGTGTACCGGCGGTGAGAAAATCTGTGTTGGAGTCTACATTGGAGACCAGATCTACGTTGAAATTTGGTTGAAACCATTTCCAGATCAGAGAGCCAGTGAAGCCTCTTTTTCTTTTTTTTTGAAGATTGATCTTGAGCGTTCCTTGGTGCTGCATGAATCACAGAGGCGGTGGGATATTCCAAGCTGTAGGCTTTGGTAGAAGAAGAAGGTGGAGGAGTAGTTGTTTGAGTGTTGTTTGAGTGCTCGAAAAGGAGGAGTAGCTATTTTTTCAAGATTTTTTAAAAAAGGAATTTCCCCATACCTGAATTCATTTTCATACATGGAAATTAAAAAAAAAGCACATGTATTATTGTTTATAAAGGGAATTTTTTTAATGGTTCCTTTTGTATTATTCCTTTCATAAGTGTCTTTTGAAAATCCTTTTAAAAAGGGGAGTGTTTGGATTTGAACCCATTTTTCAGAAATATGTGTTATATGATAAATTTTTAATTACATGCATCCGAATTAGAGATTGATAGCGTTTCCAGCTTGTTGAGAGGTCATTTGTTTCTCATTGCAAGAGCCGAGGGCACTAAGACCTGTGTGGCATAGAAGCCACAGTCTACAAGGTTCTATTGTTTAAGAGCTGCCAAAGGGAGGTTTCCTTCCTGCGTGGTAACGGGGTTGTTGGAGCTCGTCAGAGGACAGTGCGAAGTCGAAATATGGAAGCAAGACAAAACCAGATAAGCTGGAATTTTTAACAACATGTCTATATTTTTAGATATGTCTGATTCTGATGATGATGATGATTTTCTCATGTGGACATTTGGAGGTGTTAGATTGGGTAGCATGGGTAGCATTTTTTCAGAAAAACAATGTGGTTCTATTGATGACCACGAAAAACAAGAGGCACAATCTGGTGTGCAAGATTTTGATATTGAAGAGTCACGAGTTGATCTTCATGAAGGATGTAAAGATGAACAAAATGTTGAAGACAACTTTGTGGAGGTTCACATGTGTGACACCAAAAATAGTGAGAGAAAACATTCTCCTATTAAGTCTGTCATAACTTTGAGAAGGATGAAGATAAGCGTTCAAGTTTTCCATCACTGGGGAAGAAATGAGGTGCAAATACATCACTACCTCACAGCGAGGAAAGTGAAGATGAAGCCTCATCCATAAATGAAAAAATAATATCTCACAAGCATAAAGACCAAAATGAAAACCTTTGTTACCAATTTTTTTCATGTTTTTTATTGTAAGCCTAGCTGAGACTAGACCAGCAGGCATATGTTATTGTTCAGTACCCTTTCTCCATTAAGGAGGAGTGTTGGAATTAATGGAGAAAGTCATAATTAGATTGTTGTTGTAATGATGATAGGATTGAGATGCTAAGATTAGATCTCAATTCCTAATATTCAGGGAGTGGTTCAAACAACCTGATGGTGAGAAAGCCTATATGTACTAGGTTGTTCTCTTGATTGAATGTAATAGATTGTATGAGTGTTTGTACACTCTCCAGGTTCTCACCTGGAGAGCTATTTCATTTAGCTAATGTAAATCTGTTTGTTGAAAGTGAAATATCAACAATTGAGCTAAGTGTTTTGTTAAAAGTTTTTTAATTGTTTATTTATATGGTTATTTAAGCTAAAAAAATTATTTTTATTATGTTTTTGAGGACATGACATACTTACACATATCCCTCATACTAGATTGTAGAATAAGTCTTTTGGCTCAATAAAATTTATATTCAAACCCTAAAATTATCATGTTCTTGCTCACATCATACCACCAATATTAAATTATACATTTATGTGACTTTGTAAAATACACTTATCCTTGTCTTCTTTAAATGATACAACTACATAAATTTTTAAATTAAATTATCCTTATAACTATCCGTGTTCCCTCTTATATATATATATATATATATATATATATATATATATATATATATATATATATATATATATATATATATATATATATATATATATATATATATATTTTCACATAATAATTAAAAAAAAAAAACTTTTTGTCCATAAATTTTATAAAATTATGATTTCCAAACATTCCAATGATAAAATATTAATTAGCTCAGTGGTAATAATAACTCTATAAAGCCAGAATATTACATAATGCCTTATCTGTGTGTTTAGAGTGGACATGCGCACTTAATTATGAAACGATGGAACATAAAATTATAGATGTTTCCTCGACAGAAGCCAAATGTGCAATACATTGTTTTAAATTGAAAATCAGCCACATTGCCTAAGCTTACTGTAGATATAATTGTGCCACCATAGCAGCACCGCGTAGAGGTCACAACACCACTCCAAGGACCATCGACGACAACATACAAAGCAACAGTTTTGATAGGAAAATATATATTTACTACAATCAGTACAGCTGGTCATCAAAACGCTAATCCTTCTGCTGCTTCAATTTCAAGGATAGCTTGAGAGGCGCCCAAATTTTGTACCTTCACTTCAATTACCATGTTGCCTTCGCCCTCTGCTTCACTTATATTGTGACCTTCGCCTGCCACAACTTCAGTCTGATTACGTACAGCATAGCTACTTTCCATCTGGAGGAAACAAAATCAAAAGCTCAGATATTTTAACACCTGCTTATAAAAACACAACTTTCAAACAGCTTTCAAATTGCAGGTTAAAAACATTAATAAATTTGTACCTTTTCCCGCACTGCCTTAGCTTTACCAGCTATGAATGCTACATCAAATATTTCTTTTTCCCTACCCTCCTCTACCCATTTATGGCAATTTTTTATCACTGCTTTGTCCAGTTCCTTCCCCATGCAATGGAAGAGTTGCAACTGAAGAGTGCATCATTGAAACCATAGATCATAGTTTTAGAATTGAAACTCACACTTTTTGTTTTTGAAATTATTCAAGACTTACACTTCTAGAATCCAATATTTCTAAGTGTAGGATTACATTTTACCTTTTGAAATCAAAATCTATAGATTTAGTTTAGATTATATGTAATTAATCCAAATATAGTGATATAGGAGTTTTCATTGATATTCATGGATATAAATAGATAGGGTATGAGATGTGTTGTCTAATTTCTTATATAAATTCATAGGAGACTTCCAAAAATTCCATCCATATGCCTACATACATTACAATGTTTGTTCTATTTCATGTGATATATTCCTTCTTATATTAAGGATGGAAATTTATTAACTTTACTTTGAGTGATACTTCTTAATTCTTTGTTTCTCTATTTCTATTCCCAAATCAATATGTATATTTTTCCTACTTCATTTATGATTTCAAAATTCACAAGATTTCATTAGCTTCTAGGTATAATGTATACATCTAATATATGTTTAGACTAAACTAGGATCTTCATTGAGATTCCCAAAGTAACTCTATTCCTTTTACAATTTGATGGATTCTTTTCCCTTAACTCTATTCCTTTTACAATTTGATGGATGTGTTTCCTTTGTCCTTTCTAAAAATAATACCATCTTATAAGTTAATCCTCTCAATATCATATTCCATAGAATTGTGATTTGATTAACTTCTTAAAGTGTTTCCATTTAATCACCATGGACTTCTTTCCTAACCATAAAGCATCTACATAAATCCCTTATCAAATCAAAGAATTATCAAACATATTTAAACATGAAATGAAATATGTTGTTCTATGTTTGAATATGTGTATGCTCATATATACATCCATTTACTTCAACAAATAGTTTTTAAACACCTATTTGTTTATGATAATAATATATGTTTTTTTGTTTGATTTAAACAGAGAATTATAACATCAAATCAAAATCACAACTAGATTGTAGGATTTTTATGTTTAGTGTATTTATAGATAACAATATCCTTTTCTTCAGACTAATATTTTGTTTGGTGTTCCTCCTGCTTTTAATACTTCAGTTCAATGTGTTGGCACTGTGATAATTGGAAATGTAGCATAATGGTTTATTTAAGTGATTGCTTCTCATCTTTTTTATTTTTTTTTCTTCATGTGAAGGCACCATCATCTCATTTCCCACTCTTCTTTATTCATAGAAACAATTACTCAATGCTCTCTTAGTATGCACTATAAAACTTTATCAGAGAAATTAATGAAAATCTATGTTTTGAAGCCAATCTCATTCCTACATTATGAAACTATGTATTTAAACATTTCATCATAGAAAATTACACAATTTTAATAGTTATCTAAATTCTTGTTGTTGTGATCAAATTTTATGCCATACATACATAAACCTCGTCAATATAACTTTAGTAAAATTTAATGACAAATTTTAAGCAATAGAATGAAAAAACACAACCAAAAATACTATTTCACATGAGATTTACTTTCCAAGGTCTCAATCAAAGAAAAATTCAAGAATTAAAATTTTTAGTTTATTAAAGTCAAAATTTATAATAGTTTGAAGCACACTTTGTGTATCGAGATTTGTGTGTACTCTATATGAGCTTAGTATGTTAATATAAATCCATATTACAATTCAATTTACTAAATAAAAAATAATAATAAGAATAATTAAAAAAAAACACAAATTTAGCTATATGCCAATTTTTAAAACTAAGATGAATATATACTAGTTTATGTTCATTTATATTTTTTATTATTCTAATTAATATTTATTTTCATTATTATAAAGGTCAACTTTACTTTTATGATTTCAATTTTTTTAATTTCTATTTTGTTTAAAAATCCACCTCACTAATTTTAACAAATTATTAAGGCTCCAAAAACATTCATTTTTATTGAAATTGTTAAATACATATTGTTGAATACATATTAATAATGATGGAGAATTTTCTTTAAGACTCCAAAAACATCCATTTTTATTGAAATTATTGAATACTTTAGAATTTTCTTTTATACCTTTAGAAACTGCTTAGACTTGCCTAAATTATATAGTTCTTTGTTAAATTATTGTACATATGATTATGATAAAAGCCTCTTCCATTGCATACTTCACTTGAATATTTATTTGAATTGTAAAATGTATATATCCATTCTAAGTTACTACTCTATAGTTACATAAAGTTTCTGTTCGAACCCTAAAATTATCATTTTCTTGCTCACATCATACAACCAATATTAAATTATACATTTATGTGACTTGTAAAATACACCTGTCCTTGTCTTCTTTAAATGATACAACTACATAAATTTTTAAATAAAATTATCCTTATAACTATTCCCTTTCCCTCTTTTATATATATAAATCATAACATTTTCATAGAAAAACAAGTTTTAAAACTTTTTAAAGTTTATTAAATAACTCATAAATAACTTTTTAAAGTTTATTAAATTGTAAAATACACCTATCCTTGTCATCTTTAAATGATACAACTACATACATTTTTGAATAAAATTATCCTTATAGCTATCCGCCTTCCCACTTTTATATATATAAACCATAACATTTTCAAAGAAAAACAAATTTTAAAACCTTTTAAATTTCATTAGATAACTCTTAAATTAGAGATTTCCAGTCATTTTTTTTTATCAAACTACCTTTTATTATAATTTCAAGCGAATGCAAATTTCAAAAATAATAAAATATTAATTAGTTCAGTGGTAATAATAACTCTATAAAGCCATAATATTGCAGAATGCCTTATTTGTGTGTTTAGACCGGACATGGGCACTTAATTATGAAACGATGGAACATAAAATTATAGATGTTTCCTCGACAGAAGCCAAATGTGCAATACATTGTTTTAAATTGAAAATCAGCCACATTGCCTAAGCTTACTTTACATATAGCTGTGCCACCACAGCAGCACCGCATAGAGGTCACAACACCACTCCGAGGACCATCGAGGTCACAACATACAAAGCAGCAGTTTTGATAGGAAAATATATATTCACTACAGTTAGTACGGCTGGTCATCAAAACGCTAATCCTTCTGCTACTTCAATTTCAAGGATCGCTTGAGAGGCGCCCGAATTGTGTACCTGCACTTCAATTACCTTGTTGTCTTTGCCCTCCACTTCACTTATATTGTGACCTTTGCCTGCCAAAACTTCAGTCTGATCACGTACTGCATGGCTGCTTTCCATCTGGAGGAAACAAAATCAAAAGGTTACATATTTTAACACCTACTAATAAAAACACAACTTTCAAACAGCTTTCAGATTGCAGGTTGAGAACATTAATAAATTTGTACCTTTTCCCGCACTACCTTGGCTTTCCCAGCTATGAATGCTGCATCAAATATTTCTTCTTCCCTACCCTCCTCTACCCATTTACGGCAATTGTTTATCACTGCTTTGTCAAGTTCCTTCCCCATGCAATGGGCAATAAGGTTTGCCAATAAACATCTTAAGTTATGGATTGCATTATCTGAACTACATTTAACTTCCATTGTTTTCCTTAGTTTATATAGGCTGATTTTTGCAGCGACTGCCATCCAGTCCCTGGAGTCCTCCTGGCGCTCTATGTGGGCTGTTCTTTCCTCTCTATCACACTCTTCCATAAGCTGTTTCAGTGGACTTTTGATTTTCTCTTCGAGTAATTTTTTGGAGATGTTCTTGTTGGATGGATTGACGCGGCCCCAAATCTTCTTAATGCTGTCAAATTCTGTGTCGGCTGTCAGACTTACTAAGTGGCCTTCAGGATCTAAACTGTCAACAATATCCATGAAACACCATGCTTGAGAGTAAGCATCAAAGGAATCATTGATGACATCATAATTAGTCCCGTCATAAAAATACATCATAAAATGTATCAACGAGACTGCCCTCATTTTCCATGAAGTTTTTCCAACTTCGTGGAAATGTTTTTCTTCTTCTAGAGAGGTGGGAGCTTCATCTTCCACTGTCCCTGTTTTGTATCCCATTAAAGTGATCAACTCTGCACAAGTTATTCTCTGCTCTTTTAAAGGCCGATAGATTTGCTATCCACAGGCTGTAGACCATTTCTCCGGGCATTCGAATGATCTCCAACACTTCTTTGTACTTTTGAAATTGATGAGTCTCTACTGCTGATACGTTCAAGCCAAACAATACGGCATTTTTTTCTCGGCTCGTTATGAAAGGCCTGATCATTCGGAATGCAAGTTCAGAGAAACACCAACAGGTTTTGCTCAGTGAAACTATAAGTTTTTGAAGCAAAAACACCATGATAAATAATAAATAATGTAGCCTAAATGTTGTGATTAAATTCACAACGATAGTTTCTAATTATGGGGTTCTTTCAAGATTTCTTTTCCTACGAAACAATCCGGATGTTAAATGCCCATCCAGATCCTTTTTCTTTTTCTTTTTTCAAAAGAAAAAAAACACTGCATATATTAGATATATTAGTACATTATCACATACATTCTCAGATGAACAAGTTCATTGAGAAAAACAGCATTGCATAGTCATTTGTAAAATGCTGATTCATGGGATGAATAAGCAAGTTATAAAATAGACTGGCAATTCACAATAGGGGGGAATTAATCAACCCCAGCCATATGACTCTGTGCATTTCTGAAAAATGATACCAAGCGTATGTTAATGTTCTAAATGTACTCAAAGTAAAAAACTAGAGCCGAAACGTGTGAAAAGGATAAACTATTGCGAAAAGGCAGAATAATAGTACTAGGCTGCCTTGATATATGCCTGTCCGGCTCGCTTGATAAGAGAAAAGTCCTTCTATAGATGACTCAGATATAATTAAATTCCCTGCTTTGCTTTCCTCAATATATGACGCTTTGCAAAATGAGTCTGTGCTGAGTGAAGGTCTGAAGGTAGGAGACTCCGGGGATGTAAAGGAGACTCCGGGGATGTAAAGGAAGGACTGTCAATGATAGCAGGCTCGCTTGTAGAAGCATGTTCCGGCTCGCTTGATCTACTATGATCTGGCTCGCTTGATAGGATGTATCATGATCTGGCTCGCTTGATCAGGAGAGCAACAGATATGCCTCCAAAATATCATTGATTGCAGGCTCGCTTGATAAAACCTGTTCCAACTCATAGGATCGACATTGAACTGGCTCGCTTGATAGTATGAAGTTCGGGTGGGCAGCAGATATACCTTTAAAAACACGTCCAAAAAAATGCTTGTATTGTGGCCCGAAAAAACAACAACACTGAGCAGGGAGGTAATTAAAAAAAGACCAAAAAAGCAAAAATACAAATTAAAAGACCAAAATAGCAAAAATACAGATTAATGATTTAGCAGAGTAAAGGATCACGTAATGGGAATAGTGGGTTACCCAGTCACATTGCCATCTCTGTAGTATGAAACCTGTAAAACCCAGATTCAGCCAGATGTCCTTTTTTGATAGTCCATGCCCTTTTGATTCAGCATCGGATGAATTTGAGATAGCCTGTAGTATAATCAGCCCGTCGACTCCGGGTCCTTTCAATTATCCGAGATACCTGGTATTGCATTACCAGAATATGGCATATGGGTTGTGAGGTTTACTTCCTTCTGAAGTTAAGGAATACTGATCGGAAAGAAAATCGAATTAAAATTAATTGGACATGGTTCGCAGTTTCCTACGGCACCATCTTCATAGCCTTCGTATTGTTGGTTGTACTCTTGAAGTGCGCAATCATAGCAGGTAAAAGCATTATTAAAATTAATTGGACATGGTTCGCAGTTTCCTACGGCACCATCTTCATAGCCTTCGTATTGTTGGTTGTACTCTTGAAGTGCGCAATCATAGCAGGTAAAAGCATTATTAAAATTAATTGGACATGGTTCGCAGTTTCCTACGGCACCATCTTCATAGTTTTTCAGATTATATTGTACTTTAGGCGCGGTCATATAGAATATTCACATTATCTCGTGGTTCCGTTAGCACTCTCTTGTTGTTGCAATTGCCAAGAAAAGCAAGAGTGTGAGAACATTGAGAATCACGTCCTCAAATGTTGAGAACATTGAGAATCACGTCCTCAAATGTTGGATTGTAAGTCATGCTTACCGACCTGACTATGTCATGGCCAGATCCTTTTTCATATCAACGATCTGGCCATGACATAGTCAGGTCGGGAAGCATGACTTACAATCCAACATTTGAGGACGTGATTCTCAATGTTCTCACACTCTTGTTTTTCCCCGCAATTGCAACAACAAGAGAGTGCTCACGGAACCTTTTGAGAGATAATGTTACGAATGCTTTTACATGCTATGACTGCACACGTCAAGAGTACAACCAACAATACCAGGGCTATGAAGATGGTGCCGTAGGAAACTGCGAACCATGTCCAATTAATTTTAATTGGATTTTCTTTTCAATCAGTATTCCTTAACTTCAAAAGGAAGTAAACCTCATAACCCATATGCCATATTACAGCTAATACCAACGCCCCAATATTGCCCCACACAGTTCTTAAACCCGAACGGACCACCCCAGGAAGTAAATAACTAATGAAAAGACATATCATAACTCTCCTGCTCAGAGTGAACAATGGATACTCAATCAAAATATATGCCTGGGCGTCCTTTAGGAAATCGTCATTTGAATTTACATTTATATTCAAATTGTCAATAAAAGAGAGCAACTGAATAAAGAGAGCGCTAATAACCAGAGATTCACCTGGAATCCAATGGGCTCTCCTCTTGAAAGCCTTGTACGCATCCAAAGAGAGCAAGATAGTAAATATGAGTGCGCAAATGCAGGATACTATCAGATTTATGGAGAAATTTCGAAAAAAAGCACTCGTTTCGCTCATATTGATCAGATAGCCAATATTGGAACCTTTGCTCAGATATCTGGTTTCCACCAAGGAAATATGGATTTTGTGTTTTACAGCCCTATTAGATTATAAATAGAGTGGAAGGTTTAAAGATGAAGACAGTCGATATAGAAAGCCAAAAAAGTGGTAGCGTACTATGTTGAAGCTGTGAGATTACACATTATCTCGACAAAATGAGATTGCTAGAAATTTTAACAACGCAGAGGAAGCATCTGCAATAATCAGTACTGCTGTTATCTCCCGGGGCCATATGCTCTATAAATCACCGTTCTGGGGCACTTTTGACTTTACATTCTTTTTTTTCAGATGGAAAAAAACGCTGTTGTATTAACAGTTCATATAACAGTCATTACAATCATTCAGATGAGATGATAAACTGATCCAACATCGAGTGGTAATGACTTCATGTGAAAGTCGAACCAATGACAGGATGGGATCATAAAAACATTCTGGGGAATAAATCCACCCAATCCAAAATATGAGCCAGTACAGATAACCACTATGAGAAAACCCGAAACAGGTGCCAGCTCTCCAGGAGTACCTGGAGGGAGAGACATCTCTGCGATATGAAAATCAGGCATGTATGTTAATTGTTGTGGGAATATATCCAAATGACTGTTCCTGTAGGAGAGATGTGAAGAGAGTATAAAATTTTGGCAGGCTCGCTTGATATATTCCGGAAGCAGGCTCGCTTGTCAGGAGGAGAAAACGAAACATGCGACCATAATTGGGAAATCAAAACTGTGAAAAGCAATTCCTTAACAGGCTCGCTTGATAGCTGTGATAAGAACAAAAACCATGTGTCTGATCCTGCAGATAAGGTACAGAGGAACAAAAAGAGGTAGGCAGGCTTCTCCCATGTATGATAGGCAGTATGAAGATAGATCAGATAGTATAGATCGAGAAGGTTTTATAACTGAAGAGAATAAAGGGAAAGAGAGGTGAAGCTAATAGAAACAAAAACAACGGTTAGCATATAAAAAATGGCTGTAGAAGAAAAGAGGAATCTTACATTCATGGAAATGTTCAGAAAATTTACGTACCACTTTTGACTTTACATTCATGGAAATGTTCAGAATTTACGTAGACGTGAAATGGTTACAGTTCTTTAATTGCAATATTAACTTTCGACTTTACCAAAAGCCTTGTTCGAAAGATGAGATAGAGAATGTGAGGGTTACGAAAGGAATAATGCGGAGCAGAAGTGCTAACACTTTTAAATTTGTGTAATATTATTCTGATTAAAAGATTGTCCATCGGATTGTGTTATATGTCATTAAAGACGTTAATGTTTCTTTTTCCTTTATTTTTTTTATATTCAACCGAATTAAAAACAAAAAAAAACCTAAAAACAAAAAACTTTTGACTAAATGTTTGCGGAACTCTAATTCTGAAAATTTTCATCTGCGAAATCTGAGAATTTAAACTGGTGATGAACTCTAAAACAGCACAACATCATTTCCCTAATGGATGAATCCAGTTCTATCGATACCAACATACAAAGTCTCAATCTCCATGTCTCTGAGACTTTTGCAAATCTCAGAGCCGAGATAACCCAAGAAGCCAATTTTGTCAGGGTCGAAAATCCCGACCTCATGTTGCGGCTCCAGGGCTCGCTTCTGGCCCTCAGCGCCGAATTCGGCCGCATTGAAACGTCTTTGGTGGGAATTTCCATGGCTTTAATGGGTGTTTCCGCGAGTTCCAGAGCCTTGGCCGGACTGCTCACGAGTCCCAGCGGTCTGGCACCCTCGTTGCCCGCGCGAGAAGTGCGCGGCATGGCTCTGCAGAATCCCGATGCACGAGGCAAGCTCAAGTTGCACCAGTATGGGGCTCCGTCCCAATACTGGGTTCTGGATGTGGAAAGGTCCGAGGATTCAAGAAGATATGATGTTGTGCTTGTGTATTCTGCATTGGCCACGGCCTCGATGGAGTCCTGCCCCTGGAGCATCTGTTTGTGTTGGCCAAGAACAGAACTCTGGCTCCTGCTACTGTGAATAGGTTTCTTGAAACTGCTAGGAGGTATGGGATTTACCACCGTCCAACATGGGACCTATGGATGGCCCGACGCCTGAGCGCAGCCGTAATGTCCTAGTTGTCCTGCACACAATGGACGAGCTCTGAGAAGGCGTTAATGTGGCCAAGAAAGGCCGCCAGAGCGCAGAGTGCTACACCAGGAAATACTTTGCTTTATATTTCGCAACTGCTCTGGTATTGAGGCATTCAGCGAGTTAAAACCTAACTCAACAGAATACAAAATATAACAGAAGAGAGATTGAGTAGCTGGAGATTGCGAATCAAATATCCACTGAGAATAAAAGATCTAAAATATATATAAAAGAAGACTCAAACCAGGCCTCTAGGCAGAAAAACCCCAAAAATAGATCTCACATGTCAAAATTTAAAGACTAAAAGAACACCACTGCATGCACAGTCTAAAACCCATGAGATTTCATTTCCTACAAAACAAAGGACAGACTCTTACCCTTTCTCTCCCAAAACCCAGCCCAGCTCAAAAAATTAACTGACAATAAGTCCCAGAAAGACGAGCAATACCGTATTCGTCATTAAACAAGAGGGCGTTCTGCTTGGATTCGAGCCAGATGAGCGTATTCTTATCCACAACATCCACTCGCACTTCACAGGAAACTTGGCGGGAGGAAAGCGGGCTGGAGGGTGCCCGCTACTGTGTCGAACCCCGGGAAGCTCCAAGGGCGAAGGTAGGGCGTGAGCGCTCTTCGTTCATACGGTGGATGAGCCTTCGGAGGGAAGAACCGTAGTTGGAGGGAGAGGCAGACGCAGCACAGCACACGACGCGTTGCAAATGAACGAAGGAGGCGAAGACCTATAAACCAGACCAATTATAAATAAACACGTGTCCAAGTTTTATTGGTTCCATGCGCATAGAAAACACCTTCTCATTGGCTGGGGTGAACAGTGTTTGCTCACCCCAAGCCGGCAATGGAAAACGCCTCCAGCGTAAAAATGGCTGTAGAAGAAAAGAGGAATCTTACATTCATGGAAATGTTCAGAAAATTTACGTAAACGAGAAACGGTTACAGTTCTTTAATTGTAATATTAACTTTCGACTTTCCCAAAAGCCTTGTTCGAAAGATGAGATAGAGAATGTGAGGGTTACGAAAGGAAAAATGCGGAGCATAAGTGCTAACACTTTTAAATTTGTGTAATATTATTCTGATAAAAAGATTGTCCATCGGATTGTAACATATGTCATTAAAGACGGTAATGTTTCTTTTTTCTTTATTTTTTTTATATTCAACCGAATTAAAAACAAAAACAAAAAAAACCAAAAAACAAAAAACTTTTGACTAAATGTTTGCGGAACTCTAATTCTGAAAATTCTCATCTGCGAAATCTGAGAATTTAAACTGGTGACGAACTCTAAAACAGCACTTTCACCTGCATTTTTCAGATCTGAATTTTACTAATGTCTCAAACAAATTACAAAACAGTCGTACTAGTAAATCTGCAATCTGTTCTAACAAAACTGTAGCTAGAGGCTGCTTTAAAAACAAGAGCAACTTGTATTCTGTAGTGTCATCTTGCATTAAAGACTAATGTTATTGCTTTTAGTTTTCTAAAGTGATATGTTCAAGTTATAGTAATGTATATATATTACTTTATTAATTTTGAAATTAATTAGATAGATTAAATTGATACTTTGTATTTCACATATATTTTTTTGTGTTTATTTATGAGTAAATCTAATAGTTAATAACATGTGATAAAATATATATGCTCTAATAAATTTTAGCAATCAAATTTCTTAACGAAAATGCAAACAAGAAGTCTCATATGATTCGACAGTGACCTTAAAATTTACTTTATAAAACCAAAAAATAGTAGCAATGTGCCAGCTGTGAGATTACACAATATGTAGACGAAAATTTAAAAACATAGAGAAAGCAGGTGAAATAATCTCCCTGGGTCACTGACGTATAACAACCCCCGAGCAGTGAATTATACGTCAGGGTCCCAGGGAAAAAATTATACGTTAGTGTCTCAGGGAAAAAAACAACTCCCTGGCACTTTTGAGTTTCAGAGAAAAAAAATGGAAATGTTTTCTTTAATTGTAATATTAACTTTGGACTTCAACAAAAATCTTGTTCGAAAGATGGAAAGAGCATGTGAGGGTCACGGAAAGAATATGATGGAGCATGGGTGCTAACATTTTTAAATTTCTTTAATATTTTTGTGATAAAAAGGATTGTCATTGTATTGCAATATTCGTTATTAGAAGAAATATTTAAAGGGTTGCAAGATGGTTTTTTTAGAGTGATATATTTAAATTTAGATGCGGCAGTGAAAGTAATATAAGTATTAGTTTAAATTTATTTTAAATTTAATTATTTTTGCAATTTAGATTAATTTAAATTGATATTTTTGTTAATTTTTAAATAATATTTATTATAGTAAATATTAATGAAAACTATAATCTATATAATATTATGGAATTGTAATTTTAAAATTTAATTTAACTTTATAATTTTATAATTATAATTATAATTATTAATTAAAAAATGTATTTATTTACTTATTTTTATTTTATTTTATTTTTTAACACATCAAAATGATTATTTGGACATTATAATATCTCCTTATTTCACCAAAAGCAAAACCCCAATGAATAATCAACAATTACAGTGTTGAAAGTACAAAATTAGATTCTAAAATTAAATTTTTAAAATGCAAAATCAAATTCCAAATAAAAATGCCAAAAAAACAACTTCAAATTATAATAATTATAAAAAAATTAAAAATTAAAATATAAAATAATTAAAAAAATTAACGCATATTTATAATTCTTCATTATTATTAACTACAGCTTACTAGGACGCTCACTTGGACTCAAGGACAAGACTAAAATCTCCTAGCTTCTCCCAACTAGCCTAGTGTATATGTAATGTAACCAAGTGTAGTGTCTAGCCCCCTAATATATCCTAGGTGGTCAAGCTTGTTGTATTATAAATATAAGCCTTTCACCTTTGGAGGCCGTGGCTTTCGAACTACTATTCACGGTCTATTATTTTTGTCATTTTTTTCATCCGATTTCGTTGATGGGTTGATTCAATAGAAAGCTATTTCTCTTCATTTACGCTGAGTTATAGGGAATACGAAGTGTGTAGGTGGTATTCAAAACGAATTTTATATTTTTATTTAATTTTATAGTTTAAAAAATAATGAGATATATACCATTATTTTAGTAAATTTATTTGGAAGGGATCAAATACAAAATCAATATTAATAATCAAATACTTAAATCAATATTAATAATCAAATATTTTGTATGGTTTTTTATCAAATAGTTTAATAACTTGTAAGAGGGGTGGGTAGGTAATGATGCAACTCTCTAAATGTTTTTTTTTTATATTAAATTGTAAGAATATCCATAATTTAGAATGTATATATTTTATTGAAAAATAATATTAACAAGACTAATAGTTGCAAGAGAGCACAGTCCTTGCTTTTAATGTTAATTTATTGATTAAGGTTTTTTGGAGTGTGAAGAAGCATAATAAAATCTTTCTCCATACTCTCACATTTCACACAACTACATATTGCCTAAAGCAATATCTAGGAGAATTCCTAAGACGATGCACTTTCACTTAACCAAAAATTAGTGTAGATGTGTATCCAATTAACACATCTCACTATCACATGGGCCATATGTAAACATGTTATCTATATCAGTTGTACATGTCAAACCATGTATCGATAGAGCCAAGCATTACTGATAAACATTAATGTTTATGCCATATTATATGACATAGTCTTTGTAATGATAACAGGTGACGATCAAATTGTTGAAAGCATTTAGTACCATAACATGTGAGAAAAGACAATTGTGCAGAGCAGCCACATATGGGAAAATTGTGTTGAGACATAAATGTTTTTGAAGATGCAGGAACCTGTAGTAACAAATACTGACTACGGTGCAAAAAAATTTGCATACAACCTTCTAAAATTAATTAATCTTAGCAGTACTATTAATATCTATTCAGTGAATAGATGCACATTCAGGTCATCACTCAAGTGCTTAATAACATTTACTCTAATGTGTTTTGTAATGATTGTTGCTTGTAAACATATCAATAAAATCATATTAATAAGCATTTTAGAATATTCATTTTGGAATTTATTCGGCGAATTGACACGTAATCAACACATTGTTTGAGTGCTTAATATCATTTGTTGTGTGTAAACAAGTCAAGAATATGCACGAGTCTCCACAGCTAGTATCCATCCTATCAAATTGAAATGATATGTGGATCTCCTTCGCACACTTATTTTGATTCATACGTTTCTTCCACACAATGGAATCTTCCTCCGCACCTCCACATTCCACACAAAGAAATTACATCGTTTAACTGCTTAATAACATTTACTTTGATGCATTGTGTGAGGATTATTCATTTTAAACATATCAAGAAGATCATATTTATCAATATTATAAAATAGTACTTTCGACATTTATTCGACGAATCAATGCATACTCAGTACATCATTTGAATGCTTAGTAGCATTTATTGCCTGTAAAAAAGTCAAGAAGATGCACAGGGCTCTGCTGCTAGTATATGTTATAGGATATTGAAATGATATGATTTTCACACTTCTTACGTACATTAGCCCATTTATTGGCATTGTTTTGGAGAAATGTTACATAGATGCAATTAACCTCCCGTGTCAAGAATTATCATATATAAAATAATAATCGACACCTAATCTAATCACAACATCCTTTATGTGCTTGGTAGCATATTAAAATAATAAATAAGGCTTAATCCTACGATGAACCAAAGGTCCCTTCCTGGCTAACATAGGCATTTATTCAGTGAATCGACACATAATCAGGACATTGTTCGAATTCTTAATAGCATACATCCATCGATATTATAAAATAGTATTTTGGGAATTTATTTAGGGAATCCATGCATAAAAATGGTTCCATAATAAGTATTTGTTCTAGCAGATTTGAAGGATGTGTCGAGTAATGATATGTGTTGTAGAACCATTATTCCTTATTTTTTTACAGCTATATGTATATGTAACCTCTTTGTACATATCAACTTCCCATAATGCGGATTAGCGGATACTAAAATCTTAATTAAGGCGTAATCCTATTATTAACAAATATCTTTTCATATCATAATAGAAATTGTTATTGAAATCATAAGTGTCCATAGCAGAGTAATGGTAAAATCATTATATATTTATAGCTTATGTGAATTCAAGCCTATTGAATTTTGCTAGTGGTTCATGTTTCTTAGTGCTTGTTTATTTGTGCTACAAAGTTGTCATTTTCTTATGTTATTTACAGTAAGAAGAAATTGTAATGGGTTCCTCTTGTATAAAGGTTTTCCAGGTCAAAATGAACAAGGGAACACAAATGAATGAAATATGGACCATTGTTCAGAATCTAAAAATGAAATGGAGGGAAAAGTTAAATTGTTCTTGTTTCATCATTGTTAAAAGCAACATAACACATTATACATCACTCGGTGAACCCATAATGTTTATGATATCAAGGACAAAATTTAGGTACACGGCAAGGAATGAAGCAACTATTCCAATTGACATTTCTGAGAAACTCATAACTTATAGATGCACTTTTATCACAAGATCATTTATAGTACTATTGGTATTTTCTACTCGGTTACCGTCTTACTGTAAACAAGGACGATGAAGAAGCTAAGAGACATCTATAATGCAATATAAAAAGAGGAAATTATTTCTAACTGTAGTTTGTTCAATACTCAAATATTGTAGCCATTAAAGATAAGAAATTAGAGAATGGGGTGACAACATCTTTAGGATTTGTTGTGAAAAATACTAAAGTATTTGTAAAGGACTTGGTGTGAGATTTGTGCTTAGTTAGGTTATGTACATATGAAGGGAGCTTTCTGAAATGATGTAAAGATGATCACCACTTCAATAATACTTCCTTATAATTCATGTATGTATATCTCTATTTTCTACACCAATTACTTAGACATAATGATATTATATGTAATAAAGCATCAATTACTATTTCACCAAATTGCATGAATTATGGGCCTTGTTCTGATTACATGTAGTCTACTTACTTCTTACTAATTTTTCTATATGTATTTCTGCCAATATTGAAATTTACAATTATTATAAAATATAATCAATTATGAATTAATTATGCTTTTGTTGTTGCAATTCTTTCCATAGTTATTTAGATAAATGTGATCGACAAAGCCTTTAGATTTATCATGCATATTCAGCCTCGAAAATATAAAACTAATAAAACAAGTTCAATTATGTTATTGGATTTTGGTGAATTGAAAGGAATGTTGAAATTACCAAACAAATGCATAAATAGTTTTAAAAAATATTTATTTTTGGTATCTTAAATCAATTTTTTTAATTAAAGGAATAAGTAGTTTGATAAATTGTACTATTGAACTTTGTGAAAAAACACAAAACATATATATGATATATGAGGCACTCTGTGGTTTGTAAATTGCAATGTGTTGCATAACCTTTTCATTATTAAAATAATGTTACCACAATTAAATAAACATATAGCACATGAGACATAAGCGAAAGGAGAAAAAAAAGGAGAAATAGAGAAATACATGAAAGTTTTCATTGAGCAGAGTGTGCATATGTGAAAGAATCTTTGGTTGTGCAGAGGAAGTTTTCATTATGGACACGAATTTTTCATTATGCAGAGTGCAGACACTGGCGCAAGTGCGGAGGTGAAAAATAAAGTGACATATACTATTGCTCAGGATTTTCTCAATATGAAATTTTGGGTTGTGCACAATGTATGAATCTACATCTCCACTCTTCACACAATGTATCAATTGTAGTAGTTGTGAGAGATAATATGCAAATCTTAATATTTCGTTATAATTTTAAGATGGATTTTTGGGTGGCCACATGTGCAGAGTGTGGAGGTTTGGAGGTTTCATTCATTGTGAATAGTGAAGATATACGAAGGCATAAATAAGAATAGATGGTGGAAATGATTGTCAAAATGAATTATTCTTGAATAACAACCTAACGTGGACTTTGTGCTACCTTAATTAATTAATCCCTCACATCCAAACTTTGCAAATTGCAATGTGAGACGCAATCGTTTGAATATTATCCATTAAGATCTAAAATGATATGCTTTAATCACAGGACTAAGCCTTAATTAAGTTTTTAATATCCATTAAACGACAATGCAAAAATTTTCTATGTGTATATGGGTAACGTATACAGAGGTGTAAAAGAGAAGGAACAAAGGTTATGCCACACATATCATTATTACACACATCCTTTCAATCTACTAGAACGGATGTTGGTTGTGGAGCGATGTTTATGCGTGCATTCACTGAATAAATGTCGAAAAGACTACTTAATAATATCAATGGATTTGTTAAAAACCAGTAATTGTTACACAATGTGTTAGATTAAATTTTACTAAGAAATTAAATGATCCCCTTATTACATCTCAATCACTGAATAAATTCTTACATTAAAACAATGTAAACTTTGAAACGGGAACAAAAACGAGTACCTGTTTTTTTTAGGTAGCAAAAAATGGTCCGATTTTGAAAAGTGTTGATTCAGAATACTCTTAATATTTTTTAGAATGTTTTTTACATATTAAATTTTCTTATGTACAAAGTATAGAAATTATTTTTAAAATGTTGGTGTTTTTATGTTGATTTTGAAAAGTGTCGTTTCAAGTATCATCCCCTTTTTTTAGAAGACTTATTTTTTACTTAAATTTTTCTAATATATTAAATGCTAATAATTATTTTCACTTACATATTTTGTTTAAGTGTTTTTCAAGTATTTGTTTTCTTGTTTTTCTTTTAATTTTTTTTTTTTTGTAGTGAGATATTTGATTTTTTTCATTGAAAAAAAACAAAAAAGGAAAAAATTTTAATTGTCAATATTCTATCTAATTATATATTTTTAAATAATATTTCATTGCACATGAAATAATTACCACTAATAAAGCAAGAATTTTTAACAATTTACATTAAAAAAACACATTTTAAATATAGAAATAACTGAAAATATACACATTTTGCGTCTTTTTTGCTAAAACTGACATGTCAAATAAACCATTTTTATAGGAAAAAAGTAACAAAAAAAAGTACAAAAATAGCAATTTTTGTTAATTTTATGTGAAAAGTTAATAATAATTATAGTTTTTTTCAAAACTTAAATGATTCACATAAAAATGAAGTAAAAATCACATTATACAAATATTAAACATATAATAACCACAATTGAATATTTATTTCTTCTCATAAAATGTCAGAGTCAAAAAATTACAAGTATAACTTATGAATAGTTACAAAAGATGAGCTTCATTTGGAAGCTTAACTTAATCTTTAATCAATAATATCATGTAACCCAAACTCTCCATCTTCAAGAGTATCATTATTGTCTTCTTCCACAATATTTTCATCATTGGCTTCAGTTTCATCATTTTCCTCTTCTAATGGATCTTTGATGTTTGTGAACGTTCCAACATATGTCTTTCCAATCATTCCATCTAATGGTGGTTGAGGTTCATTTTTCTTTTTTGCCACAGGAGATTCATTAAAATCATGTTTTCCAAACCAACTTATTACATTTCCTGTGGAAGAAATTGAAGAGCATTGATTCTTTGATGAATAAATTTGCATTGTACCGGGTCTTTTTCAATGGAAATGCAATTTCTTCCTTTTTGTAAGCAACATGCTAGTGTTGTACCTAATCATCAAGTACAATATAAAAAATTTATTAATTTAGTATAAACACAAAAAATTTAAAAAATATAACAATGAAATTCATTCTTATATAATAAAACTTACCTGAGCCTGAAAATAAATCCAAAACCCAATCTCCTTCATTTGAACATAAATCTAAAAGATAGTTAGTCAATGACTGTGGTTTTTGATATATGTTAACTATATGTCCTTTTGCTTCTTTATCTTCATATGTTAGTTTTCTTACAACAACATCATGGACCAGTACTTGGCTATGATTCTTTCCATCTACTTGATTAAAAAGAATACACGTGTAGCTATCATCCTTTGTCCAACTTTCAACATGAATGAACTCACAATCACTTATAATTGGTTGATTTTCGTCACAAATAAGACTTGGTTTTTTCCTGTAACATGAAATACTAAAAGTTCAATTAACTTGTACATCAATTATTTTTTTAACATTAAACAAATATACAATTTCAACGTCTTACCATATAAGTTGTATCCTTTAATTTTCTTTTCCCTTGAAGCTTGATAATAATAACTCCAATTGTGTGTCTGAATGAAATTTCACAAATCTCCAAAGTGGTGAATTTGTGACTTCTAGAAATCCCGCAACCACTTTACTAAATGCTTGATAAGTATAAGGGTCACTATCATATTCAATGTTTGGGATATTGAAACCATGAGGAATATCTGCAATAACTAGGGAATTATCCCTTTTAGATATGAGTTTTGCAATGTCTTCATAATCACCTGATATTATTTGATACTGGATAGTATGGAGCCCATTCCAAATTAAATGATTAAGATTGGGATCAAGGTCAACATCACTAAGACGTTGTTTTCTTATCCTTTCCATTTTTTATTTTTTCAATAAAGCTTCTGAAACTATCCGGTGCTCCATTTGCATCCTTCTTCATCTTTAATAAAAAAAACAAAATAAATTTGTAAGTTATAAATTAAAAATATTGTACATATGAATAGAAATGAATGTATGAATGAATATACCTTTTTAAATGCAAGATAAAAATATTTTAGCACTGATGTAGAACTTGAATCTGGGTAGTTGCGTATAACATCATCCCAACTATCTCCATTCAACAATTTAACCATTTGTTCCTGTATTCTCATATAAACCTTTCGACTGAATAAATGAAGTAAACAATGTTAATATAGTGTTATGTATAAAAAATAATACCAACAACAATATATTATATTTAACAGAAAGTTATAATAAAAAAAATTAAAAATAACAAACTTACTTTAGAAATTCCTCACACATTTCATTCATTGATAATTCTCCTGACTTTACACGAGATAATATTGTTTTGACAATATTTTCATCCTTGACTCCTTGCATTGATCTCCAAGGTGTGATAGTCATATCTTCTGGGAGGAGTTTCATTTCAGGACCTGATTTACTGTTGGTACATATCAATGGTTTAGACCTTTTGATCTTCTGACATTTGATGCCAACGTTCTCACACAACTCAAAACTCTGATCAATCAATTCCCATATCTCTCTACTTCTAAATGCCAACTAGAAAATGTTATCCATTCCTCTGAATATTTCATAATTTACTCTGCCACCATTTGAACTTATTTTTTCTTCGATTCGATAATCGATTTCCATACAACATTCCTTCCTGAATGCATGATCAACCTTTAGCTTATCACCACCACATTTTTCTTCAAATTCACTATGAATAAATCTGACCCTTTGGATGAAAGTCATAGACATCCTATAATCATTATCTGAATTATGATCCCATGCCAATAACTTTGCTTGTGTATACGTTAAACCAACATAAATGATACATTTCATTGTTTCAAAGTGCGGGTTATTGGGATATTCCTCCATTAATTTCCTTTGATCTTCTACATAATGGTTGCCCCCAAGTACATAATATTTGTATTCAAAATATTTTGACTTTTCAAATGATTCTTTGTCAGGAACCTGACTTGGATCAACAAGAAGAACATATGCAAAAGGGTTGTACGTCATCAATGTTTTCAAATTGTGAACATGCAAGTGGTGTGGCTTTCTAATTTGATATTTGAGTTTTTCTTCATCTGGCTTGTAGACTTAAATGACATTAAGTTGGAATTACTGACCACCTTCAATTAAATTTGTCTTCGCCAACTGATGTCGAATGTGTAATATTCCCAATTAGCAGCAGCTAGTTGGTAATATTAATTTTGGCCAGTTTTTCTTTTCTAAAGTTAATTCAGTTAATAAAGTGGGTGATGAGACACACAACCTACACTTAGGAAATAAAAATTCCCTAAAGTCACTTGAGCATATAATTATTTGGCAGTGTGGGGCCCAGGATGACAAAGTGGCAACGTGAGGGAAGTGGCAGCGTGGGCAGCGTGGGCCCATGATAGCGCAATGAGATAGGGACAGTGTGGGCCAAGAGGGATAGCACAGTTTGGTGGGGCCTGGGTGAGAGCAAGGCTATCAAAGCATAAAAAGTGGAAGAGGCTCCTCATTCTCTCATTATGATTATGCATTTTGAGAATTGTCTTCTTGACATTGAGCACGCTTGTTGTTTAGCAAAGTCTACACGTACTGTTCAGTACACCGGGTGTCTCTGTTCGAAGATCCCAACCTCAGCCTCGAGGGACTTCAAATGCCTGCTCGGGTGAGGAGTTCCATCCTTATTTTTTCAGTGGGAGTTGCAGCTATCATGGGAGGAGAACCGACACAGAGAGATAGCGTAGTCAGTGACAGGGAGGATGCAGTCTTGTGGAGAGGTTGTTCCGAATTGGGATTTTGAGGTGGATTCAGCCTGGGATATTGGATAAGGGACCAGCCCTTTCCTATTTTAGTGTTTTGGCGGAGTTACGGGCCAGCTTTTAGAGCCGTTCATTCAGAGCTAGTGTCCCTCCTTGAGGAAGAACGCAGAGCCTCAAGGGAGTTATTTTCGAGGGTCGGCCATTTCTGAAAATCTTTCTGGGTTTTCCTGGGTTTTGGGAGTAGAGGCCATTCCCAAAGTTTCAGAATTTTTTGAGGTGGGGAGTAGCCCCAAAGATTCAATTCATTCCAGCAGTAACAGTAGTAGCAGCAGCATAGTAGCAGTACCAACAGCTTTGCAGATAATGCAGTCCAGAGGGAGTAGCCATTCCAGGTCTTTTCCTGAGAGTATTTCTACGCTTGCCTAGTGCAAGCCGAGGTGTCATCATTCTGATCACCTCTGTACTCATTTCCATTTCTCAGAATTAATAAAATGGCTCAGCATTCTCCATATTTTTTGGTCTCCTTATGATTTGTCTCTAGTTGCTGCATGTCTTTGTTTATGTGCTTGTATTGTTGTTTATTTCCATTTGGGATATTATAGAATGGAATTTTCTTTTGTTTCCATAATGCCATCCTCTAAATCAGCTCCTAGTGTAATGATTTCCTTGCTTGCTTTGGAGTTTTCACTAGGCCCTTCATTGTTGTCCATGATTTTTTTAGAATGAATTTTTTTTTTTGTTTCTTCCTCCTATTGCTTATGATATTTTATTGAACCAAAACAATATCCTCATCATCAACTGTAAGGGAGACATTCTTGGGCATTCTTGTTTTTGTTTTTTTATGGCTCTTCTCTTTTCTAACATCAGTTCTAATCTGATCCTGAGGTATGGCAACACATTCTTCATCTTCAGCTTCAGCTTCAGCTTCAAATTCAACTTCAACTTCCTCATTTTGAAAATTAACATGTCTATCTTTACTAGATTGATCCCTTTGATACAATCTTGTAGCATCATGAAGTATTGTTGTTTTCTTCTTTCACATATCTTTTGCTTCATGCTCATGGAAAATTGAGACTAAATACATAATATATCGCTCTATATAATAGATTCCCCCCAACATGATTGAAATGGCCTCAGCAAAATCCTGTAAAAAAATATATAATATGTCAATATTAACTAAGTTATTAAAAATACAATGATACAATTTGAATAACACAAAACAGATGAGTGTAAATAAAAATACTTACAATCTTCTGTGCAATATTTTGTACAATTTGTTTGCATATCTTTGAAGAATCTTCCGTCGTGTTATATATTGACAATGTAAAATGATATCTATGTTTATCATGTGACTTAGGCGGTTTTGATATTATATAAACACTTTCAGTATTTGGAAGAATATATAGCTCTGGTACTTTTCCCACCAGATCCTAACTTTCAGCATCAAAATGCTTACTGGAATATAGATATAATTGCAGAGATTCGTCTTCTGCATCTTTCAGAAACCATGCATATTTTGAACGACTCACTTCTGTTGATTTCTTCCAGAATGAAACCAACTTATTTTCTTTTATGGATGCTTCTCCCACATTTTCAGTAATTAACTAAGGTGCAGTTCATCCAGCAATGTTTTTTGAAGGCCACCTGTAGCTTTAGATGATACAAATGTTGACTTGGGTCCAAAAAGATTGACAAAAACCTTCCTTGATGCCATTTTACTATAAACATATATATATATATATATATAACTTACTAAATAAAAAATAAAAAAAAATATCTTACATAAACACAATAAAAAAATTGTTTAAAAAAAATAATATTTTTATACATTGTTTCCCCAACAGAAAATATAAAACAATTTTTTTTTTTAATGTCATGTACCCAACCCCCCTGAAAAAATTTATAATTTAAAACAAGTTTTTTAAGCTATATATTATTATTTTATTTTATCTCCCTAACCCCACTAATTTTTTTTTTTATTTTTTTTATATGCTCAAAGGGACGATTCTAAAAAAAAAAAAAAAAAAAATTTACATTCGACCCATTGGCCATATCAAAAAAAAAAAAAAAAATTATGTGTGCACGGGGCCGATTCTCAGAATCAGCCTCCCAGCCTTGGGCACCCTCAGGCTCAGGCAGACATCACCCCGTGGGCATGCTCGCCCACAGCACAGGCATTATGGGTGAAGTGCTGCGGGTGGACGCGCCCACAGGGTGGCGTCCGCCTGAGCCCCGGGAGATGACTCCCCTACCTGGAAAGAGGCTGATTCCCAGAATCGGCCCCCTACCTGGGCTCGGGCGGACGTCGCCCTATGGGCGTGTCCGCCCATAGCATGGCCGTCGTGGGTGTTGTGCTGCAAGCGGACGTGCCCATGGGGCGGAGTCTGCCCAAGCCCGAGAGCACCCAAGGGTCCGCCCTCAGGCTCGGGAAAACGTCTCCCCTTGGGCACGTCCGCCCGTAGCACGAGCGTCGTGGGCGCGTGTGCTGCTTAACCCAAGTGGACGTGCCCACCAGCCCTCTGGGCAAGTAGGAGGGCCAATTCTCATAATCGACCCCTCTATTTACCCAGGGGGCTAGTGGGCATGTCCACTTGGGGCAGATCAGCGATGTGCTACCCCGGGTGGGCCCACAGATAATGGGCATATTAATTTTTTTTATTTTTAGATACAAAAAAAAAAAAAAAAACATTTTCTACCTAAAAAAATTAGTGGAAAAAGCAAGTATATTTTAATGGAAATAAATAACTTGACTTTAATAAATTTTAACAACTTACTAATTTCGGAATAATAGAAACAAAACTAACCTTTGAAAAGCGACAATCTCCCGTTGACAATGTTGCTCCACTAGAAAATCGTTCCAAGCTTTTAAGCAAACCTCGAGAAATCTTAACATCACGTGTGGAATCGTGAAATTGACTTTTCTTATAAAGCGAAAATAACGGAATTGTTTATGACGAGGTGAATGCGGGATAAAAAAATTGATGAATATTATAAAAATAAAATTTATAATGTAGTCAAAGTTATATAATTTGAAATTATTTTAGTTTGAATACAATTATTAAGGGAAAAATGGCTACGGAATTTAATTCGAAATCAAGGTCCATATTATGAGAATATTTTAATAATTAATTTTCAAATAAATCGTTTAAATAAAATTTGGAGGGACATACTTAAGAAAATCATTTCAACGAAAAATTTTGGAGGGAATTTCTCATTGTCTCAGCTATATATTATCATTGCGAGAGATCATTGCATCATTCACCATTTCTTGTTTGAGTGTTATGGATTCCTCTGATAGTGAAGTTTCATTTTATGAAGCACAACATCTTCGTCATGTATCAAATCTATTCATATTGATGAATATAACGAAAGAAGTAGTGACAAAATTACTGGTGAAAATTTTCAAATGAATAGAAAGTCTAAATGTTGACTTCTTCCTAATCCTATGGACTATGAGAGCAACAATGATGAATGGAAAAATGAAGAATTTCAAAAAAATAGAAACTCACATTTTCCACTTACTCCTAATCCTAAGGACTTTGAGAGCAATAGTGATGATTGGCACGATGACAAATTTTTAGTGGATAGAGAGCCACAACTGCCACTTAGTCCTAATCCTAAGGATTATTAAAGCAATAGTGATGAATGGTCAGATGAAAAAATTTCAATGGATAGAGAGTCACAGTTGCCACTTAGACATAATCCTAAATATTATGAGAGCAATAGTGATGAATGGCAGGATGAAAAATTTTCAGTGGATAGAGAGTCAAATTTTCCACTTAATCCTAATCTTAACGATTATGAGAGCAATAGTGATGAATGGAAGGATGAAAAAATTTTAGTAAATAAAGCGCCACATTTTACAATTACTCCTAACCCTATGGACTTTGAGAGCAATAGTGAAGAAGAGAAGGATGAATAAAATCCAATAAATCGAAAGTGTCAATTTCCACTTACTCCTAATCATATAGACTATGGGAGCAGCAGTGACAAAGGTCGAGATGAAAATTTTCTAATAAATCAAGAGTCACAATTTCCACATATTCCTAATGCTATGAACATTGAGAACAGAAGTGATGAAGGGAAAGATAAAGATGGTGAATAATATCCTCCAATTCAGTATTTCAAAACCAAAGATGATGGTATTGAAAATTTTCATGCCGCCGAAGATGGTAATGAATATTTTTCAAACAATGATGGTGGTGAATTTCCTAACTATATTGCAAATGATCATAGTAAGAATAGTATTCCTCCTAATGATCATGGAAATGCTTGTTCAGAGAATTATGAAATGATAGAGTTGTTGCTAGCATATAATATTGTTTCTAGGAGTAGGAGTAGACCTTTTCGTATCAATCCAAAATGTTCTAGTTATAAAAGAGGTAGAGTATTATATCTCATGAGAAGAAGTTCTATCTGTGAGTTCATTTCAAGTGACTGTTGTAAAAAGGATTGCTTGAAACATATGGATTTCAAATTTTCTTTAGAGAAAAGGAAGAATTATTTGTCAATGAATAAAAGCATGCAAAATTCATATTTAGTGGGGTGCAATGCAATCTACATTGGAAGGTTATGATTATCATATTTGGTCTTTATTTCTCTGTATAGAGGCTTTCGAAATGATTCATTCAATTGGAAATTTTCTTCTATCAAGAATCCAAGATAATTTGGAAAAGGATCCTACATATTATTCAGAAGTTCATCATAAACGAGAGTTTGGGCCACTATGATGTAGGAGCATTAGGCTCAGAAATTTCTTTGTATTTTAATAGACTTAGGGGTCATGTGTTTTCAAGGAAGTTGGTTTCCTATGTATTAATTTTAACATCCTGAGTGAATTAAGTGAGACATTTAGAATAGGAATTAATTAATTATTGAGAGGAATTTTGTAAATGTTCTCAAAAGAGAATATGAGAGAATTAGGATAGTTGAAATATTTAGATATTTGAGAATTAATTTTAAATCCTAAATTAGGAATTGGTTTCATTTTTTTTTTAGATGAGAGAGGATCCTTAGGGATTAGTTGAGTCAAAAGAGGACTTAGAGGATATTCAGGATTTTGTTGAGAAGATAAAGGATCTGAAACTAGAATTGGTTTGAGAACCATTCTGTATAAATTGTAAGTCTCAAAAGATATATAGGGGAATTAAGGATTTATATAGGTAGGAAAGGTTTGGATTGGAATTCTATGGGCCAGAGAGTAAGGGAAAAGGCCAATGATAGAGAATATCGGGCCAGAATGAAATCCTATGTAAATATTGGGTTATTAATATAGAGAACTCGATTTTTGAGTTTATATGGTGTGGTGAATTATAAATTATGTATATATCAGAGTGTTTCTGCATATTATATGTATGCAGGTGAAATTTGGCAAAATCAAATCAGAAGATAGCATTGAGGGAGTGATCTGGCTCATAAAGTCCTATGTAATCCGAATTTGAAAATAACTGCAATTTGTGTTTGTTAGCATAAATTTCTATCATTATATATCTCAGTTATAAATTTCATGAAATTGTGAAACTCTGTATTTCAAAGAAATTGAACACTCATGTTGTGTTGAACAATTTGAATTCGATATGGATTTACAGATTTTAAAGATCAACCATCGATCACAGAATGGATCGATGGTGATCTATTAAAAGGAACGTGACATTGAAATTGATTCCAGTGTGAAATGCAGAGCAGAATAAGGAAAATGATCTGACAAAGTGTTAAGAGTTTCACTTCAAATTTGTGTATTTGAACATTTAAATCTAATATTAAATCCAGTATTTAACGCAGTTGGAATCTGGAGTTGCCTCTGGAATTGTGGGTAGATTGAATGCGTATTCATGAGCCAATGGCTCAATGGAACAGTGAAGATGGTTTCACAAAACAAGTGAGGGGTTTTCACATGGAATGAAAATGGTAAGTGGTAAAATTTAAGGATGAGCGATAGTGTTTAAGTGGTGACACGTCGCAATTAAAAATTTCCTATTTCGCAGGCTATGAAAACTCTAATCTTCATGCATGTTGAGATGCAAAGGCCGTTAGATCTGATGGGCATATTGAAAACCGTCGGATTTACTGATGTGTATGATCGTTGATCAAAAAAGGAAGTTGGATAAAGCTATGGGCCCGAATATATTTATATGTTGACACTTTTGGTTTTTAACCAAAGTCGAATTCATAGATAGGAATTTCATAAAGAGACAAAATTATATGGTTTATACCCATAGATTTGGTAAATGGAAAAGCTTATGAATGTGAGGTTGCCTCTGTTTGGGTTTTATATTGGTTCATATGCATGATTATTTGCATTTGGTATTCATATCGTGGGTATTCGCAGCTTTGGCTACGTCACACTAGCAAACACTGCAATGTCATGGCTGCAAGACTTCTTTTCAAAACATGGAGAGTGTATGCCAAATACAGATACAATACATATTCCAGATAATTTCTCAAGACGAGAAATCTACAACTTATACAAGGAATATGTAGGAGGTGTTTAAGGAAATGGTCGTTTTATTACATCAATATTTAGTGCAAATATGGAGGAGAGAATTCAACAATGTATGTATCCCTAAGAAGACAAGGATGGGAGTTTGTAGTACATGTGCTTCTCTAAAATAAAAAAGGGACAAATGTCAAGGAGAAGAAAGAGGTAAGCATTCATAACATTCTATTTTTAAATTGTATACCAGTGATGAACTATGAAAATACATTTTTTAATACGTTTATTTTATGTTATGTGTAGATTCCATTGTTAAATCCCTTCAAGAGCATCATGAACAACAAACAAGTGAAATGAAAAATTTGTACAAACATCGAAAGAAGTGTTATGATAATCCAAATAAATATTTTGGTTTGATAATTGATGGTATGGACCAGAAGAAAACACTTCTACCACATTTTTTTCACACACCAAACAATTTGCAAGAGGAAAAATTTTTCCAGTTTCATTTGGTCGGTTGTATGGTCTTCAATGGGAAAATGTTGCCAAGATTTTACTTCACAACTCCAAATATTCATAATGATGGAAATATGACAATAACCATAATTCATGATGTGCTTTCTCATTCGGGTGGTAATCTTCCTGAAATTTTGTATCTACAATTAAACAACACTTGTCATGAAAACAAAAATCAGATTGTTTTTGGATATCTAAACATGCTTGTTGAATTGGGAATTTTTCATAAGGTAAAGGTTGGTTTCCTTCTCATTGAGCATGCTCGCGACCATATTGAGATTATTTTTAGTCATTTTTTAGTAACATTCAGGAGGAAGACTGTTGGGATCTTGCCATCATTAATTGAATGTATTAAGAAATCATATATGCCAGAGCCTATTTTTCATGTGTTAGAAGAAACTATTGACATGCAAAGGTTTATTCTCGAATCTCATGATCAAGAGAAATGCATTGAACAACTTAATAACATTAGCTCCCAACATCAATTTCGTATCGAACAAATTGATGGGAAAACACTTATATGGGGTGTTATCTCAAAATAAAACCCTAATAGGCTGCTGATCAAGAAGAATCTGAGTAAATATTTCAAACCGGACTTTTAGTTGAGGCTTAGCCTCCTCAACCTGAGAGGGCTCTCTCAATAGGTTTATGATTTTCAAATAAGGATTAGATGGCTAGCTCTATGAGTAAAATGGATAAAAATGGATAATTGGTTGCACTGCTAATCAACAAAAATCTATTGGGCTTATGGATTCAAGTGTGTTTTCACAAAACATGAATATCATCTTCATTTGGAAGTCAGAGCATTTCAAGGTTTAGATGAATCAAAGAACAGTAGGACAGAAAATAAACACAGTTCACGAACATATGAAGGAATTTAGAGCACCTTGAGTGAATTATAAGTAACATACATTCATGCCACTGTAAGTAATTGAAAGAGGAAAACTATGAGAATATCACACAACCATAATCCTTTCTGAATCCTGAGTGGCGAAACCAATATCTCTATATTAACATAAAAACACATTTTCTGCTACAAAAATAGTATGCTTGCTTATGAAAATTGCCAACCTTAAGGAATTCAATCGCATCTCTCTTATAGAGTCATTACAACATTGGATTCTATGATCCATCTTCAAATAAATTCGAATTCTATCTTAGATTGACCACTATTTACTCTAAAACTTCCTATTAAATACATGTGACAGTTAACTGTCTGTTCTAGAGTCCTAATGCAATTAGGAGTAAAAATATTTCTTATGAATAAAACAACCTTATCTAGGAATTAAATATTATGTTTGACATCTACTCCTCCATGAGGTCAAATTTGGATGTTGACCATTCACTTAAAGTCACCCTACTGCTAATGATAAAACTGCCCTAGAAATTAGGAAACATGTTTCCCTGTTTTTAGGCTTAGGATCCTTTTGGTTTCTTGAGATGTTCTGACCACTTTTAACTGATGAATTCGAGGATAATTGATGTTAGGAACATTATTGACATATGTACCAATCCATCCCTTATTTTTCCTGAAAAGTAGGAACATGTTTCCTGATAGCTTTAACCCTCATTTATGCTCCTTGAATCTTTGGATGACAAAAATGAACCTTTTAAGACAATTGAAATGTGTTATCACTTTCACATAACCATTTCCATCCACCTATGAAAAATTGAGTCCATGAAAGAGTGTGCAGAGATCTGATCTATGTGTGCTACGAAAATATCATTGTTTTCGTAGCACAGAAACTATGCATTTGTAACACACCTCTTAACATCAAATTTTCTTTGTCTTAACACCTTAAACTTCATTGGTGACTGATTTCCATCTTCTAAAAGCATCAAAAATTCAAAAATATGGTGTTTACCTCTTGGAACGTTATCACAATGTTTAAAACTGCACCTACAACAGTTTCTTCATCATATTTAAACCTTGAGAATATCTACAGTTTTTAATGAGGACTTTGATGCTAATGGACTTTGAAAACACTATAAGTCAACTTTTCCATGGTTTCCAAAAGTGATGACCTTCCCAAAACAAAATTATATCATGGATTTTTGACTTACTGTCTTACATTCTGTTGTAGATGACTTTCTTTGGAGTTTTCCAATTGTATTTCAATATCTTCAATGTGCCTCTTTAACCTCCTATTAGCAACCCTTAAATTCACATTCACCCTTCTCACAAACTTGGCCTCTTTGATTGCAAGCAGGGTCCAGGTGAAAAACTGAGCTTCACTGCTAATTTTTTTAGGATTTGAAATTCTTTCAAGTTCCCACAGAGCTTTAATTCTGTCAAAATTTATCTTCTCCACTACATGTTATCTTACTTTCTTCTCAAGCCTAGCAATTTTAAGATTAGCTAGTCTTAATTTTCTTTCATTCCTTCATAACTGCTCTTTTCTCTTTGTGTATGGAAAACTCTGTTTTTGTCATCTTTCACCGGAATCCCTATGGCTTCAGAAAATCTGTAATATACTGGCTCGCTTGATTTCAGGAAAACTGGCTCGCTTGATTAAAGTTTCAGCCTCGCTTGATAATTGGTTCAGCCTCACTTGATAATCGATTCAAGTGTTGGTTTATGCTTACCATAAGCCTCATATTCGAAGAAAAACATGTAGCAAGTGTTTTGCATGAGACAATATAACCAAGGACAACCATCCCCTTTCAAAATTTAAAATGACATGATGATAAATTACCCCTAACGAATCTCATGATGATTGTGAATGGTTGCATGTGGGAGAAAGGATTCGTGGACTGACACCTACTCATGAAAATTTAATGAAATTTGATGGATTTTACAGCTAGACAAGATTGGTTACGAATCCCCGATTTCGTAGCACGCGTAGTGTATTTTCAGGGTTTTGCGCTACGAAAAGACTAGTGTTTTCATAGCGCAAAATTAGTTTTTTACACTGTCTGCGCTACGAAAACGTGGTTTCGTGGCTTGTTTGAAAAATTTTGCAAATTGAGTAAACACATGATTTCCGAAACATGAAATGGGACCTTTGAAATGTGAAACAACGTTGTTGGACCTTATTTGAATATGGATATGAAACTCTAACCTTATGACTTAGACTCTAAAAACATAAAAATGACTTAACCCCTATTCGAAGACCATGACCAAAAGCAGAGTTGACACAACGATGCTTTGAAAATTTAGGGTGTGATAACATGGGGCAAGAAGTATTCAACAACTGCAGAATGGGAGCCAGCATGAGGTTTTGAATTTTTGAATTTCATTCAAGATCATCCCATATTTGCATCAAATATATTGTTATTACAATCAGTTGGTGAAGTTCATAATGCACGAAGGCAAAAGAGAGATATAGATTATTCTGAATGCCTGGAAGAAATTTAAAAAACCATTAGATATACATATCAATACTTTTATGTTGTTGATTCAATTTGGTGGGAATCCTTTTTCAATGATCAGAGTGATATCCTTTCAAGACTAGCAAATGAAGATTGCTTTGAAGATTCCATTTATTTGGCCACAAAATGTGTCAAATGAACAAGAGGAAACAAACATTCTTGAACAACAATAATCACAGTGTATTATTAATTCTACACAGGTGGAGGAAAGAGAAATGTATATTGGTTCCAGAAGATCTCCTGCATAATGTGAAGCCATGGAAGACCTTTACAAAGGTTCAGTACAAGATATTAAGGAGGGTTTCATGATCACGGTCTTAGCACATGAAGATCCACATGGCTATCCATTATGGGTTGCCAAGGTTATAAAGGTGATTACAAAAAATGAGGATGTTACAAGTGTTGAAGTACATTGGTATGCCAAAAACACACACCCATTCAATGGCGTGTACAAGCTAGAGATGGTAGTTGATAAACAAATTGGCAGAAAGAGAAAAAGAAAGGGTACAAATATAAATCGTCGCCACACAAACCTCTTAAAATTGGAGGAAGTTGACATACTAGTTTATGACTTCAATTTAACAAAGAGAGGAACTCTTCGCTCCAGGACGATAGAGATTCTTAAGAGGTTGCTACCACAAGAAACAGTGTTGAGATGGAAATCTGCTGAACCCAATCGTAGATCTACAAGAATTTTGAAACCTCAAGTGGTGGGCATGCATGTTGACTCATATGGGGTACTAGTTGATGAAAGAGAAGAATATGGAACATCTTCATCTGCATCGAGTCATTCATCTAAATATGTGAATTCTGATGGTGTGCAAGAAAATATCAGTGATTTTGAATAATTTTGTAAGACAATTGATATAAATGATGTTTGCATTGAGCAATGAAAATGATATTTTAAGTTATGAGTCATTTTTATGTTTTTTGGATTATATGTTTTAATTATGATGAATTCATTTGTCTAAAATATTGGCAATGCAACAATAACTTGGATAAATAATTTATGTTTCATTGGGTTATTTTAGTCATATAATTTTTTCATAATATCATGGTTGAAATATTTTGAAAAGTTAATATTTTTAATTCTATGGGTTAAAAAATGTGAAATATATTTTATCTTTAACATTATGGTTGAAAACAATTAGAATTTTAGGGATGTGTCATGATATTATATGTTAAATGACGTATAAAAATGATTAGAATTTTATGTGTTTAAAATGTCATTATTTTATATTTAACGCCATTACTAAAAATAGGTTGAAATTGTACCCGGAAAATAAAATTGGTATTCTAGCACCATTCTAGCACCAACCATTTTGTGTTTTTAAAAAAAAAATTAGAACATGAAAATTGGTTTTACTGCCACATTTTAAAAATTGTGCAAATTTACCATGAATAAAAAAAATAAAAATAAAAAGCTCGTTCTGGAATACACCCTTTTGGTTTTTGGGTCATTTTTCATGTTTTTTGGGGTTTTTTTGGCTAGAGTTCCTGTTTTCAGTTTATATTTCTCGTTTCAAAATTTACGCTATTTTAATCGAAAAAGGAAATAGAGAAATAAGAAAATTAAATTAGGAAATTATTTTAAAATTAGGGAAATATTTTTTTGGTTTATGGAAAGATGGGGAAAATAAAGTTTTGCACCTAGAGAAGGGAAACGAATAAATTAGTTGTGATCTGCAATGATGTATGGTATAGCCAACGAATTAAAGAGAGGTATATAGATACATCTTACCCATGGGAATTAAATGTTATTTATTTGGAAAATCTGATAATATGTTAGTTTCTTATTTCCCAACTTGATAATGAGGTAAGTTGGAACGCTTTTATGCTTCGGTTTCATTTGATCACTATTATTGTATTTTTCTTCTTCTTCTTCTTCTTTGTTCTTTTTTACTATTTTATGTTATTATTAGTTAGTATAACAATTTACGTATTTTTGTTTCTATTTGAATTTTGTGTATCTTTGTTCTAAGTGGCTTCTTAGGGGTTATGTAATTTTCCTTTTGTACTATGTGACTATTCAATTAGATAGTTTCTTCTGGGACTACATCTTGGTTCATTACACTATAATTCTTGGTTAGTTTTTATTTTTCTCATCATTATTATATTCAAATATTTTTATTCTTGTGAAATACAAGATGTCATGTGAATGAGGTAGAGTAAGGCATGCAATTGGTGGACAAAGAGATTCAAGAAAACGTCACCTAGAGAAAATTGGCAAAGGAGAGGCTATAGATCCCATCCCTGTCAACATACCTAACTTTGACGAGCATTCATCTGGCATTGAGTTCCCTCAACCTCCCTTATATTTCAACCTAAATTTAAAACACCTAAGATATAAAGGTGTGAGATCTAGTGGGGTCGTCTCCGACCCACATTGTACCAACTCCCATTCTTCGCAGTTATATGCTAGTAGTCCATTGGTTCAATATCCTAATGGGCCCATTCCCAGGCCACATCATCTTGGAATATTTGATCTAGGTATATCAACCCACTCATTTCTCAACTAACTCAAATGCTCCAAGTGCGTGATAGGGCACACCAACTTGCTTCATATTAGCAATATCACTTTATGATGACACCATCATAATGTCATGTTGATGTGTAATTCCACATTAAATATCCATGCAATTTTCCATGCTAACGTCATTTGTTCCCCCATGCTTATGTGGCGCCATTGTGGCCACTTACCTATCCACTAAGTCACATGAAGTGTTGTGCATCGCACATGATGTATGAAACTGATTTGACCAACCCATTGGTAATGTGGACCCCCTAAAAATTATTTTGAACTTTGGGAAAGCGGGTCCCCACAATTTCCATTTTCCAAATTATTCGTAGGCTACACGTTGAAAATATGAAAATAAAAATTACATTATATTCACATAAAGTGATATCCTCATTGTTAAACACAACAATGGAAAAGACACGAGATATGAAAGATCAACCTTGAATGCAAATTTATATTCACAATGATACATATTTATACAAATATAGTGACCCTTAGTTTCGTATTCCAAGTGGTATATTTGACTCCATAAGACTATTTAACTTCCACACCAACCCTTAGTGGATTAGGTGTCCAACATTCCCCCCATTAATCTGAAGGTGTATGTATGAGTCCAAGAAGTGAGTTTTAATACAAAATGTGCAAAAATGCATGGAAACACTAGGATGAATGTTATCTCTGAGATGTTGGTATAAGGGGGTGGTTTAATAATGACCACCAACACTGGAACGCTTAGTGCAGTTCCCGAAACTCTTCCAAAATTGGAAAGAAGTTGAGGTCTTCTACTAGAGGAAGTGCTCCTAATGCCTTGAATAGGGAGACCTTCAAGATGGAAAAGTGAGGTCTACAACCTGCATAAGAAATGGAGAACCTAAACCTAAAAATGCAGGTCTCAAACTGTGGTGGTTTAAGGATGACCACCAACTCTGGAATGCTTAATGCAATTCCTGGTAATCTTCCAAAATTGGCAATAAGATGAAGTATTTTGCTAGAGGAAGTGTCCCCAATTATTTTAAGAGGGATAAGGTCAACTTGAAAATGGAAGCCTCACCCCACATAGATGGTTAAGTGTGACCACCAACCAAAGGCATGCTCAGGGGCATATCTATCTCTGGATACAACTCTTAATTGGGTATGGTAGGTTGTGGCTTAGGCTCACTTGATGTGTCTTTGAAGCTTGTATATGACCATCACTTCCCCCCTATTCGTTACAAGGTGAGAAGATGGAGAAAACTAAACTACAAAAATTATTTATACTCTAGAATAAATTATGACATATGACTAACATATCTTCTTGGTTTTTGAATCCCACTTCCAATAAGTGATCCATCCAAGATAAATCTTTGTTCTTACAGTAGGCTTATTTTTGAAGCATCTGTTTGAAGAATGAGTGGTTTTATGAAAATGCTTACATGGAGGAAGATCAAAACAATGATATTTCATACGGCTAACTCGGTCACAATGTTGGAATTTAACATTCTTTTGTTGTTGTGGTGGAAGAGGAGGATAATCAAGAACATTTGAAGGTGGATCATCATGAAGAAATATAACACTTTGAAATTTAATGGGCTTGGAATAGTATGGAATATGAAAGGACACCTCCTTGTCATATCCAAGACCTGTTCTTTTTATGTTGATGATAATCTCTTCCCAAGGTCTAATGATTGGCTTGGGAAGTACAGGCTAAACTTCGACACTTGCATGCAAATCTACTATTGAACTAGGCATTGAATTTGAATCAACCTCAACTTTACATTCTTGTTGTTGATGGGAGTTTGTCTCCATCTAGAACAGTGTATAGTTTTGAATAAAAAATATTTCAAAATGATTCTTGTGTTGTTGTAGATTTTCTTGTTGTAGCTTTGTCTCAAGCTGCAAAAACTCAATTTTATCTTGTGCATTGTGTAGACATATTAGAATATCAGTGAGATAATCTTTACTGAATTTAGAAACTCTAATAACTCATTAATTCTTTCCATTTACTCAACAACTCAATATAACCAAATGTTTTGAGTCCTCTATTGTACAAATAGAGTAGAT
This sequence comes from Pinus albicaulis, assembly GCA_034641835.2. Lineage (NCBI taxonomy): Eukaryota > Viridiplantae > Streptophyta > Pinopsida > Pinales > Pinaceae > Pinus > Pinus albicaulis. Next base: position 367,443,737 of record CM076575.1, read on the forward strand.
GCTACACTCTCTCTCATAGAGATCAAGAATGGTTTACATGGAGCTCAAAAGAAAAATGATAAGGAAACATGTCAAATAGAAGGATTCTCACTCCTACTAAGGTACCCCAAATTTAGAAAATAATCAAAATCACCACAAAAAAGGCTCAATTGGGGTCATTAAAGGATCACCGCTGAAAAATCCTTATGGAATTAGTTTTTACTAAAAAGGATGAAATTGATGAACAAGAAGAGAATGATATGTCTAAAAAACATATTTTTGTGATCCTTGTTTCTCTTACAGAATGGTGATGGCAATAAATCTTACTCTTCAAAAAACTATTAAAGAATTCACATGCATAAACAATGGTTGGTTGCATTCATATATAATGAAACACTAGAAGATAAAACGGCATTGGCGAGGGCCGGAAAATGTCACCATAAGCTCATTGGTGACGGTCAAAAGAGCCTTCGTCACCAAAAAATGAACGTCACCAAAAGTATAGGTGTTGTGATGCCATTCAAGGTTCATCACCAATAATGGTTATAATAATGAATAGCGATTATCACCATTTCATCTGAGAAATGGTGATGGAACTTAACCTTCACCACCAAAAAATTTAACGTCACCAAATGTGGCATCTCCAAAATTATAGGTGTTGTGGTGACATTCAAGGTCTGTCACGAATAATGATTATAATGACGGATAGTGACCGTCACCATTTCATATGAACAAAATCTATTTATGGTGATGGACTTTTCATGGTCATCACTATTGATGCATATATATAGTGGCGCTCATTGACTATCACCATTTCATATTTTGGTGAGTGTCAAAAAATGTCACCATCAGCTCATTGGTGATGGTTAAAAGAGTCTGTGTCACTAAAAATGATCGTCGCCATTCCATATTAATATTATGACACGATGGAATCAAACCACCAACCTCCTACTTGTAAAGCAGATGCTCCTCCATTGAGATAGCACATTTTAAAGAATTAGACTTTAAAGAAATAGATCTTGAATCTTTATGAACTATAAATTCTACAACTTTCAATAAATTATAAAACTATGTAAAGTCTTGGAAAATATTTTACTAAACAATAAAAATAGCATCGAATTTTGTACCTAATGGTTATGGAAGTTATGAAAAGGTGGGGAGAGGGAAAAATATTCTTGTATAAGATACTTAATATGTTCAGTTAAATACTCAATTAGAGGTGAAACTTTGAATACATTGATAGCCTATAAATGACCTATAATTATCAAATATAAAATCTTCAATTACACCAAAGATTGATATCTCACCTTGTGAATCATGTAATGTAGAAATTTATAAATACTGTGATGTATTACTGGATTCTCCTTTTCTAACAATTATGCCACTGTTAAATACAAAATCCTTCTACTTAATTCTTTGCGGAAATTTAATCGCCAATTGGAAACACATGAAGAAAAATAAATCGCACATAACAAGATGTTTTTATTGAGAAAGCATAAAGCTAAAAACCCCACTATCATATATTATGTATATATCATGGATCATGAAACAATATCATACAAAAATTTACTCCAAGAGCTCTCAGTACAATATACAATCATCTTACACTGTCATACAAAAATTGGCATAAGCATGCACCAATTTACTGCCTCCTGACAGCCTACCTCCATTGCGCTATCCCTGCTAATGAATATCCCTGAATGAATTAAATATTACCTTTCCTTGACTGCATAATCCTCATTGGCACCTCCAATGTGTGTGTATGTAATGTTCCAAAATTTTAGGCTCCAAGCTAAATGGAACATTAGAGTTATGCAGCAGCTTTAATCGGTGAATAAATAGGAAGAAAAGCCCATAAGTCTCCTAAGGAGGAATAAAATACTCCAAATGTGAAAAGGGACACTCTTTCTAGCTCAATAAGACACCTCCATGTGTGAACAGGGTTAAATTCAAGCTGCTTTGACTAAGTCAACAACACAATTTTAGTGGAGGAAGAATCCAAAGAGGAATAACGCAATTTTGGAGGGAGATGTATCTTGGGATAGAAGTAACTTAATTGAGTGGGGCCAAGGGCAAGAAAAATCATGTCTTATATAAGGAAGAGGATGGCATCATTATTCTTCATGTCTTAGATTATTATTCTTGTCTGCCAAGACTTGTTGTTGCTTTGCTGCTTAGCAAAGTTGCAGTGTTGTTTAGCATTGGGTGTTCCCAGGCGGGAATCCCACCTCTTTCCTTTGAGGAGCCTCATTGGGAGAGTTTTTATTCATCATTCCACATCAGTTTTTCAAGCCAAGCTTCAGCCATATTCATCAACACAACTTTGCTGGAGATTGTGTAGTGTTGCTGGGTGCAGCAGTGGAAGGGATTGGAATCCCAGTTTCTGAGCTAGTTTCTCATTGCAGGAAGGTTTCCTTCACTCGAGAGATCTGTTTGGAGAGCTCCTGAGCTTATTTCAGATATTTGGTATCATAACACACATTTCCCATACATTCCCAACATTTTTTCTACTAGGTAATGTGTTATTCTAGGGGCAGTGTTCATTGCATGGTTTGGTGGCTCCATTGCAGTGTTTCCTTGTGATTGAGAGGTTCATAATTTCATGGGAGGAAGCCCTTGAGGGATCTACAGCATATCATACATATTTCAGCCTTATACACTCATGTGATTTAGTGTTGTAGTGGTTATTCAGTAAATTACTGAATTTCCCATTTTGTATGCAGAGTGTTTGACAAGAAACCCTTGTCGGTTTCTTTTGTATTTTGTATAAGGAGACTAGATCTCTATTCTTCAGAATTTATAATCAATATATGATTATATCTAATTGTTTCCTTCATTTCTGAGTGTAAACCCTCTCTTAAACTGTGTAGTCCCTTGAGCAGCAACTCCAACATTCTGCAGTCTTGGGGATTTGACACTGAAATCCTAGGTGTGGGAGATTTGTTTAACCCACCTAGTTTGCTTTGTTTTAGCTCTAATATTGGATTTAGAATTTATATTGACTATATATGGGATCCAAGAGTCCATTTTAATTTTTTATTGCATTTGTTGCTGGAAATGTGTTTTTCATGCATGATTCGTGAGTTGTACCAGATTAGGAATATTACAGTGGTATCAAAGCATGATCTCTGGCTCAGCCTATGAGATCTAGCTATCAGAGGAAGGAGAGATGGACAAAATATAGAAAGCTTCAGTATGTGAAAGGAAAAAGGAAGAGAAGCTCACAAAGCTTCTTCCAAAATCTATGCAAAGCTTTCAAAGAGAGCTGAAGAAAATGAGATTGGAGATGGGATCTCCAAAAGAGGTGAATCTAGAACTCAATCTATATTTTCACATGGTGAGTGTGATCATGCAGCTACACTCCATGATGCACAGCGCAGTCAAGTGCCCATAGATATCTTGAGATGGATGGGAGGAGGAAAAATGCATAAGAGGACAACTCTTAGTGATTTGTTGCAGGATTATGAATCTCTAACTAAGAGGTTTAGAGATCACACTGGTTTCCAGGAGTTTTGCAAGATCCATATGGAGAAGAGAAAGCAGCAGGATGCAGATGGATTTCTTCTATCTACATTTGCCGGATCACCTACATGTTCAGCTGGAGCTTGGGTGAAGGAGCTAGATTCCTATTTGCAGCTGCAACACATTTCCGAAGAGGAAGCCATCAGAGTTGTAGCGCCACATTTCAGAGGTAAGGCTCATGCATGGTGGATTTTTTAATCTTGTTCTTTAAAGAATTCCAACACTTTCTCTGATGCAAGATTCATAGAAACATTGGTGGGAAGGTTTGGTGAAAAAATTCCTAAGACACATGAGCGAGGAAAATTTGAGAAAACAAAACCCTTGCATGTTATAGAGGAAACCCCACTTCAGGAAACCATGGGAGGAGTTGATATCTTTCACTAGACATTTCTAGAAGAAAGACCTATAGTTCATATTCTTGAACAAGAGGGCATGGGGATCTCCTTTTCACAGGAGGATCCAACTATTAAGATGTTTCCCATACACAGAGAGGATGATGAGGGAAACAACGCTGTCATATCTAGAGCACATCCAGTGCCCCATGCAGAGGGAGGAGGAGAACATGCTCCAACAGGAGGGATTCTTGTATCCTTACAAGAATTTCCCTAGGATCTCATACATGGAGGTCCAAGCACAATCAAGAGAAGCATGATTGTGCAACATTGTAGCTGGAAGGAGGAGGTAGGGAGCAAGAAAAACATCACTTGATGAGAGGCACACACCCTTCTCTATTTCAGAGAGCCAATGCAAGGAAGAGGCAGACTGATTTGCGTTGTAAGGGTAGGGGCAAGGTTGCCCAACCATATGTGCAGTCTACTCTTGACATTGATTTCTCACTACATGGAGGCATTCCACCTGGGAGGCCACCTGATCTACAGTTGATGAGAGATATCTTGTATTTGGGTTCACCACTCTTGGATTTTGGAGAGGTGAAGAGTTTGGGAGAATAATTTGGCATGGGGGATGTCAAAGTAGCAGGCAGCAGCAAGAGAAGAGCTTCACATGTTAGATCACCAGCGTTGTCTTTGAGGAGGATTGATCATTATTGGAGGTCTCAGATTTTGGTAGAGTACTCCAAGGATCTTGGTGCGTGCATGATTCTTGATGACCCAGATGGAGATGATAGATACATGGTTGATGATGTGGTCATTTATTTACATGGCAGAGTCTTCTTGACTAGAGCCTCTAGTCTCAAGGAGAAATTGATACATGCAGCACATGAGGACTTCTATTCTATGCACTTTGATGCATATTTCCAGTTGATGGAGGAGTTCACTTGGGAGGGCATCCAACATGACATATATCATCATATGGAGAGATGCATAGCCTGGATGGTGATGAAGAGGATGTCATAGCAACCTTCCTACTCATTGAGAATGAGGGAGAATTTCCAGTTGAGCCATTTCAGCTCAAGACCTCAAGTACATGATGGAGGAGGTACAATTTTACATTTTGTATTGTACTTCTTTACCTTATGTGCGCAACATGATGTATCAAGAAGAGTTGCTTCTTCTTGCATATTGTATGATGATGTACTTGTAGCTACTTGCAGCATTGATGTTGGCTATCGTTTTTATGGTTTGTGGGGGAAGCCACATGTTTCTTGGTGTGCACCATTAACACCATATTGTACTTTCATGTTTTCATATTATGAGATGACTGTGGCAGACAAAAAGTGGCTGGTAAAGCCCTTGTTATTTCTTATTTTTCTGCAGGCAAGAGATGCACTGAGCTGGTTCCATGAGTGGAACTATGATCCACTCTCCAGTTGTCATTTGGCAACTTGCTTTTATTGTACTTTGCTTCCATATACTGCTGGCATGTTTATGATCATGAGGAGCTTTGTTTGGAGAGTGGGATTGAGTTGGAAGATGCCCATTGGGAGCATGATTCTCCCCATTTTATATGCTGTACATTGCAGGAGGAACCATGGGCAAACCATGATTGCCACATCACATTTTTTCTCTTCTCGTGGGAGGAACCACTTGGAGAAATTGACGAGGTACTTCATGGTTGAACTATTTGTTGGGACATCATACAAGTTGACCTTCATGATATTATTCTATGGCTTTTATGAGGAAGAGATGAGGCAGCAGCAAAAGTTTTTGTTGCTATGGTTTCACTTGGGAGAGTATGGGAAAAATTCTTTCCATACTTTTCATGATATTTCTGAAGAGAAGAAAGGCACATTCATGGTGCAAGGAGGCTACCCTTCAGCTTTGAAGGATCATGAGAGACTTCCCTGTATGAAGAAGATCTTCTCACATAGTAGCATGATGGTGGATGACCTTGGCATATGGAATGTCAAAGAGAGAATTCATGGAGCTTTATTTCTAAGGCCTACAACGCTGACACATGGGAGAGTGTTCTTATAGATGGAGTGTTCCAAGGAGTATATGTATCCCTTCTTCTTGCAGATTTATATGAGGGAATCCTTATGGGAGAACTTATACATGGACCTCACTTTCAGCTTACACATGATGCATGGTAAGAAAGACATTGATGTGCTTGTTGATTACTCTATTGAGTATTTGTACTTTATCACCATATGTAAACAGTGCATTGCTCCATATGAGAGCAAGATTATCTATCGGTTTCATGGTCACTTTAGGGCCAAATATTGTGATGTTGATGACCCATATTTACATGACTTTGGGAAATTGTTGTATTGCTTTGATTGTGCACATCTGGTATATATTGTAGCTTACTACTTCATAGTAGATGAGCTAACATGCATAGCTACAAATTCTTGGGAGGAAAACTTTCCACTTGATGCTCTACATCAGCAGTTGAAAGAACAGTGTTGTGTCCACCAGGGATACCATATGTATCATCCAAACTTGCACATAACCTTCAGCCATTTTCTGATTTGGATGCCATGCGGTGATGATGTGCCATTCATCTTGAATGGAATGGTTTGGGTTGGCATGTCTCATGGTTTTGGAGGAAGAGTCCTTGGAGGATCAATATTCTTCTTGCCATTGGAGGGCAATCATGTTTCAGCCCAAGATCAGCATGCCCTCTACACTTATCATGAGTGGAGAGGAGGACAGCATGGGATAGGCCCTCTTTTCTATCATGTTCATTTATTTATCCCACCTACATTTTAGGAGCACAAGGTGGAGGATAATTTTCATGAGTTGCCATGTTGGAGGGTGTCTCACTTCATTTGGATGATAGCATGGATGAGGGAGGCACTCATTCACCATGATGATCATCACTCCTACTTTGTGGAGGCCATGAGACAGCTAGCGGGTTGCCATTCACACTTTCCACCTTTGATTGATGCAGACACTTTGGTTTTGCACACTTGGGAGGAAGCATTGGATGACAGTATATTTGCAGATTCTCTTAATGTGGTGATGGAGGCTATTGATGGGAGGCCACATAAGGAAGAGGGGAGAAATTTTTTTCTCCTTATGCATTTTCTTGAGGACAAGCAAATATTTTGGAGGGGAGGACTGTAATGTTCCAAAATTTTAGCCTCCAAGCTAAATGGAACATTAGAGTTAAGCAGCAGCTCTAATCGGTGAATAAATAGGAAGAAAAGCCCATAAGTCTCCTAAGGAGGAATAAAATACTCCAAATTTGAAATGGGACACTCTTTCTAGCTCAATAAGACACCCGCATGTGTGAGCAAGGTTAAATTCAAGTTTGACTAAGTCAACATCGCAGTTTTAGTGGAGGAAGAATCCAAAGAGGAATAATGCAATTTTGGAGGGAGATGTATCTTGGGATGGAAGTAACCTAATTGAGTGGGGCCAAGGGAAAGAAAACTCATGTCTTATATAAGGAAGAGGATGGAAGCATTATTCTTCATGTCTTAGATTATTATTCTTGTCTGCCAAGACTTGTTGCTGCTTTGCTGCTTAGCAAAGTTGCAGTGCTGTTTAGCACTAGGTGTTCCGAGGAATGAATCCCACCTCTTTCCTTTGAGGAGCCTCATTGGGAGAGTTTACATTCATCATTCCACATCAGGTTTTCAGGCCAATCTTCAGCCATCTTCGTCAGCACAACTTTGCTAGAGATTGTGTAGTGTTGTTGGGTGCAGCAGTGGAAGGGATTGGAATCCCGGTTTCCGAGCTAGTTTCTCATTGGAGGAAGGTTTCCTTCACTTGAGAGATCTGTTTGGAGAGTGCATAAGATTATTTCAGATCTTTGGTATCAGAAAAAACATTTCCCATACATTCCCAACATTTTTTCTTCTAGGGAATGCATTATTCTAGGGGCAGTGTTCATTGCATGGTTTGGTGGCTCCATTGCAGTGTTTCCTTGTGATTGAGAGGTTCATCCTTTCATGGGAGGAATCCCTTGAGGGATCTACAGCAGATCAGACATATTTCAGCCTTCTACACTCATGTACTTCAGTGTTACAGTGGTTATTCAGTAAATTATTGAATTTCCCATTTTGTATACAGAGTGTTTGACAAGAAACCCTTGCTGGTTTCTTTTGTATTTTGTATAAGGAGACTAGATCTCTGTTATTTAGCATTTATAATCAATATATGAGTATATATAATTGTGTCATCAATTTCTGATTGTATACTGCGCATTCCCTTGAGCAGCAACTCCAGCATTCTGCAGTCTTGGGGATTTGAAAGTTTTTGGCAATCCTAGGTGTGGGAGATCTATTTAACCCACCTAGTTTGCTTTGTTTCAGCTCTAATATTGGATTTAGAATGTATATTTACTACTCTATGGGATCCAAGAGTACATTTTACTATTTTATTGCATTTGTTGCTGGAAATTTGTTTTTCATGCATGATTCATGAGTTGTTTCAGATTAGAAATATTACAGTGTAGTTGCATTGAATTCACCACTATAGTCACAACTGATAGTCAACTAGACCCTTTCACCTATCTCTCCACTGGGTCTCCACTGGATCTGACATGCATGTATTTAACAGTAGTATTTCTTCAGTTGCATGTGAGACCACTACTTTTGAATTAATTAAATAATTAATTCACTGATCTCTCACTAGTGTATCATTAGTTAAAACTAGCACAAATGAGTTTAACTCACTTAACTGAGTTAAACTAAATAATAACTCACATATCTACACATCCAACTATGTTACAACTTTGTATCACTCAGTTACAATGAAGTCCACTTTGAATGTCCCACCAACCAACCTTAGAACTCGTAATTCCTTCATTCAACTGGTTTTCCACATCAGTTAGCTGAAATCAAGGGCTTCAAGGGAATATATTATTATTTATTGTCTGATTATCATTAAGGGCAAATAATAATCGACATGCACTCTACTTTTAGACATTCGACCTAAAAATAGACTTCGCCCATATATCTAAAAATAGAAACTCATCTATAAATAGAATTTTCTCAACCATTTATAAATAGACTCCTGTTATAAATAGGTTTTTCTCAACATTCTAAAAATAGACATACCCATAAAAATAGCCTGTGGGCCCCACATAGTGTAGGTGGTTATTTCTCACTAGGACCATCATCTTGTTGAATCTGAACACTCCCTTTCAACAAGAAAGGGATAATCCTTCACCCCAATCCTGCCTCTATGGTATTTGAATTTTCTCCTGGTGAGCGCCTTCATCAGAATATCTGCATCCTAATCTTCCGTAGGAATGTACTGAAGCAACATGATCTTTCGTTGCACACAATCTTTGATATGATGATACCAGATATATATGCTTAGATCTATCATGAAACACAGGATTAATCGAGAGTTTAATGCAACTCTAATTATCACAATGAATCATTGTAGGATAAAAATGAGAACCAAACAAACCGAACAGGATCTTCCTCATCCAGATAGCCTCACATGCAGGTTGACTTGCTACCATGTATTATGCTTCCGCTAAACTGAGTGCCACGGATCTCTGTTTCCTGTTGTACCAAGAAATAGTTGTAGATCTGATACTGAAAACCCCTCCTGATGTGCTCTTTCTGTCCGTTGGGCTGCCTGCCCAATCTACATCCGTGAAGCCATCCAACTTCACCTCATCCGTCTATTTGTACCATAAATCATACTTAGATGTGCCCTTGAGATATCTCAGGACATGCTTGCCCGCCTTCCAAAAGAGCTTGGTAGGCTTAACCATCACTTGACTAAGTCGATTCACTGCATAGCATATGTCCGGACTTGTATTAACTAAATACATGAGCAAACCCACCAACTCTTGATATATAGTAGCATCCACTACCTTTGTCGATGTAGCATCCTCTTTCCTCCAATTTCCTAGAAGAGGAGTATCCATGGGTTTGTATCCCTTCATGTGAAACTTATCAAGTATCTCCCTTGCATACTTGCCTTGAGACACAAACAGTTCACCATCTCGCTGCCATATTTCCAATCCAAGGAAATAGTGAAGGAGGCCCATATCCTTCATCTCAAACTCATTTTCAAGGTCCTCCTTGCATGAGTGTATCCACTGATCATCACCAGTCAGTATTAAATCATCAACATAAAGAACAATGATTAAAATCTTACCCTCCACCACAATCTGATACAAGTTTACATCCGCCTGACTCTTGGTGAAGCCAAGTCCAATTAAATATCTGTCGATCTGAGTGTACCAAGCACAGGGTGCTTGCTTCAGCACATACAGTGCTCTTTTGAGTCTTCACACATGTGACTCGCTACTGAAGATCTCAAATCCTTCAGGCTGCTCAATGTACACTACTTCCTTAATGATTCCATTAAGGAACACAATCTTCACGTCCATCTGATGAATTTTCCAACCCATCTGCGCTGGGAGAGCAAGGATGGTCCTTATGGAAGAATACCATGCGACAGGTGCAAAGGTTTCTTCATAAACAATACCCTCGATCTGTGAGAAGCCTCGGGCAACAAATCTTGCCTTATACTTCTAAACACTCCCATCAGTAGCTTGCTTTACCTTGTAGATCCATCTTGAACCTGCCACTGATTTTTCAACCGGCCTTGGAACAATTTCCCAAGCACTGTTTCTGACAATGGAGCCATACTCCTCCACCATTGCATCTACCCATGTGGGCTTCTGCACTGCTTCCTGAAAGGAAGATGGCTCTGTCACAATATATTTTCTCATGAGAGCAATGTATCTAGTGAATCGGTCTGGATACTGTCTCTATCTGCGCTGAGAAGTAGGTACTCCTACATTCTATGTCGCATCAAGCTTCAGCATCTCAGCTTCTGTGGTATGCCTTTTGCATGTTTTGATGTTTGGATCTGCGTGAGTGGACTCCTCCGCTCCATGATCCTCCTCCTGTGGCTAATCCACATCTAGAGTCTCATCTTTGGGAACCAAAAGTTCCTCCTCTGCATGCAAGTCTAGCTCCCTCTCAAGCGACAACTTCATGGATTTCTCCTCATTGAATTTTATATCTCGTCGCACCACAGTCATTTGACTGTTTGGAAAATACACACGATAATTATGGGGTGTTTCTGTGTACCCTAAAAATATCCCAAATTTAGCAGTCAGCTCTAGCTTCTTCTTGGCGTTCTTGGTCACATGCACATAAATAGATGAGCCAAAAATATTAAAGTGAGAAACATTTGATTTCTTACCAGTAAAATATTCTTCAGGTGTACTCATGCCAAGTACTCTATGAGGACAACGTTTTTGCACATAAATCGCAATTTTGCATGCTTTCGCCCACAAGTGCATTGGTAACCCCTGATCATGCAGCATAGCTCGTGCAACACCCACAATCATTCTTTTCTTCCTCTCCATGACCCCATTATGTTGTGGGTTATGAGGCACTATGATTTCTCTCTGAATTCCTTCTTTGTTACAGAAGTCTTTGAATTCATTCTAGATATATTCACCACTGTTATCGCTCCGCAGAGCCTTCACTTGATTCCCCAACTCTTTCTCCACCAATGCTTTAAACTCACTGAACTTTGAGAATGTTTGATCCTTCTTCTGCATGAAGAAGATCCAACATCTACGAGAATAGTCATCAACAAAAATAACATAATACATGTGTTTTGTTGTTGAAGCAATCGAGAATGACCCACACACGTCTGTGTGAACTCTCTCCAAGATCACTGAAGCATGGTTCTCCTTTTCATGAAAGGTGGTCTTCATAACTTACCCATAGTACATCCCTTGCACTGATCTATCTGCGCAAGTGTACCCTTGGGAAGTCCAGTAGAAATCTGCTACAAAATCTTCAGGTTGTCATGGTGAAGATGGCCCAGTCGCCTGAGCCATAATTCCCCCTCATCCCGGCTCACCACTTCTTCTTCTTTGCCCACCATTGCAGTGCAGCCATCTACCTCTGGCTTGTAGATATTCTTGACTCGAATCCTTATCTTCTTGGTTTGACCTGTTATTTTATGTCACAGGAAAGATTTTCCATCGTTGAAAATAATGTCATAACCTATGTCCTCCAACATCACGACTGAGACCAAGTTCTTCTTTAGACCTGGAACATGCATAACATCTTTCAATAGAAATGGTTTATGTAATATTCCCTTTCTTGATCCCGTCAAAGTGGATAGAATTGACCCATGGTATTAACCCATGGTATTGACCCATGGCATTTCTTGATGGTATTTTCCCATGGTATTGACCCATGGTATCTCTTGTTGGTATTGACCCATCAAGCCTATAAAAGGGGAGAGAAGCTAGGCATTTAGGGCATTCTGGATTATCTATTTTATTATGTTTGGGTTGAGAACCTGGCCTGGCCAGTTCTTTTATTGATCCCGGGATGAAAACCCCGTGGTAATGTTTATTTGGTGGATCCATTCAGGATTCACAATTGGGCTTCAATTTCTTATATGTGTTGTGTTCTGTGTTTTTATATGAAATACCTAGATGTGTTGTTTTATTTAAAATTTTGATCCTTGGGATATTACAGTGGTATCAGAGTTGTGCATCCTGCCAACCTGAAATTTTTATGCAAGGAACTTCGGTGAAATTTATTTTTCACCCTAGCTAGCATTTCTCACTTCGGTGATATTTATCACCCTAGTTGGAATTTTATTTTTTAGTAAATTATTGGGATATTACAGTTTACCTGAATCCCTCTCAAAGGTAATGGTACCAATGTCGGTCACACTGTATCATCCATCATCGCCCATCTCTATATGCATTTGGAGATCTTTCTCCTCCAAGTCACTGAAAGGCTCCTTATCTCCCATCATGTGGAAGGAAACACCACTATTAAGAGACCACACCAATCCCATTGCAGTTGAAACCAAGCATGCGATTAAAGAGAAATCAAGTTCAAATTGCGAGGCAAGGGCCTCACCAGATGTAGCTCCAACAACCTTCTTGTTCTTCTTTTTCTATGGGAAGTTAGTGGTGAGATGCCCATGTTCTTGATAGTGAAAACACTTCACCTTGGACAAATCCATATTCTTTTCTTTAGCCTCGGATTTTGAGTGGAATTTCTTCCCCTTCCCTTTCCTTGCTTTGGCAGCCAAAGTACAAGTTCATCATCATGCTTTGATGAAGAGTCATCCCTGGTGTTCCGCCTGAACTCCTCCTGCACTAGATCCGACCATTGTCATTCCCAATCCGGCAGTTTTTCCCGTCCATTGATAGAGTCTTGATAACTATGACAACTCTTAAGAAGTCCCAAGAGAGCCAAACTCACCAAATCATCATCAGAAACTGTGATTTCTACACTCCCCAGTTCATCCCGACATTGGACAGACTTTGTGAGATACTTTGGAATATTGTCGCCCTTCTCCATCTTGAATTTTATGAGTTTATCCTTCAGCGCCAATTTCCTATGGTCGTTTTTGCTTTGGAAAATATCTGTCAAATCCTTCCACATTACAAATGGAGTGGCTTTCCCATGAAGGCTTGAGACAATATGGTCTCGCACACCTTCCAACAGAATCCTTCTCATCTTCGCTACTTTCTTTTTCCAGGCGTCAAGTAATGCAGCATCCGTCGAAGTCGTCTTAAGAACATCACTGTCGATGAATTATTTCAAGCCATTATCTTTAAGCACCGCCTCCATCCTATCCTTCCATGAAATGTAGTTCGAGCTGCCCTCAAGTGCATAGTCTAACCGCAAACCATTGAAAGCCATTTCGATGTTTACTCAACTATTGCACCAAGAAATTCTTGCAACAAATTATAATTGTTTCCACCAACAAAACTCAGCTACTGCTTCAATATTGCAATCTTCTTCGCTCAGATACCATGTAGAAATTTATAAATACTGTGATGTATTAGGGGATTCTCCTGATCTAATAATTATGCCACTGTTAAAGACAGAATCCTTATACTTAATTCTTTGTGGAAATTTAATCGCCAGTTTCAAACACATGAAGAAAAATCAATGGCACATAACAAGATGTTTTTATCGGGAAAGCATAAAGCTAAAAACCCCACTATTATATATTATGTATATATCATGGATCATGAAACAATCGCATACAAAAATCTACTCAAATAGTTCTCAGTACAATATACAATCGTCTCACACTTTCATACAAAAATTGGCATAAGCATGCACCAATTTACTGCCTCCTGTAAGCCTGCGTCCACTACGCAATCCCTGCTGATGAAGATCCCTGAATGAATTCAATCTTGCCTTGCCTTGACTACGCAATCCTCATTGGCATCTAGTCACAACTATATTCAACCAGACCCTTTCACCTATCTCTCCACTGGGTCTCCACTGGATCTGACAATGCATGTAGTTAACAATAGTATTTATTCAGTTTCATGTAGTTAAACTAAATAAAAACTCACATAACTACACATCCAACTCTGTTACAACTTTGTATCACTCAGTTATAACGAATTCCACTCTGCATGTCCCACCAACCAACCTTAGAATTCGTAATTCCTTCAGTCAACTAGTTTTCCACATCATTCAACTGAAATCAAGTGCTTCAAGAGAATAGATTATTATTTATTGTCTGATTATTATTAAGGGCTAATAATAATCGACATGCATTCTATTTTTAGACATGCGATCTAAAAATAGACTTCGCCCATATATCTAAAAATAGAAACTCATCTATAAATAGAATTTGCTCAACCATCCATAAATAGACTCCCGCTATAAATAGATTTTGCTCAACATTCTAAAAATAGACATACGCCTAAAAATAGCCTACGAGCCCCACCTAATGTAGGTGCTTATTTTTCACTAGGATCATAATCTTGTTGAATCTCAACATGTAAATATGTTGTGACGACATAAAAATATGCCTCTGAAATATTGATTTTCATGTCAAAAATACAAAAAAAGAGAGTATATATTATGCAATTATGAATAATGAGCTACATGATTGAATCCTATTGGCTATGTTTTCTAGAAAACTAATTTGGAGTGCTTCTCATTATTAATTAATTAAAGATGTAAAAATACAACAATAAATAACAACGATCCCGAAACGTAACCACTAAATAGATGTTAAAAATTGTAAGCACAAAGTTTGGCTAATATATGTTACGCCAACAAAATATCAAGGGAGCATTCAAACACTTCCAAATCCACACCAAGCATGAGTATCCAAATATTTAATTGTATGGATACAAGGAAATCACTCTCTGCCTCTCAATGATAACTATGTCCTCCCACAAATACTTCAACTAGCAAAGGGGTGTGAAGAAAAAAACCTCAAAGAGAAAAAAAATACACATTACAAAAACACATTGCATTTCCCCTATACCTTTATAGAATAGATCTAGGGGAATAAATAAAAGATCCATAGAGAATAGGATTAGAGTAGGAAAAATAAATATGATAACAAAAATAACCAGCAACTAAATATACTAATTTGAACATGTTTAAAGTACATTAAACAAAGATGGCATCCATAGTACATTAAAGTGACATTATTCAATTTCGAGATTGGTCAATTGCCAACTATCCATAGTGCCACCAATCTAATGAACTGTGATAACAAATGTTCCCATTAATGGAGAAACATATTTAAATATCACACTTTTTGTTGATAATCATTGTCTTTAACTGACAACCATGCATATATATAGTGCATAACTGCAAAACATGGACAAAAAAGTGAGCATAAAGTTGAGAAGCCCAATCTACCTTAATGGAGAAAAACAAGAAATCAAAACTTACGTACAATGTACCGACCATTGATATTATAGAAACATGAAACAAAATGTCATGATACTTCTCATCAAGGAAAAAAAAAATCATATCATCTGTAGTGATGAACTTATAAACCTTTTTTAGAAAATGGTGTTAATACTATGATGCAAACAAGCTGCGAAATATCAGAATTACCCTGTGGAATGGAGTTCGTAAGACATAATAAAAATCCATTTTACTTCACAACAGATTTCAACCTTGGATTTTAACAACACTCATACACGTGCGAATCAACAACAGATTTTTTATAACATACACAAACCCAAAAAACAACCCAACCAACGCAAACGCATGGGTTCCTTACCGGAGGGGCCCACGCGACTTTGAACAATCACGGACAGTCGCAGTTCACAATCTTTACAACATAACCTTAAGATTTAAACCTTATTTTCTGCGGGATGTGATGTTTCAATGTAGTGCTACATGGTCCTCCCCATTTTGCATCACAAACAAAGTTCTCTACCGTGCAAAGACCTTAACCTTAACTTGTAAATGTTGTGATGTGTGAAATCACTTCAGTTGTGCTTTCCATATCCACCATTTAATTCCTGTAGGATCTGATGGATCTCGTCTGCCCCCACTGCATCCCTTCGCATCGCAAGTCAAACTGTTTAACTCACAAATTAATTCATAAACGATATCCTTTGTGACGTGTTATGTCTTAAATCTCCACCGTTTGATCTCGACTGGATCCAACAGTCTGCGCTACACCTCCACTATACCACTTAGCATCGCAAATCAAATTATTTAACTTGAAAAAGATCTTAGCGATATCTGTTAACATCTTCAAATTTTTGAAATCGTGAATCGTCTTCCATATTTTATCTGATTAGAGATCCAACGGTCCTCATCTCTATCTCCTAAAACTCATCGCCCATAGTACTGGTTGAATTGTGAAATCATTGCAACCATTCACCTTTCGCCTTCGGATATGCGATTTAAATGCAACTGTCCATTCACCTTCTCGTGGCTCTGCTTCGCCCCCTCTGCCCGCACTCAGCTTTGTCTTCTTTGGAATATTTCAACGTTATCTCTCCTGAGCTTTGTCCAGTCTGCAAATGCTTGGATCCCTCCTGAGCTTTTCCTTCATCTCTCATCCCTTGATCTCTGCCATAGCTTTTCTATGTGAAATTCACAGGAACTTTATCCTCTCTCTCAATCTATCTAGGCATTAATAGAAGTAACATTCATACATAATAACATATGAATGCAATGCTTGATTTCGACAGTGAAATAAAACAAACAGGTTGAAACAGAGAGCCCGATCAAAATCCAAAACACTTGGAATTAATTTTAAAATGAAAATACACAGAACCCAAGCCCTGGGATGGTTGGTTTTACATTTGTTCCTAATCTCTTTTCAACCCTCATTCACACCTATTTCCCTCTCGTTCTCTCTCTTTTTCTCTATGGAAGGAAAAATTCCACAATGGTGGATTTGGTTTTGTTTTATGCCTTTCCCAAAATACCCATATGGTTGAGAAGCTACTATTCAGTTTCAGAATAGTTTATTCAACTAAATGATTAACTAATCCTAATCTAACTATTATTTTAACCTGCAAATAACAATGGCTATGTTAGACCAAATTTACTTTAAAAAAAATACTTTAAAACTAAAGTCTTCAAATTATTAGGACTGTTAGTCCTCTTCCCAAGCCACAACATGTGGCCAGCTTGTCACATTGTTGATTCTACCTTAATGATCCTGCATCAGACTCCCGAGATAAAAAAATTCATGACCTCCTGGTCACGTGTCTTCAATGCTTGAATTTTCCATGATCCCAAACTCTTTTTTGTTGATGTCTATAAGCTACATTGTGTTCACCAATCTTTAGCTGCAATCTTCCAGGCTTTCGTACTTTGTATTGTAGTGCTCCACTGCCTCTATCTTCACTGTTCTTTACTTTCCAAACAATTTCACTATGGACTACTTTCTTCATTTTTTTGTAACTCTTCTTAGATCCTAATTTGAAACTTCCATAGATCCTACCTCCCAAAATAATGTGAATCAATCTCTGAAATTTTTCCACAACGTTTCTTGGGATTTCGACTTCACTCTATGAAAATTTCAGCTTCTGAACCCTCATAGAAAAATAGTTATAGTGAAAATTCTATGATGACATGTTTAGGTTAAGTTCAGGAGCTTGTAAAAAGCCCTAACTTCCACAGATCATATCTCCAAAAATATTGCGAACCAAGCTCTGAAATTTTGTGACGATGTTCCTCACGATTTCGTCTTCACACTCCAAACATTTCAGCTTATGAGCCTTCGTAGAAAAAAAAATTATAGAGAAAATGCCACGATGGCCTGTTTGGAGCAGAGAAACCCTAGAATCCAAAGATTTGATACCAAATGTTGTGAAACCAGCTCCAAAAATAGAAGAAAAGAGAGATCAACGTCTTATAAATAATCCACTTCAAGGGGGAAACCTCTAATACATTACACAAATGAATAATTCTTGGATGATACAAATGACAAACCTCCTTTCTATATATAGGAGTCCATGGGGCCACAATGTAATCCTAGTGGGGCCACAATGTAATCCTAGTTGACCTAACAATAATAATGTAAGGGAATAATAATAACAATATGGAGGTTACAGGGGTACAACAATAACAATAAGGGTGTTACACTAATAACAATAAGGGACTATACTAGTAATATAGGGACCTAACACGTGGATTTCAAACTCCACAAAGCCATAACCCTCTGATTGTCTAGTTTGTTTATTGTGAATAAATTTAACAGAAAAAAACTGCCATTGACAACATGAATATGATCAAAGAAACTATGTGTCAAAACAAACATTTTTTATAATAAAAATGCAAATAATATTCAGTAGATTTTAAATTTTCATACAAAGTATAATGCTATAGGAAAGAAGAAATTAAAAAAAAAAAAATTGACAATTAATATACATAGTCTAACAATGTCAACTCAGAATTTAGCATCCCCAAACACCTCAAACAACTCTACACTGGTAGTGGTAGGGTGTTGCCTCAAAACAGTGGCAACAACAGTGGAGGTAGTTTTTAAAAATATCAAAGACTTCAATGGAGGTCTCACCACCATCATCGCTTCTCAAGGATAAATTAGCAACTGAGACACAGGATTGGACCCTCAGCAATTGTAACAAAAACTAGGGACAAATATATAGCCCCATTCATATTAACATGGGGTGTGACTTCTCAATATTGGATATCACAAGTCAATAATTTTTTGCAGAGAATAGAATTTTTTGAGAATTAAAGCAAGAAGATCCATTTAGAGGTAATAGACCTCAAAAAATAGGTTTTAGAAATGAAAAAACATGAAAACATACACTTATAAAAACCAATTGTAGAATCTCTGACATGCCAAACAGAAATATCAAAACATAAAATGATAGCAAGAAATGAGATCACAACAAGCCCTTTTTAAAAAAGGAATATGAGATCACAAATAGCCTCCCCCACTAACTGTGGTGAAAGGGTTGGTAAAAATAATATTTAACATCTACAAAGCTCTGGAGCTTAATCTTAGAGTGCAAGGGCTCCCCTTCCCATGGCCCCATCAAATCCCCTACAACTAGTTCCTGGGGTAGAGTAATATTATGTAAAGGTATAATCATGTATAGAAAAGAATAGAGAAGTGGGAAAAGGGGGGAAGAGGCCAGCGCAAGCATTATTAGCCAATGAAACATGCCTTAGGGTATAATTTTGGAAAGAGCACATGACAAGTTGAGTTGAATAATCTTCATTGTACTCTTCAATCCATGGTTACAAATATTTTCATTGTATGGAGCTAGTTATTATTGACACTACATATTAGTCCCATCAATAAAGGGAGAGACAAACAACAGTTCTAGCCAGTCATAGAATAATAGTTTGTCATGTTCTAGTTGCCTCAGAAAGACTTTAGGATCATCTTGCAAAGATGATTTTAAGAATTCTATAGCAGTTTCACTGAGTACTAAAGCATTTAGTTTCTTATTTTACCATAACACATCAATAAAGTGTATCATAGGATCTGTTATGCCAATAAAGAAAAATGAGTCTATGGGAGGGGAATCTCTTGGATCTGGTAAACACAATATGTGAGGCAGTATTTCTCTAGAGTAAGATATGAAAAGGTTATTTTGTGTTGTGCCTGGAGTTAATATAGTTGGTAACCAAGTGGAAATTATATTTCCAAACATGGGGGATATTTTTGTTTGTGACATGCCTGGAAAACATAGTGGATTTATATTCTAACTAGCATTAGATACACAAAAATTGCTAAATTATCAGCAAACCCTATTATCCCAATATTTTTAGTTTGACCTTGCAACCGACCTTAGTAAGTGTTGCCTCTTTGTTGCCTCTGTCCAACCAGCCAGACTTTGTTTTCCACAATTCATACCATATAGGTGTTTTGATGCTAAAAACACACCTCACAATTGTTCCACTACCACAAATCCCATAGAGGTGATCTGATGCCCGGAGCATGCCCCAGTCTAAATATACTGCCACAGAACTCCTAGGAGAAGGTTACCTATGGGATGGAATTTCTCTTGAATCACCCCACATTGCCCCAAACAAACCCTAGTTTCCTATACTAGACCTCAAGATGGTTTAGCGGCTTGTTGCTCTCAATAGAACTTCGGTTTGACCCAAATCAAACAAAATCTCTTCATCTTGGCCTAAGCATTCTAAGAAAAACTTGGCCACCAATTCTCAGAGACATCTACAGTAGCCAATTGTTTCAACTCAATTTAAATAGGCTAAGTTATATGACAGAACAACCACAACATGAAGGTGGCATCCACTTGATTATCCTTTATAGAAAATCCAAAACATAGTCTCAAATCCTCCAAATTATTAATGAATCATTCATGACAACATGATACCTATGCCAACCATATACCATGCTTTCCTACAAAATAAGATCGACAATGATAAATTGGGAGAAAAAAACTTATATCATTCTATTCTAAAACTTTAAAAAAAGGAAAAAATTGAACAATAAACTTTCTATCAAAAATCAAGGAAACAACCATATTAAAATAGGAAATGGATAGATTGACAATATAAATAGGATTTTGGAAAAGGAAAGCTAACAAGTTGGAGAAATCATGAATATACAAGAAAAAAAGTGTTCGACGGTAGCATAAAATGCTACAAAAATGTCAAATGAATGAGAGAATGGCATTTCATTACATAAAAAATAAAACTGACCTAGGTGAGGCCACCCACTAAAAGGAATTTTTTTTGTGTTGAATTTTGTTCCAGGCCCCCAACGGAACAGAGCATCCTGGCATCTTGATTTGAGACAACATCAGTTTTATAAGCTTTCATAACTTTGATCTACAATTAAATTTTTCCCAATTTCAAAAAATAAAGAAAAACTATTGGAAGGAAATGACTTTGCAGATCAACTGAAGCAACCACCACAGCTTCTCTTGAATTACTAATTGAAATGTAAATTAATTCTAAAGCTTAGATAAGTTTTCTTGTATAGAATTCACTACTTTTAAAAACCTTCCACATCACCTGACCAAACTCTAGTGTAATTTAAAAAATCTCTTAATCAGGCATAATGGATTCAAACATAATTGGAATCATGAATATACAAAAAGCAACTGCAATACTAGCCAACTGCTAATTTATAAAAGAAAGTACACAGTACATAGACTAGAGCCTAAAGATACATAGCACAGAGGCAAGAAAAAGCATATATGATCCATATCAATGGAAAATATGAATTTTTCAAACCAACACAACCACTATTCACGATTCTAGCATCTTCTACCAGACTAATAAAATATTCAAAAAAAAAATACATTTATGTATAAATTTGCACGACTTACGTTTAAGATATGGTAGCTCAAAAACTATGGTCTTCTTTATTGTGGAAAGACATATCCACATAGATCTTGAGGAACAAAAAACCCCATTCATCTCTATCATAGTCCAAACTTGCTCAATCTCATCCCCAAACCTTTCAAACCCTTATTGATGGCAGTGTGGGTGTAGGCGTTCAGGAGAGATGCTCAAATTTTGTTACTATGTTTTCTAATTCAGGAGGAATTTGTTCCTGAACTTTATTTCCACTCTCGGTCATCAAACTTTATTAAATATGCTTGATTAATTTAATAAAATGACTTACGGAAGCTAAAGTCTCCTTATCCATTCGAAAACATAATAATTCATTTTAAACAATGTTTAAGCCTTTCAGAATGGTTTTTTTTTTCCAACACTTTAATAACACTCTATTGAATAACCCATCGGTCCATACCTTTTATTAAACTCCGTGCAACTTCCAACATGAACACCATTAGATATCCGACGCTTATGATCGGACGGCTATCGCATTCCAATAGCCCCGGCACTTTATGGCTCCAAAGTAACGCAAAATAAGAAGTATTTCCACCGTGACTTGTTACCTTTTTACTCGGTCGCATTCAATTGAACAAAACCACTCACATGCCCAAAAGCAGTGCAACCATAGTGGCTAGTTTTTCAAAAACCGCTTGGTTTGCAAATTTCCATTTTTGATCACTTTTGACCACGAATTTTCCACTGGTTTACCGTTCTAACTTCAGCTCCTCTGGAAATCTCCTTTCTCGCTCTCTAACTCAATAAATATAGATCAATTATCGACTATACAGTCTCAAGGAAAGAAAACCAGAATTTCTTCAAGTTCTTCCGAATCCTTCACACAGAAGTTAATTACACTTAAATTTTACACAAAAAAACATAAATCCAATGGATTTTCGAAGAGATGAAACCCTTTGGGAATTTTCCAAGCATACAAAAAATAATTAAATTATGCAAATTTTATTAACTCAGAGGCAAAACCTTCTTAATCAAATCTTCTATGGTCCAAATTCGATTTTCTCCTTCTCAGAGGTTACATTTCATAGGGTTTTACATAACAGTCGACCTCCTCTTGAGGATCAAATTCTCCTAACTTAGATAAAATCCTAATTACATAATATCTTCCCTAAATCTATCAACTAAAGGCTAAATATGTTGAATCTAATCTAAAAGTATTCAATCTTCCTAGATACTAGTTCAACCCTAACTAGTAAAACTGTAAATTGACAACTAAAGGTACCAACACCTTTTCTTGTAAAAAAAAATTTTGTATTTTTGGAATAATTAATGAAGCCTTTTGTCTCTAAACCTTATGCTCCTGCATCAGACTCCTGAGGACAAAAAAAAATTCTTCATGGGCTCCTTTCCATGAGCTCCTCCACAGAACTGCCCAATTTCTGCAGCATGGTTTTTGTCATCCAGGTAGCATCTTCAATTGGTTGATTCCTCCACTTGATCAACTATTGAAAATATTCCTGTCCCCTGGTTTTCTTAAACACTTTCCTGTCTAAGATCCTCTCTGCTTGTAATGTCTTTGTTGTGGGTAACTGTTTTACCCAGTCAATCTTTCCTCTGTCTTCTGGTGTGTCATATGTGCTACTGTCTTGATATTTGTACAAATCAGCAACGTTGAATATTGGAGATATTCCAATATGGTAATTCAATTTCATAAGAATTTTCAGAAAACTTTCTCAATATCCTGCATGGTCCTATCTTTTTGAATTTTAATTTGTTATACTCCCTCTTTGGAAATCTTTCTTTCCTCAAGTGTGCTAAAACCAAATCACCAACTTCAAAATTAACTTCTCTTTTCCTCAAATCTGCTCTGTTTTTGTACTTGTTGTTGCTGTCTTGTAGCTGCTGCTTTACCTGTTCATGTATTGCTTGAATTTCTAAAGCAATCTCCTCTCCTTCAACACTTCTCATTTCTGCTTTTCCCAAGTTCCTCAATTCAGATACTCCTCTTGGGTGCATTCCATAAACTATATGGAATGGACTCTGTCCTGTACTTCTGTTAGGTGAATCATTATATGCATACTTTTCCTGTGGTAAAATATGATCCCATTGTTTAGGATATTCTCCTGCAAGACTTCTCAAAAGATTACCCAAACTCCTGTTCACTACTTTAGTCTGCCCATCAGTCTGAGGGTGATAAGCTGAGCTGAAACTTAGTTTAGTACCAAGCTTCTTCCATAATTTCCTCCAAAAATGACCAACAAATCTGGTGTCTCTATCAGAAATGATACTTTTAGGTAACCCATGTAATCTGACAATCTCCTTGAAAAACAAATTGGCAACATGAGTAGCATCACTGGTTTTATAACATGGAATAAAATGTGCCATTTTTGAAAATCTATCAACTACAACATAAATTGCATCATTCCCTCTCTGTGTCTTAGGCAATCCTAAAACAAAATCCATACTTAACATATCCCAAGGTCTGTCCGGAATAGGTAATGGAATGTACAAACTTGCATTTTGACTTTTCCCTTTTGCATATTGACAAATTTTACAATTATTCACATACTTTTCCACTTCAGATCTCATCTTTGGCCAAAAATAAAAATGACTTAGTTGCTCATAAGTCTTATCAACACCAAAATTTCCAACAAGTCCACCACTATGTTTTTCCCTGATTAAATTTTCCCTCTTAGAACAATTTGGTATGCACAACTTATTCCTTTTGAACAATAAACCCTCTTGCAAGAAATACTCTAACCACTGACTTCTGTCTATCAAAACAAGATTACAACATGCTTCAAATGCTTCTTTGAAATCCAAATCTGTCTTATAGATTTCTTTAAAAAAATCAAAACCTAACACTTGAATTTGACTTTCTTGAATAAGAATGATTTTCCTACTCAAGGCATCTGCTACCTTGTTTGCTTGACCACTTATATGCTTCAATACAAAGTTGAAACTTTGAAGATATTCAACCCATTTTTCATGTTTTTTATTTAATTTAGGATGTTGCATAATATATTGTAAAGCATGATTATTCGAATATAGCACGAATTATTTAGACATTAAATAATGTCTCCACTTCTTCAATGACTGTACAATTGCTTAAAATTCCTTTTCATAAGAAGAGTACTTCCTTCTTGTCTCATTCAGCTACTCACTGAAATATGCTACGGGTCTATCTTCTTGACTTAATACAGCTCTAATAGCTTCCCCACTGGCATCACATTTCACTTGAAAAGGTTTATTAAAATCAGGCAAAACTAAGACAAGTTTCTCAGTTATCCTTTGCTTCAAGAACTGAAAATTCCTTTCAGTTTCAGTAGTTCACTTAAATGGTTGCTTGTCCTTCTTTATGGTTTCAATGATAGGTGCATTAATCTTACTAAAATTCCTTATGAATTTTCTATAGAAACTAGCAAGACCATGGAAAATTATTTCCTCAAAAACACTTTTAGGTGAAGGCTACTCCACAATTGCCTTTATCTTCTCTGGATCCATTTTTAATCCTTCAACAGAAACAAAAAAACCTAGATATACCAATTCTTCTTTCATGAATGAACATTTCTTTAAATTTACCAGTAACTTCTCTTGATGTAACTTCCTTAAGACATAATTAAGATGTATCAAGTGTTCTTCTTTTGTTTTACTGTAAATTAATATATCATCCAGATATACTATTGCAAATTTACCAATAAATTCCTTCAATAATTCATTCATAAGCCTCATAAATGTACTGGGTGCATTTGATAAACCAAAAGGCATTACCATCCATTCATACAATCCCTCATTTGTTTTAAAGGCTGTTTTCCATTCATCTCCTTCCCTTATCCTAATTTGATGATACCCCCTTTCCAAATCTAGTTTTTAAAAATATCTTGCTCCACTCATACAATCCATCAAATCTTCAATTCTGGGTAAAGGAAATCTATACCTGATTGTTATTTTGTTAATTGCTCTTGAATTAGTGCACATTCTCCAACCTCCATCTTTCTTTGGACTTAATATTGTAGGTACTGCACAAGGACTCAAACTTTCTCTGATCAAACCTTTGTCAACCAATTCTTGCACTTTCTTTCTGATTTCTTCATTCTCTGTAGGAGTCATTCTATAAGCTGCTTTGTTTGGCAAATTTGATCCTGGAATCAAATCTATATGATCGCTGATTCTTCTTACAGGTGGTAATTCATCAGGAAAATCATCCACAATAATATCACAGTAGTTGTCCAACATTTCTTGAATTTCAATTGGAAAATCAGAAATTTTAGTAGAATTAAATACTACTTTAGGTTTGAAAACTAAAGAAAAATTTACCTCATCATCTTCAATCTGCTGCAGGTATTCTTTTCCAGTCACCAATAAAGCCTTTGGATCAGACATTTTACTGGATGCATATTTTTCTTCCATAGGTAACAATGTATGATTAATACCATCTTTGAAAAACTTGTAAGTGTTTCTCTTTCCATCATGTAATGCTGCTATGTCATACTTCCAAGGTCTACCCAGCAATATGTGACACACATCCATAGGCATCACATCACGCATGATTTTATCTTTCTAACTACCCATTTGCAATTCTATTTCAAATTTTTCTTTTACTATCAGCTGATGTCCTTTTTGAAGCCATAACACCTTGTAGGGTGTTGGATGTTCCTTTGTCTTCAATTTCAACTTCTCTATCACCTCTGTAGAGACCAAGTTATCTGTACTGCCACTATCAATTACCAATTGACAACATTTTCCTTGAACCTTGCACACACTTCTGAACAAATTCTTTCTTTGTTTTGGTTCACAAACTTCCTTTGTTTGTTTTAACAAAACTTTGTTAACCACCAAAGATTCTCCTTTCTCTGGCACAATTTCGTTCTCTATTACAAGCGACTTTGCAGCTTCCTCTTCAGTCTAAGCAACAATTGCATTTCTCTGGTTTGTCCCCACATTCTCTGGACACTCATAGGCTCTATGTCCTAATTTGTTACATCTGTAACATCTGACTTCTCTTCCTCTGTTTCTACCTCCTCTTCCTCTGTAAGGACTCCTTCCACCACTTATATCACCTTATGTGGGTGCATACTGAGGTGAGCTGCTGCTAGCTCCATCTCTTGCTATTGTAGATCTTCCTCTACCACCTTGACTTCATGTTCCTTGGAAAGTACCTCTTCTTTTGGTAGATTGTTTCCTTATGAGTTTTTCTTCAGCTTTTAAGGCCATTTTGTAAGCCTCTTCTACTGTTTTGGGAGACAATATACTTATCTCATCTTGAATCTCTATTCTGAGACCATTTATGTACCTGGAAATCTTCTCTGTTGTATCTTGAATTTTTCTTGCTCCTATGCTTACTTTGTAAAATTCTTCTGTGTATTCTTTTACTCTCATTAATCTCTATCTAAGATTATGCATTTGTCTAAATAATGAAAGCTGATAATCACTAGGCAAAAACTTACCTCTCAAATTTTCTACCATTCTGTTCCAATTCTTGATTGGCTGCTTACCAACTCTCCTTTTTGCTTGCACTCCATCCCACCAAAGTGTTGCATGTACTTTTAAAATTGTGATGGCAAACTTAACTCTTTTTTATTCACCCATCTCCTCATAATCAAAGCATTTATTCATTTCATTGATCCAGTCTGTCAATTCTTCTTGATTCAATCCTCCTGAAAAAGCTGATACTTCAAGTTTAGGCTTGGATATAGATCCTAAAACTGATTTAAAGAATCTCATCTCAGGAGTAAGCTCAACATTTCCTCCTTCTTATTCTTCGACTTCATGTTCACTGACATCTTCAGGATCTCTCTATTGTCCTTCTTCCATTGCTTTCAATCTAGCTTGAATCTGCTGCATAGTCTCTAGTACTTCAGCATTTGCAACTGGTCTACCTCTTCTTCTACCAGCATCACCTCCTCTACCAAGTCTGACAACCATGTTGGATTTCTTTTTCTGACTTTTGGAAGCTTGTTCAATATCTAGAAAATTCTCTGAAGACTACTCTGATGGCTCCTTTAAAGTCTGCTCTGATACCACAAATGATGGCAGTGTGGGTGCAGACATTAAGGAGAGCTGCTCAAACTTTGTTACTATGTTTTCTAATTCAGGAGGAATTTGTTCCTGATCTTTATTTCCACTCTTGGTCATCAAAATTTATTAAATCTTCTTGATTAATTTAATAAAATGACTTACGGAAGCTAAAGTCCCCTTATCCATTTGAAACATAATAATTAATTTTAAACAATGTTTAAGCCTTTTGGAATGTTTTTTTTTTAAATTTCCAACACTTTAATAACGCTCTATTGAATAACCCGTGGGTCCATACCTTTTATTAAACTCCATGCAACTTCCAACATGAACACCATTAGATCTCCGACGCTTATGATCGGACAACTATTGCATTCCAATATCCTCGGCACTTTATGGCTCCAAAGTAATGCGAAATCAGTGGTATTTCCACCGTGACGTGTCACCTTTTTACTCGGTCGCGTTCAATTGAACAAAACCACTTGCACGCCCAAAAGTAGTGCGACCACAGTGGCTAGTTTTTCAAAAACCGCCTGGTCTGCAAGTTTCCATTTTCGATCACTTTTGACCACGGATTTTCCATTGGTTTACCATTCTAACTTCATCTCCTCTGGAAATATCCTTTCCCACTCTGTAACTCAATAAATATAGATCAATTATCGACTATTCGATTTCAAGAAAAGATAACCAGAATTTCTTCAAGTTCTTCCGAATCCTTCACACAGAAGTTAATTACACTTAAATTCTACATAGAAAAACATAAATCCAATGGATTTTCGAAGAGATGAAACCGTCTAGGAATTTTCCAAGCATACAACAGATAATTAAATTCTGCAAATTTTATTAGCTCAGAGGAAAAACCTTCTTAATCAAATCTTCTATGGTCCACATTCGATTTTCTCCTTCTCAGAGGTTACATTTTATAGGGTTTTACATAACAGTCGACCTTCTCTTGAGGATCGAATTCTCCTAACTTAGATAAAATCCTAGCTACATAATATCTTCCCTAAATCTATCAACTAAAGGCTAAATATGCTGAATCTAATCTAAAATTATTCAATCTTCCTAGATACTAGTTCAACCCTATCTAGTAAAACTGTAAATTGACAGCTAAAGGTACCAACACCTTTGCTTGTAATTTTTTTTTTGTATTTTTGTAATAATTAATGAAGCCTTTTGTCTCTAAACCTTATGCTCCTGCATCACATATCCTTTTGAATGACTTGTAACCCTATCAATAACAACCTTGGCATATTTTATAATTTGGTATCTAGTTCGAAATGTCTCTTGCAACAAATAGTTTGTCAGATAATATGCGAAATATCCAACAAATATAGGATAATCAGATCCAATCTCAGGTCGCTTTTCTCCAATGCCAAAGGTTACCCAATTTATGTTGTAAAATTATTCAGTGCTGGGAATATGTGCACCATTGTAAGTTTTCAAAGCTCTCTCAGCTCCTGCATGGCTTGCAAACTCCAAAAATCCATAACCCTTTGATTGTCTAGTCTGTTTATTGCGAATAATTTTAACAGAAAAAACTTTCCATTTACAACATGAATATGATAAAAAAAACTATGTATCCAAAAAAACATTTGTGGTAATAAAAATGCAAATAATAGTCATTATATTTTAATTTGCATACAGAGTACAATGAGATAGGAGAAAAGAAGTAAAAAGCATAAATTAAAATTAATATACATAGTCTAACAATGTCAACTTAGAAGTTAGTAACCCGAATCACCTCAAGGCTCAAACAACTCTACAATGGTTGTGGCAGGGTTTTTCCTCAAAACAGTGGCAACAACAATGGAGGTAGTTTTTAAAAATATCAAAGACTTCAATGAAGGTCTCACCAACATCATCGTTTCTCAAGGACAAATTAACAACTAAGACACAGGACTGGACCCTCAGAAATGGTAACAACAACCAAGACAAATATATAGCCCCATTCATATTAACATGGTGCATGAATTCTCAATATTGGATATCGCAAGTCAAGAACTTGCTACAGAGAATATAATTTATTGAGAATGAAAACAAGCAGCTCCATTCATAGGTACTAAACCTCAAAAAACAGGTTTTTAAAATGAAAGAACATGAAAACATACACTTATGAAAACCAATTGTAGAATCTCCAACACGCCAAACAAAAATCTCAAAACATAAAAAGATAGCAAGAGATGAGATCACAAGAAGCCCTTTTTAAAAAAGGAAGATGAGATCACAATAACCCCCCCCGTTCCCCACTCACCATGGTGAAAGGGTTGGTAAAAACAATATTGAACATCTACGAAGTTGTGGAGCTTAATCTTAGAGTGAAAGGGTTCCCCTTCCCATGGCCCCATCAAATCCCCTACAAACAGTTTCTGGGGTAGAGGAATGTGATGTAGAGGCAGAACTATGTCTAGAAAATAATTGAGAAATGGGAAAAAGGGAGAAGAGGCCAGCGCAAGCATTAGTAGCCATTGAAACATCCCTTAGGGTAAGAATCTTCGTTGCACTCTTCAATCCATGGTTACACATATTTTCATTGTATGGAGCTAGTTATTAGTGGCACTACATAGTAGTCCCATCAACAAAGGGAGAGACAAACAACAGTTCTAGCCAGTCATATAATAACAATTTGTCATGTTCTAGTTGCCTTAGAAAGGCTTCAGGATCATCTTGTAGAGATGATTCTAAGAGTTATGTAGCAATTTCATTGAGTACTAAAGCATTTAGTTTCTTATTTTACCATAACACATTAAGAAAGTGTATCATAGGATCTTTTATGATAATAAATCAAAATGAGTCTATGGGAGGGGAATATCTTGGATGTGGTAGACACATAATGTGAGGCAGTATTACACTCTAGAGTGACATATGACAATGGATTCTATGATATGCCTGGAAAATTAATATAGTTGGTAACCAAATGGAAATAAGATTTCCAAACATAGGGGATGTTTTTTGTTTTTAACATGCTTGGAAAACATAGTGAATTTATATTCTAACTAGTAATAGATACACAAAAATTGTGAAATTATCAGCAAACCCTATTATCCTAATATTGTTAGTTTGACCTATCAATTTTAAACCTACAGATTTTTGGAGAGTGAGAGAACAGGTTTACAGTTAAAATCCAACCAACCTTAGTAATTTTTTCCTCTTTATTGCCTTTGTCCAACTAGTGAGACTGTGTTTTCCACAATTCATACCACATAGGTGTTTTGATGCTACATACATACCTTAGAATTTATCCACTACCACAAAGCCCACAAAGGTGATTTGATGCCCAAATCATGCCTCTGTCTCAATATCCTACCACAAAAATCCTTAGAGAAGGTTACATAGGTGATGACATTGTTCTTGAATCACCCCACATTTCCCCAAAAAAACCCTCGCTACCTAGACCGAACCTCAAGAGGCTTTAGAGGATCACTGCACTCAACAAAACTTAGATTTGACCCTAAGTGTGAGGTACTGCCATCAAGGATCCTTCTGAGGTAGTTGATTTCAGCCTTTTGTTGTCACATAGGGATGAATGAATGTCAGATCGAACTTCAGGAAAGTACATTGCCGAGTATTTAGCCCTACAGTAACTATGTTGTCACGAGAAGATGCTTAAGATGGGTGACTACGTCAAATATGAACACAAAAATCCTTTCTCCCTTTAACTGAACCTCGGCCCAATCTCACTTCCTCAAAAGAAATTTGGATGATAATTCACAGCCCAAAAAGATGTAAAATACCCTTCCTTCCATGCCACAAATTGATGAATGTTGCCTCACTGATTATCTGAGGAAGTAACCCAGAGTTTGTTGCGCTCTCGATACTCCTGAGGATAGATTCCAAAAACTCTTAATGCCACACCACAAATAGATGAATTTTTCTCACTGATTTAGATAGGAAGTAACCCGAAGTTTGTTTCACTCTCGATACTCCAGAGGAAAAGTTCACCAGGACCCCAATCTAAGATAAATGAGTTATCCCAATCTTCACTGGGCTTCACCACTTCTGCTATAGGGGGGAGAACCTTGACCAAATTGAAAAAACTCTCTTCATCTTCGCCCAATAATTCTAAAACAAGCTTGGCCACCAAATCTTAGAGAAATAAAACCAAAATAATTATTGATGGGAACTACTGTGATGGGAACACGACAAGAAAAATCCATAGACAGGGGCTTTTGTAAAACACCCTATCTAGAGATAGGAATGAGACTCGGTAGATGTGGCTCCGGATTGTCACCATGTTCACTATGCTCAGGGATGGAACACAGTAGTGTGGCTCTCAAGTTTGGCCAAGTTCATTGCGCTGTCTACTCCCATGATACTCCAGCCTGTGTATGGCCTTTGCTTGGCCCATATATGCAATAAAAATTACCTTCTGATCTCTCTCTCTCTCTCTCTCTCTCTCTCTCTCTCTATATATATATATATATATATATATATATATATATAACATATAAAAAATCTTTTACCCCTTGTTATATAGCCATTATATTGTTTTATGTTTTTTTTTCATTTTTTATATCCCAATATGAACGCACGTGATATGGTATTGCCTTGTTAATGATGCCCCTGTGAACCAGCCAAGCCCGTACAGTTGGCTACATAGCATAAATGATAATTTAAATATTATAAATGATAAATGTAAATATTACAGTTGTAAATATTATAAACGAGATTTAAAATTTGACTATTATGAAACTTAATTTCTATTTGTTGAATTAATTTGAAAAA
This sequence comes from Pinus albicaulis, assembly GCA_034641835.2. Lineage (NCBI taxonomy): Eukaryota > Viridiplantae > Streptophyta > Pinopsida > Pinales > Pinaceae > Pinus > Pinus albicaulis. The sequence goes on from CM076575.1 coordinate 367,475,832, forward strand.
TATTTTTCAATGTAAACAGAGAGAGATATTCCTCATAACATTGATGATGAAATACAAAGTGAAAAAGACAATGAACCAATGATTGATGATGTTATTGAAGATGTTGAAAGAAAGTCAAGTGAATAAATTGGATCATCACGTATGTATATATATATATATATATATATATATATATATATATATATATGTCATGTGTATTATTGAAATTATCCACACTTATTCATTCAAACTCTATTTTTTAATTTAATTATTAATTGAATATTTATACCCATTTTGTACATTTAATTCTCATATGTACAGATGAAATCAATATCAATGATGAGATGTCAGAAAATTTTGACATTGACACATATGAAGATAAAAAAGCTAACCATGTTATGCGATATCATGTTAAGTGCATTATTGATATGTTCTTCAAAGATGAAAAAGTGGCAATTTAAGCCTAATTTTTGAGAAGCCTCTTAACATCAAAGAAATTAAAATAATCTACGACTCTATTTGGTATTCGAAAATCAATGAAAGATAAAAAAAATAAAATGAAGGAAAATGTGATATATAAATAGTGCTATAAAATCAATTGGAAGATCTAGCAAGAAAAGTGATTTAGATGCACGTAGAGAAATACAAATGGAAGTGGTTTCATCAAGTAATAATGAAAATCATTTGGTAAAATCTATGGCAAAATAATTAGGGACCTCACGAAAAACATTGCACAAACATCATAAATTTTGATTGCAAATAGATGTAAATGACGAGCTCGCTTGTTGGAAAGTTATTTGTAGGCAACCATACAAAGATAGACTAGGATAATATGTTTAAAAAAATAATATATGAATATTGGATGAAAAATTCATGTGTTTCACCAAAATCAAGTGATGTGATGCGATAAAGAATAGCATGAAATCAGTACGAAGAACATGCAAAACATATCTTGGACACCACTCAGATAGAGTTGTTGAATAAGTTCATAGAAGAGAATCGTGGAATTAATGTCTCAATCAGTTCTTTTGTGCAACAAGAACCATGGTATGTTAAACCTATCACTGTACGTGACACTTCTTGTTGTCGTTATCATGTGGAATTCCTATTATATTACGACGCATTCCTTAATTTTGGTAAAACATTTTGGAAAAATTGTCCAACATAGGAGTTAAATCGAAGAGAAATGAATATATTCATACATATATTGGTTCAAGTTGTACTAGAAGTACTAAAAGGATTGATTTACAAGAAGAAGAAATTTTTTTTATAGAGTTTTGACCTGCATTATAGAAAAGGGACCAAAATTAGTTATAAACAGACCATAGTTAAGAAATAAAGTGGTTAACCTGTATTATGCAAGGGACCACAAGTAGTTAGGGTTTTGGATGTCATAAAGCTATCAATAGTATTAGATAGAAATATAAGAATCATCGAGTCTTATTATAATTAAGCTCTGCTTTTTTGGAGGTTTCCCCCTCAAAGAGGCAAGTGAACATCGTATTCTGCTTTCGAATAATAAAATATCTTTCTCACTGGTCTTAATTCATGTGATATTTATGCATTTCTCACAACATTGTTTCATATTTCTAGCATAATGTTATTCTCGTAGGTCAAGTTCATAACCCTTCTTATCAAAACATTCCCCATGATTGAGGATTTCCACATTGGATCGTTCTGTAAGATGCCTAGAGATCCATTCTCTCCAAAAGATAATTTTATAGAGGGATAAGTGTTCATAGTACAATCACTTGATCACAATTGTGGAATATGGCTTGGGTATTGAAAATAAAAGTCTTTACAAATATCTATATCCCATTGTTGAGTTAAATAACATAGAGGTTCAATGGTGGAAGCCATAAATTGTTTAAATAATAACAAAAATTAGCAATTCTTTTGAAATAAAATATTGACATTGATTGAACCAACATCATATGGGCATGGTCACCAAGGGCTTGATGATTAAGATAAAATAAAATGAATTGAGGTCATCAATTAAGGCACAAGAAGAAGAAATGGAACATAAAGATGAGAGTGGAAATGATAGGCTGATAAAAGTTTATGTGAGTGATATTGGCCTAATATTAATAAAAAAAAATATAATTTTCAAAGACAATGAGAGGTATCTTGTTTGTTTTTATTTTATTGCATGTCATCGATTTTAATGTATTTAAAAATGATGATCATAGTGATATTATGCATGCACATGCAAAAATAATTGTTGAAAAATGCAAATAAACACTAATCCTAGTTTAAAATATTATATATACGCATTAAGAAAAAAAATCATCATATTGAAATATAAATACACAGTGTAGGAATTAAATATTGACACTTTTGGGATCAAAATACACATGTTTGGAATTAAAATCAACATTTTTGTATTTGAAAACTCAGAAATTTTAATTGGAAATCATGCTTCTAGAAAAAAAAATTATAGTTTTGCAAGTAAAGAGTCCACCATTGAAACCATAGATCATAGTTTTAGAATTGAAACTCACACTTTTTGTGTTTGAAATTATTCAATACTTACACTTCTAGAATCCAATATTTCTACGTGTAGGACCACATTTTATCTTTTAAAATCAAAATCCACGGATTTAGTTTAGATTATATGTAATTAACCCAAATATAGTGATATAGGAGTTTTCATTGATATTCATGGATATAAATAGATAGGGTATGAGATGTGTTGTCTCATTTCCTATATAAATTGATAGGATACTTCCAAAAATTCCATCCATGTGTCTATGCACATTACAATGTTTGTTCTATTTCATGTGATATATTCCTTCCTATATTAAGGATGGAAATTTATTAACTTTACTTTGAGTGATACTTAATTTTTTGTTTCTCCATTTCTATTCTCATATCAATATGTATATTTTCCTACTTCATGTATGATTTCAAAATTCACAAGATTTCATTAGCTTCTAGGTATAATGTATACATCTAATATATGTGTATACTAAACTAGGATCTTCATTGAGATCCCCAACATAACTCTATTCCTTTTACAGTTTGATGGATGCTTTTCCCTTAACTCTATTTCTTTTTAAGATTTGATGGATGTGTTTCCTTTGTCTTTTCTAAAAATAATACCATCTTATAAGTTAATCCTCTCAATATCTTATTCCATAGAATTGTGATTTGATCAACTTCTTAAAGTGTTTCCATTTAATCACCATGGACTTCTTTCCTAACCATAAAGCATCTACATAAATCCCTTATCAAATCAAAGAATTATCAAACATATTTAAACATGGAATGAAATATGTTGTTCTATGTTTGAATATGTGTATGCTCATATATACATCTATTTACTTCAACAAATAGTTTTTCAACACCTATTTGTTTATGATAATAATACATGATTTTTTGTTTGATTTAAACAAAGAATTAAAACAACAAATCAAAATCACAACTAGATTCTAGGATTTTTATGTTTAGTGTATTTATAGATAACAATATCCTTCTCTTCAGACTAATATTTTGTTGGGTGTTCCTCTTGCTTTTAATACTTTGGTTCAATATGTTGGCACTGTGATAATTGGAAATGTAGTATGATGGTCTATCTAAGTGATTGCTTCTCATCTTTTTGAATTTTTTTCTTCATGTGAAGTGATGGCAACAAAGCTGAAAGTCGGCCCCTAAGGAGAGCTGGTCCACCGTAGTCGCTCTGTCAGCATTTCCTTTCCATTAACTTAGTTTACCTCCATGTGGCCTCCCATATAATTTCTTGTAAATTTATTTATCAATTTCAGAGAAATTGATAAATAACACCTTCAGTGAACTTTGAATTAAACTATATCCTTGAACTTTATATTCTTCCGCCAAATCTTATAATCGAGGGTTAACCCTTCGAAGCTTCATATTAATACCCGGTGATTTTTTTAAACAAATAACCCTATAACGAACCTTTGACTCCGAGCCCACATATATAATCAATAGCCAATCCAATGTACGCACCGTACCTTGGTTAACCTTCACACATCTTCCTCATACGACCACCGTTCGATGGCTCCCCTCCAAATCGACGGCGCTCAACAATATCGTGCGGCCTCCTTGGTTGAATGTTAATGCGCGATGGCGCGCAATGAGAGTGGTTTCAGGGGTCTCGCCTTTGCCACATGTCGAGCGCTCAATGGAATCACTCCGAATTTTATAAATACCGCTCACTCCACAAAAGCGGTGCGATATGGGCAATCCGGCTTCGTAAATCCGCTCGTGGTTTTAGAACAGTGATTCCATGGGTTTAAGTTGGGTTACGATATCCTTCGTATTCTCTCCATTTTTTAACTCAAGTCAAACTTATCTCTTTATTAAGCGGGAATTTTACTATCATTTAAACAAAGTTCACGACCATGGTTTATTTACACAAACCTCGCTTGCAGGTGGGATTAATTCGACAGGGTTTGTTCGGATAATTCACGAGAAAACGATTACCAGAGAAATGCGGAAGTTGTGCAACAACCCTACTCAACGATTTCACACAGACCAGTGTTCAATCGCCTCACAATTAAACAATTTCTTCACAAATAAGGATTCGAGACAATTTGATGGCCAATGAGCACTGAAATTATTTAACTGGAAGCAATTGTTAACACACATATTTTATTGCAAAAATCTCCCCTCTCTTCCTCT